>JBAMJR010000047.1:6147500-6620000 GCA_038501785.1 Myoxocephalus aenaeus | reverse complement strand
CATCTCTCTCTCTCTCTCTCTCCCTCTCTCTCTCCCTCTCTCTCTCTCTCCCTCTCTTTCTCTTTCTCTGTCCACTGGAGATTTGCCTCCTGGTTGCCATGACGACCGCAGCTGGAGGACAGGGAGAGGTAGTCGATGGTTGTGTGTGCGTTCTCGTGTCTGACCCCCCTGACACGTGCACTCAATAACAGCACATATTTCTGGGTATAGATGTTTGAATGAAATCCTTCAAGTCAAGGTTGCACATTGTGTCACATCTAGGAAAACATGTAAAAAAATAAATAAACTGAACCACCAGTGTCCACTGTGCAATATTCATCAGAAATTAATTGGCCCAAAACGCCAGAGGACTGGAGATGAAGTGTCTCCTGTTGATTTGGTTTTAAATAAGTCTGACAGCGGTGGATAAACCTTTCAGCTCCAGTGTTGTATGTGGAACAAATAGAGCCATCTTTCCTCCCATGTTAAGATTTCTTTTGTGAGCAAATATTTTACTCATCCTTCTCCATGCGGCATTTATTCTCCATGCTGCCTTCATCCCAATTTACAAAACATGAAGGAAGTTAATTGCACCTGCTATGCTGGGACCAAATTAATCTGTATCATCTCATTGGTTCACGAAGAAGAGAGTGAAAGATGTGTGTGTCATAGGGGAGGGGGAAATCCATTTGGTGCTGCAGCAACATGTGACTGTATGCACAACCGTACATGGAAGCTAAGCACACTGAAGATATAACTAATCAGGCATGTCATGTTCATTTTTGTTCTGCTCACAGAGGCGCTTTCACACCCTTTTCAAAGGAAATTGATCCCTGGCAGTGTAACAAATCTGCTTTAATGCTTATTAGAGCCGATTTGAATTGAAACCAGGGATGTTTGGAATTCATCTTCAGGCACACAAATGCAGAGATAGCGTTGAGCGATCAGCAGAAGGTGGAACGCAACATCCCACTTGGGTCAAGTGTTTTTAATTTGAATGAAGAGCTACTGGGAACATGGGTTGAAAACGTGTTGATGTCCGAGGGCCACAAGGTGTTACCGAGAGGCAAAAAGGAACACACACATGGCTTTGACTAAGTTATCACACGGCCCTACGCACAGCCGAGGTGTCGCCTCGGATGTCTGAACTCATTCAAATTCAGCGTGAGCCGTAATGAGTAGTATATATGCATCACTGTACACAGAGAGTCTGGGGCCTTTGCAGTGTAACTGTGTGTGAAATCCACTCTGTGTTAAAAAAGAAAGAAGTTATATATAAAGTGCGAGGAGGAATAATATTAGTCTTTTCTTCGTCGATGGAACGTTTAAAAAAAGAAAAAAGATACGTCCTCGCCGCTGTGTCACCGACAGCAAATTAGCCGGCTTGTTATGACAGACAGTCGTGGGAGTTCGTGGGAGTTCGTGGGAGCGAGGAGCGCTGCAGCAAACAGTCTGACTCTGAGAGCGATGGAAACATATTAGACTCCACAATCTGCTGGGGCGTAAATATTTTTCACACTGCCGAGAATCAGTTGGATCTTTTGTGCACAGTCCAACCCTCTGTTGTTTGCTGCCGGAGCTTGATCTCGCTAACTCGGTATAATCTCTCCTCCAACACCCGTTTGAGAGAAGACCTTTGGCTGAGAAACTACAGGTAAAACACCTGGTCCCAGATCAATTGGACCGGTGGTACAACCGGTAGGTACAACCGAAAAGCAGAAAACCAATGCAGATTTTGGTGCTTCCTTTCGGTGCCTGAGCCGATTTAAATACTTTTTTTACACTACTCTGTAATGTTGCACGATACTAAAAAGGTTACATGGTACCCGTACGTTAAAAACGATATGATTTAGCATATTTTTTGTATCAATAGCGCGGATCAGAGCGTACTCACTCCTCCGCTCTCTGTCATGCATGCATGCAGAGACTGCAAGCGGTGTGATCGCTGGGGAGACACGAGCAGCAGCTTTTGTCGACCGTCCTCGGCTTGTTGGAACAAAGCTCTCCCAGTTGATATGATATGATGATATGATGACGTCTAGTCCAGTAAAGCAGCAGAGTTTGTAGAATCTATAGTTTGAAGTTAAAAAGTTTGAAGCTATAGTTTATAAGTCTATAAGTCATGTGTTTTGCATTTATTTATTTATATTTATAGTATACTTTAAACCAGGGACGTTTCTAGGATTCAAAGAAAGGGGGGGCTTAGCCCCTAGAGAACTGGCATGTGTGCGCGCGCAGCGCGCGGCTTCTTTTTGGGGTCCATTTGGGGCCGCGGATATTACATTACATTACGGGCCAGTCCCAATCTCCACCCTTACGGACTCACGGACTTTGAGGCGCGCTCCCGCGAAGTCCGTGAGGGTTTAGGGGTGTCCCATTGTCACATCGTAGAGTGCTCGAGGCTCTCTGGCAGACATTTTGAGCCCTTTATGAACCCTTTCCTTGCCTAAGGGAATTACCCACAGTTCATAGGAATGTGACGTTAAACACGCAGTTCCCAATGGAAGCATGAAGACGTAAAAAAAAAAAAAAGGGTAAACAAAGAGACACGTGGGCGTTCAGCCCAATAAAATACACTATAACATTACGGATTAAAGATGGAACATAAAAACACATGAAATCAGAGGAAAGCAAGCAGAAAATATATATATATTTTTTTTACATTCATCAAACATTTTGTTTTGACAAAACGAGTAAATAGATCATTTAAAATGACTTATGTCGTGAGGTTGACGTTCAAATCAGTGAATAAAAAGTATAAAATAAATACACAATTGTACACAATATTTTTGTATGTGGTCATGTGATGTTGCAGCAAAGTGCTGTCCCATTCATATGCACACCAGTTCAAGCCCTCACAGCCTCTCACAGCCATTTAGCAACTGACGTCAGTGAGTGCCTGAGGGTTCAGGGCTTGAGGGTTTAGGGTGGAGATTGGGATTGGGCCTACATGTCCATTGTTTCCGACAGTTCATAGATTGGTTCAATCAGAAAGAGTGTGATTTTGCTCTGTAGTTTTGCTTGCATTCATTAGTATATGATAACAGAAGAGACAGAATGTCACGGTCATAGTGAACACAAATATGAACTTTTCTCAAATAACGAGAGAGAAATCATTTTCCTGCTTGTAAAGGAAAGACGGATAAACTAGCTTTCATATCCGCGTTACTCCCAAATCCAATGGATGGAGAATGGACCTGACAGTGTCAACTTTTGAGTTGTTTACTTGTTTTATTTTGAGCAGAAGGGAATACGATTTTTTATCAACATTTACATCTATTTTGTTGTCCGTGTAGTTTTTACAAACCAGTGATATTTTACGCTCATTTGGACACTATCACTGAGATAAAGATGAACTAGTTCAGTGTCTAATATACCATTCAATAGAGAGAAAAAACATGAATGACAAAAATAAAAATAAAAACATTTCAAGTACATCTTGATTATCAAATAATAAATATTGTATGATGGGCTGAAATGGAAGGCACCCAACGCATTCACTATAATCAAGGCAAACTTGCATTTGTGATGTTGGGCTATATAAAATGAATTGAATTGAATTCTGTAACTACCTGTACTTACATTCCCTCCGTGCATCATTTACTGTGAGCTAAACTCCTTGGTGTAGTTTACTTTGAGCTAAACTTTGAGTTTACTTTTTAATCCTGCTGTGGTTGATGAGAGACATTACTTGGCAGAGTGAGAAAGCCAGAGCAGCAGGCTCCCCAAGGTCCTAGTGCCCTAACGTTAAGTATGATGATAGGCTATTGGATTGTAATTTGAAGGGGGAGAAAACATACAAACCAAAACGCACTCACATATGTAGAATGTTAGAGTTATAAATAACTTGTCCATGTGAGAAACAATAAGTTAATTTAATGACATCACCAAAATAAAAATAAAAAATAAAATAAAGATTTTTTTTTTTTTTCAAGCCAAATTATTTGGGGGGGCTGAAGAACATTTTGGGGGGGCTTCAGCCCCCCTAAAACAGGCCTAACGACGCCCCTGCTTTAAACAGTTAATATATTGTTCAATTTGAAGAAGAAAAAATTGTCTTGGCAATAAAAAAAGTATTGGTTCAGGCACCGGTATCGTTTTAAAAGTATCGTTTTAGCACCGGTATCGAAAAAAAAAAAAAAAAACGATACCCATCCCTAATTATAATATACTGAATTGTATTAATAAGATGTCTTTATTATGTCAAAGAGTGGATATAAGAGGAATAAATGTTAAATATTTAACTGCAAAGTAGTAATGCGTGATACCTTTTTTTGCATTGAATCATACTGGGATTAGATGGCCCCACCAAAAAAAAATTGCCACCAGCCGCCACTAGGTAGGAGGCAGGAGACAGGAGACAGGAGACAGGAGACAGGAGGCAAGGCCGACCCTAGACAGCCGCGATACATGGAAACTTGAGGCGAGGAAGCACAGAGGCTCCCGGGACCACCAAGTCAACGAAGTTTGGTGGAGAAAACGGAGCGTTTCTCTCTCGGAGTTCGTCTCTTCTTCTTTACACGCAATTGTTTTGTTACATTTGCTGCACGTCGCGTTGTTCTAATCTTTTTTTGCGAAATACGGCCACGCTTTTTGACTTTTCTCTGTTAAAAGGTTGATGGCTAGCTAGCTACTTTAGCTATACAAACGATAGGCGGAAATTGCGTTTCACTTCTTCTGCTTCTCCTAGGCCCATTTTTCCTTCACAAAAGTTATAAGCTGCGGTCGAATAGTCAAATAATTACCTCCTAACGTCTAACCCTAGCACTTTTCCTTAACCTCTGTGGAAAACGTGACGGGGTTAAGGAAAGATGGGAAGGACAATTCATGAGGAGTAGGAGAAGACAACCGCGGTGTTTGGCAAATCCGACTCCACTTTCCCTAAGCGACGTAGTTATGACGCGACGGCAGACGCATGTTAGTGACGTCAGTCTGCAGCCAGCGGTGAAACTACAATGTTCTGAAGATGGACTACAAAAAGCGCAGTTTAGATACTTTGTCCGTCTTCTTACAGTGTTGTGTCATAACGACATAAACAACCCGGTTCACAGTATTACTTTAATAACGAGGTTGGAATAGAAATTAAGGAAGGAATATGAAAGTGAAACCAACGTATTTTTCACAGAGGGTACAAAGCTACTAAACTGTCTATTTGTTCAGTTTCAAACATGCTGAATTAAATACGTTATCACACTAACGATGTGTGTGTCTCATATCCCTTTTTGTTGTTATGGTTTATCTATATGCAGATTATAATCGGATCATAATATATGCAGACAACAGTTTATGAAACACCACACAACTCATGTTGACTTGATATGTTTTATTGTAATGTGACAAAATAGTTGATTAAAAAGATGATAATCAGAAACATGACTCAGACTGAAGAGCTCGTCCAGTTTAACTCTTTCATTAACCCCATCCGCCCGAGTATTGACGTCGCGAGCTGCGAGAAAGCAACGGCTATTTTTCTTCGATTTTTTTCCTCCGTGTTTCGAGGTACTACAGTTTCATCATTCCTCAAAAGCATCTGAAAGCGCGTCAGATGACACACGCGGAAGCAGACGGTCATTTTAAGTGGTGTTTGTTCATGGTGCGACGAAGATTTAGGTAAAAATGGCTCATTTCTTTATTTCTGAACTGAAAAACATGATTTTTGGACTGGAAAGGCTTGAAAACATGTCATTGCTTGTGTTTATTGTGATTATTATTGCATATTTGGATGATTTAGGTCTTAATCTTTCTAAAGAGGTGCAGTATTACTCTGGGGCATGATGGGAAGGCACCAAAAATACAATTCAAAAAACTTGGGGAGCGACCAAGGACTAATTTTTTGATCAGACTTTTTTTTTTTTAAAGGCAAGGAGTTGCTGATTCTTTAGAGATCAAGGACAATAGGGGCTGGTATTCATATCAAGGTCATATGAGCTGTAGAACACCTGTAGAAGCCCTCGGGTATCACTATTGGGGGACCCTCGGGCTGATGAGCTGTAACTGAAGTCAAATAAAATAAAAGAATGAGGGCTGAAGCTGCAGTTCAACACCAGAGAGAATATCAAATACGTCAGTTTCATCACTTTACAGCAGTTTTCAGCAACGTAACGTTTGTAGTTTGCCAGCCGGTTTAACAGATTATTGAAAGTATTTCCAAGTTACAGCAACGGTTATTTACATGATCTGCGTTTGTGGGTCGGCATTATCTCCTTTCCTTTCGCAAAGGCAGGTCCAGTGGTTCCTATGCTAAAGGAGCTAAGTTAGGAAGCATTGAAGATCCTTTCCTTTGCGTTTGGATAATTCGACCGGCTCTTATCATGGCGGCCACTTAGGTACTTCCGGGTCATTTCACTCAGTTAGGAAGGTTCCTAACCAAAATGGACTATTCGACCGCAGCCCCATACTGCTGAGGGTAAGTTGTGGGGAAAATGGTGTCGCACTATTTTGTTACATTCTTTAAAATTTACGTTTCGTGGCTGTTTCATTTGGCGCCATTTGTATTGTCTACATCCGGTGTTCGCGATTAACTGGTTTTTGAATGAACTGGTTTATGTTTGCGCGCGTGAGGCAGATGTGTTGTAGGAGTGGCCTCTCAGGACCCGTGTTGACTAATTAGGAAATACACATTTCGATTGCCTAGCCTCTCTGTCACATTCTTCTTAGTGTCTCTTTTTAAAGACTATAAACGGAACAGTTTACTGTAAAATGCCCTACCTGTTCGTGAGGCTGTGCGCAGACAAAAGTGAATGTGGACAAGAGTGAACGAAAAAGTAGGTGACTCTGTTGATGCCTGTTCAATATGCTACTGACGTCAATAAAAACTAGATAAAACGCTACAGCTGTGGGAAAATGTGATCGGCTCAGATTAACTTGTGACAACACTGTGTGCTGTCACAAGATATAAATGCATACGTTGCATGCATATGTGTCATTTGTTGCAAGTTGTACATTTTACTTGGCGTGTAATGATGTTTGTAAGTTGTAAAGTATTCTGTTAAGCTAATTCCATGGACTCCCTTGCTCTAGTATGTGAGTGTTGAGGGTATGTGTAGCATACAGTGTCCTTCCAGTTATGCACTTTGTCGGTGGTGGTATTCGAGGGAATTTGGGATCTTTGCACAGATGTATGTATGGAAGCCCATTTCTGTCAACAAAAAAAAGAAGTCATAATTATGAGATAATAAAGTCGAAATTATGAGATAGTAAGTGCGCATGCGCTTTCGTGACGCTGGCTTTTCTCCTTCCTGTTATCTGCGCTCTCTTCACAAATTTGAGAAACACATGCAACAGCTACATTAATAGCAATGCTATTATTAGTTGAGCTAAAACGTCAACAGTTACGCTTGCATATCGTTTGCATGGTTAGACCGGCGAGGGGATGAGGAGACTTGTGAAGACAGCGCAGATAACAGGAAGGAGAAAAGCCAGCGTCACTGAAGCGCATGTGCACTTACTATCTCATAATTTCGACTTTTATCTCATAATTATGACTTTTTATCTCATAATTTCGACTTTCTATCTCTATTTTTATCTCATAATTTCGACTTTCTATCTCTTAATTATGACTTTTTATCTAATAATTTCGACTTTCTATCTCATAATTATGACTTTTTATCTCATAATTTCGACTTTCTATCTCATAATTATGACTTTTATCTCATAATTTCGACTTTCTATCTCATAATTATGACTTTTTATCTCATAATTCCGCCTTTATTATCTCATAAATATGACTTCTTTGTTTTATTGTTGCTGAAAACAGGCTTCCATATGTATGAGAAAATGAAAAAGGAACTTTTTTTTTAATGTACAGTATGTTATTATAAAACTGGGAATGGAACTGGCTCAGATTTAGTATTGATTGTTGGTGTTCTGTCATTTGCTGTATTTACAGACTTTAAAAGTTGCTCTTTTTAGTGGAAGCGTAAGGAACAAGATTAGTTTTCCAGTCAGAGCCACGATTCACCGTCATTGTGAGTAACACAGTGCTGTCATTATAATGAACCTACACTGGAACGTTCGAAAAAACATATAAACTGAAGGAATCCTTTTTTTTTTCTCTCCGCAGAGTTTAGAAATAAAAATATGCTTAAATTCAGCAGGAAAGCAAGAAAACAATAACAAGAACACACGATTATAAACGTATTTGTAACACGTCAAACACAAACATAAAAACAATAAAACAAAAATATGTGTATAATCAACATACGTGATTAATCAACGTATTTGTAATATGTCAAACACAAACATAATCAGCGAGGAGATACATTTCTGGTCAAACGTAATTGAAAATGCATTTTAGTTCTGGGGGAACGTCATTTTTAGGAGACAGGGTTGCACTGAAGGGAATACTGAGCATGGGCTGGAGAGCACGGGAGAGAGTACTGCTAGCGTTCTTAAAGAACACAGGGCTTTTTATAGGGTATAATTGAAATGTAGGGATGAGGTGCAGGGGTTAATTATTTCTTTCTTTTATTTATTTTTCTTTTCTATATAATACATATATATATATATATATATATATATATATATATATATACATATATATATATATACATATATATATATATATATATATATATATATATACATTTTTTGGGGTGGTTTTGTTTCTGGGGTAAAGAGAGCTATACTGTCTAATGCACCAAATATATGGATGCCAACCGCCGTAAAACTTCAAGAAGAAGAAGAAGCACAGGGAAGGAAGGAGCTGCTTGGAGGAAAAGGACTACGAAGAGGAGGACCATGTAACTTGGACTTTGCAGTGTTGAGTTTTGTTTTGGTTAAATAACTACTTTCTCCTCCGGGACGCTTTATGTTTTGTTAATGGATTTTTGTTGATTTTTTTATTTATGGAAATTACCTTGCTGGTGGGACGGGAAATAAACCTTCACTTTTATTTATACCGTCTGATTGTGCCTGGTTTCAGCTGTCTCTCTTGCACTGCCCCACTCTAGCCTGCCCTAGGGACCACCCGTGACACTACACTATCTATCCATCCATCCATCCGGCGGTGACAAGCGGTGGTTAACTGCCCTTGACAGAGCTACTTTTGAAGGTCTGTGTGAGTTGATGGTTTTGGAGCAGTTTAAAAATGTCCTTCCAGATCGTATTATATCATTGAGCGAGGAAGCGCGACTGCTGCTGATGCGGCCGTGTTGCTGTTTCAGAGAGTGTTCTGTGGCTCGCGATGATTTGGGTGGGCGGGGAAGTAGTTCTGATCCTCAAATTTTTTAAACGTAAAAAGATAGATAATTAAGTTGCAATTGTTATGCCTATTGACACAAATTGGGAATTTATAGAGTATTGTTCAACTTTATTCTTGAACTAGTGAATTATAATATCAACTCCAACTTCAACGGTCACATTATGACAATTCTTTCTCCTCATCGGGTTTAAAAGAAGAAGAAAAAAATCAAATGTAATCAAATTTAATAGCTGATATGCAGTGTGTGTGAGAGGGAAAGATATAAAACAATTAAAACAAATACATTTGATCTTCGCGTTCCAACTCTCTTTTCTTTTTTTGCTGTGGTACATTTTTGAGTGATTGCAGTTTTATTTCTCTCGTTTCCAAAAGAGTTGGAGAACGACTCCTCTTGCTATCAGTCCACGGATACTTGACAGAGTGATCACTACTTCCTTTCACTCCTCAGTCTCAAAGGCCCTTTAGTGAACTTTGTCACCACAGATAGAGCCGAACACTTTCCTTTTCAAATCCCTGTGACTGACATCGGGCTATTGTTTTTCAGCAGAAAAGGACAGACTTGCTTGCGCATCATGGCCGGATCCGACTGGACTTGCAGTCTCTCTGCTATGCATGAGTGGGAGGTAAGTTTCGGGTAATACATGCAAATATATTTTCTTTTTTGGCCTGGTGTTAGACGAGAACAGTACCCTAAATGTGAAGCTCCAGTCAGGAACTTGTTAGCCTGATCTTAGCATAAAGGCTGGAGCTAGCTGCTTCATTAGTTTCCAGTCGTTATGCTAAACTAAGCTAAGCAGATTGCTAGTTGTAGCTTCATAATTAGCGTACAGACATGAGAGTGGTATCCATCTGGTCGTCTAACTCTCAGCAAGAAAGTAAAAAGAGTCAAACTATTCCTCTACGTTAAGCTATATTATCAGTATATCATAAACTATCCTCATAGCAAATCAACTACGAATACATTATTGTACTTGTTATATCCTTGGATTGGCTAGTATGCAGAGCGTTTGAATACAGTAAATGCGTTGACTTATTCTTCAAATGCATATTTGATATTTCTCAGTCCCCAGATTATGAGCCGTCACTTCCTGTTTCAGAGAAGTCCAACCCCCTGACGCGGGACATCGACCGGGCTTCGGCCAATTGTATCGTGAGGATGCTGCAGGCCTGTGACGCCCAGATGTTTCAGGACGAGACAGGAGACACCTACCAGGTACAGATGTCCCCGTGACCAACCTTTATTCACAATATGTTCTTTTAAGGAAGTGATTATTTGAATGTCTTTCTTTTTTTTAGAGGCTTTTGAGCAAACAAGTGGTGGAAACATTGACGGAGGTTGCTAAGAAAGTGGAGCACATTCTCAAGGTATCTGTTCCTCTGTCTGTAGTATTTCTGTTGCTCAGTCAGGTGTGTTGTTAAAGCGTGTCTTCTCTTTCTTTAACAGGATCCTCGGGACAGTCTCGTTGTACTGAGTGGTTGTGGGACTTCTGGTCGACTGGCTTTCCTCATCACAGTAAGAGCTGAAACAGTGATTTAGCCCAGTGATTGTCAACCACTGTGCCGCGGCACACCAGTGTGCCGTGAGAGATCGTCAGGTGTGCCGTGGGAAAATGTCCAATTTCACTTAATTGGTCCAAAAAAATATTATTTAGTTGCCGCAAATGATTTTCCATTGTTGAGCGTCTGAGCTGCAATATAGTGGCTGGCAGAGTGATATAGAACAGGTCTGCACCTTGTTCTGCTATTAAACAAACTAAACGGCCGTATGTTATTGATCTTATCTACACAGCATGTCATTTCCGCCCGATGCGCTGCACACAGGTGAGACACAGCAGAGAGAGAGACAATGTCGCGTGTATTAATATTCTTCCAAAAGCCTGAAAAACACCCTGCAGTGATAAAGTCTGCACACTTTGTGGTCGTCATTAAAATAAATGAACACCATGTTTCCTTTAAGTCAGTATTTATCAAACTGGGCGGTATTTATTACAGGTGTAATACCTTTATTACAGGTATTTATTACAGGTGTGGCGCAAGAGGAAATGCTGGTTTTAAATGTTCACCGTCCGCCGTTAACAGGTTACGCTGCGCATGCGCCGATTCTTGGCATTTCGCCAAAAGCCGATCTTTATGAGATCTCTGTGAGGTCGGCTTTCTGCTGTTGTGTCTCTCATCATGGAGCATGAACTGAGAGCCGTATCAAATCTACAACCCCGTTTTAAAATAGATTTGTAGAGGAAAGCAGCCACTAATACTGATACAACGTGATGCTCACACATCTGCACTCATTCCGTTTTGTTTTGCAATAGCTTATTGTTTTCCACAATAAGCTATTTAGTAGTAACTAAATATTAGTTCTTTTTTGCATAACTTTATTTTCATTTTTCTAACAAAGTGATAACACATTGTTTTTGTCTGATGGAGCGATCTGGTTTACTTGAAACACTGAATACTCTTCCATGCCAGTAAGTAGTGCAATAATGACCTACCATACATGCTGTATTATGCTACAATGTGACATTTTGTAACTTTTTAGGTTGTTGGTGTGCCGCGGGATTTTTTTATTGTAGAAAATGTGCCGCAGCTCAAAAAAGGTTGAAAAACACTGATTTAGCCCACTGCGCACCAGAAATAAGGAAGCAAACAATTTGTCCAATAATGGAAATTGATATAGTACAAGCCAGTTCAATGTCACTTCATGAAATCACGTGTTAAAATCTTACCTTTTTTTATGGGGTAAATTACTTCCTGTGTCGTTTTGTTGCTTGTGTGTATTGTTAGTCGGCTTTCAACAGAGTGCTGAGGGAGCTGGACCGGAGCGCTGTCTATTCCTACATTATTGCAGGAGGAGACAAGTATGTTGGGGTTTTGTTCCACTGATACACAACATATATGAGCAGCAGTATTTTTTCACATTGTGACATACTATTCACATCTTAAAGTGGTTTTGTTTTTACCGTAGACCCCGTCTTTACCACAGTATTTCACTATGTGATCAATTACTTGTTCAGACCATCTGAGTTAAGTTTCTTTTTTTTTCTGTGTCGAGAAAAATTATTAAAATGTACCTAAAGTGAGACTATGTAACTTTTGAGAGAGGAAGTAACAATCTTCCACTCACAAATAAAATTCATAAAAACCCATTTAGCTTTAGCTTATGAATGGCGAATGTTAGCTAACGTAAGCGAGAAAATCTTAGCTAACGTTGGTTGCAACTGAAAAGGGGAATTCTTAGACAATACAACTAATGTAGCTTTAGCTTAGGGTGGCTAATGTTAGCTAGTGTAAGCAATTAAACCTTAGCAATCGATATTGCTGTTTAAGTGTCATTAATTGGTCTATTTGCTTTTGTTTATGAAAATGTTCTGTGACAAACTAATGCACTGTTACAATAGCACAAGCAAAGAACAGTAATCAGCAAACTTATTCTGTACTGCAGTGTTGCGCAAAAATATCTAGCTAATGTTTGCTAACATTAGCCACCATAAGCTACTGGTCTTACAAGTAAAGCTGCAGTAACAAAACCCCAAAGTATATTTAATTAAACAAGGCTGTGTTTTATGGCTAAGGAATTCAACTTTTCAAACGTAAGAGGAAGAATGTATAATTTGTTTATTGAAGAGTTACATTGACTTAACCTTTAACATGTTGAAAAGAAATGTCTGTCTTTCCCAGAGCTCTGCTATCCTCCCAAGAAGCTCCTGAAGATGACCCCAAACTGGGCGTGCTCAGTCTGAAGAAGGTCAGGGGTGTGTGTGTGTGTGTGTGTGTGAGAATATGGTACCTTTTTTTTTTTTACGCATATGACCACTGCATGTTTTTGCCGCCCTACAGGTCTGTGAGGGACAGAAGCGCGTCTTGTTCATTGGTATTTCCTGTGGGTTATCTGTAAGTCATGCCAATTGGCCGCAATCTGAACTCTGTGTTGGACATGGGACCTTGCAAGCATGCAGATAACTTGTGCTCGTTTGTATTCCATTTGATATCCGGCTGCCTATAGGCCCCGTTTGTTGCGGGTCAGCTGGACTTCTGCCTGCAGCACCCTGAGGTGTACACTCCCGTACTGGTTGGCTTCAACCCTCCAGATCAGGCCAGGTGTGTGCATTAATATTATGACATGAAAATGTTGGAAAAGTAGGGATAATGTTATCAAATCTTTTTTTATTTTTGACATCCAAAATGTTAAATGTGTCAGAAATGAGCGCATTCCAGGCTGCACCTTCACCTTTCTCAGCGTAGTGCGAAGGATGCAGGAGCTCGCCAAACGCCAAAAGGCCTTCCTCGTCAACCCAGCGGTTGGGGTGAGAACCTCTGCTTGTGCTCTTTGTGTGACCCGAGAGAGCGCCGCGTGTCTGTACTTAGGTCGCGTGTGAATGTGTGTTCAGCCAGAATCCGTCAGCGGCTCGTCCAGGATGAAGGGAGCCAGTGCCACCAAGATCCTCCTGGAGGTTGTGCTGTCTGCTGCTCACGCCGCCGCCTTCGCAGATGCACCCATCACTCCCAGGTGAGCATGTCAAAGTACGCCGAGAACCTCTAGTCTCCCAAGTATTTAAACATCCTTGGGTTTATATACTTGCTACAAGTGATCATGTTAATACAGAAGCTTGTGTGGCTGCACGTGCATCGCTTCATTAACTAGTGTTTTCTATAATACAACAGCATTTTCATCACTGACCTCTAGGGTTCATTCCAGGAGAAGAAAATCCAAAATTGAAAAAATTATTTCATGCACTTTATAACGTGCACGTAACCGATGCATTTGAATACATTCGGGGTCAACACCTGAGTCCGTAATGATCCGAAGTTAACTCCTTTGTATTTCTCTCCAACAGAGGCATCCTGCAGGACATGAGAGCATACGAGAAAACTCTGGATATCACCTACACCCAGAGAGAGGGGATAGGCGCTCTCTTGGAGGCAGCCGGACAGAGGTGAAAATCCAAGGTTACCGTCACTGTAACCTTGGATTTTATTCATCTTGTGATTTAAAGCCTCATCCTGGCTCTTTAGCTGCCAGTTTCCAAGCGCCATTCTTCACAAAAACACTGAAATACAAAGGACTTCAAACTAATTTCACGATCGCAAGGTGGAAACGTGTCTGAGTCGCTCCAGGATAACGCCATTTTGCATGCTGGATTAGCTTTCCTCTCATGAGACAGGCAATTCTGTCTAAAACGTATAAAACGACAACACTCGTGTCACTCTTTGTTGAAGATTTGACCCATTTAAAACCTAACCATCTGCCGCTCTGCCGTGTTTCAGCTTGCGACGGGGCAGGCGTGTGTGTTACCTGGGCTGGGGGCCCCTGGCCACGCTGGGCCTCATCGACGCCAGCGAGTGTGTCCCCACGTTTGGAGCAGGTGAGGGGAGTCTGGCGCTTCAGCTGCACCAGATTGAACACGTTTTCTTTCTGGGGGATTTTATTGTGCAAAATTAGGCATGAAAGGAAACGGTCTGTGGTTTGTGATCAGAGGAGATGCGTTTTTTTTTTTTACCAGGTTTGATTTTACATCTTTATGATATGTATCCTTTGTGTGTGTTTGTGTGCGAGAGGCCACGAAGATGTTCGGGGCTTCATCAGTGGAGGATACAGAGAGCTGAACAACAATGAGGGTCCTCTGGTATGTGAATGGAAACAATGGAATAACATCTCTGGAAAACACAATAGAGTTCATGAATAAGTAATTACTGTCCAGAAATACAGAATAAAAAGCCCGGATATTGAAACAATTTCTGATCTAGAGCAGTGCTGTCAGTACCAGTCGACTCCGGACATAAAGCTTTATGTTTCGGCTCGTCTACGGCTGTTAAGAAATCCTTACACGGCCTTACAAAGTATTAATATGACTGAAATCCAGTGTAATCCAATTAAAATGAAATCCAGCTCTCATTTTGCAGCGTGCGATGACACATCTGTCCCCGCCGTATCTGACTTTTTAGATTAACCCAGAGCAGGATTAGCATGTACCTGCTTTGTGAAACCCAGTAGGACTTGTCTGTTTTCAATGAATCTGCTTAAGTCTTTATTACACTGCTGGGTGGGCTTCATTCAGTCCAGAATTTGGTTTCTTGAAATGTGCAAAGTAAAAAAAGACAAACAAAAACAAAATGTATTATTTAGTCCATTTAAAGTGACATTGTTTTGGATTTCACGTGCGGTAACGCTGTGAACTTCTCAGCACTAGAAGTCCCAGAGTTCAGTTTGTTTGCGTCACTCCCTGGGATCACTATTTGAATCCAGCACTGGGATGGCGGACTCCGCCACTGACGAAGCAAACTAAGTTGTATAAAGGTCACAAACTTTACCAGCCATTAAATATTTGGTTTTATGTTATGAAACACAGGAAGTAACAACTACTGCCAAAAACTACAGTACATGTTTCAAAAGTACACAGTGTATACTTTAAGGTTTTTCTGTCCTCTAGGGTCCAGACTTTTGCATCGCACACAAGGATTTCTCGCGTCTGGTCCTGCCCTCTCTCGATGACCGGGACGTCGTTCTTCTTCTCTACACGCACTCCGGTGAGACAACGTTTTATTTTTTCTTCCCGAGTTTGGATTCCGTCCACATCACACATCACACATCGACATCGCGTCTCTCCGCAGACGACGTCAGCGGCGTGGCGGAGCTGGCGCGCACAGTGAGAGAAAAGACGTCCAACCTCCACGCCGTTTATCATCGGGTCGATGGAGACACTGCAGCCGCTGTCCAACAAGTAACTGTCTGTCTGTCTGTCTGTCTGTCTGTGCGTGCATCCATTCATCCATCTAATAAAGTATGCTTTTTTCTTTTTTTGCAGGATGACATCAACAAGCTGTGTTTATCTTCACTAAAATTCACTTGGCAGTCACCTGCTTCAGGGATCTCACTGCACATGGTACAGTAGCACACACACACACACACACACACACACACACACACACACACACACACACACACACACATTGATCTTTTTCTTTGTCTCTCACCCTCCTTCAGCAGAGCTGTAAAACTAATTTAGCCTTCATCGATTTTCAATTTTTCTTATTTCTCGAGTTTTTTAAGTCTTATTTTAGACGACAGTTCTTCATTTTTTTTATTTGCATTGTTGCCTTTGAGTCAAGCTTTCATGACTCACACCCGGTCCTCTCTCTCTCAGCAGTGGGAGCTGTCCACCAAGCTGGTGCTGAACGCCGTGAGCACCGGCGCTCACGTCTTGAAGGGGAAGATCTACCAGAACCACATGGTGGACGTGCAGGTCACCAACAGCAAGCTCTACTGCAGAGCCACACGTTTGCTCCAGGTGTGTACAAATGCACCTTTTAATGGGCCATGAACTGGATTCAAACCCGACTGCTAAACAAAAAACAATGCAGAATTAGAAAATGAAAATTTCACTTCAAAGCCATAGCAAATCCTTCCTCTTCCAGACATTTAATGAAATCAAAAGGGTTGTCTTCTTTTTCTATATGTAAATTTCTCCTTTGCGTGCTTGGTCTACTCATGAGTTTCCATGGAAACAGCTTCATATTGTGCTCACATGGTGTATTTTCCTAACTGAACTGAAACACACAAGGGTCACTCCACAAGACAGAGCAACACGATCACAATGCAGAACATATTGTACGTTAGTGGTGCAAATCACCAGTAAACACTGACGGATGTCTCCTCGTGCTTCCAGAAGCTGTCCGGCTGTCCGGAGCGGCGCTGTGAGGAAGCTCTCCTGAAGGCCGTCTACCGGGTGGACGAGCTGACGGCGGCCATCGCGTCCTCTGACGTCCGGGCGCACACGCGCGCCGCCAGAAGCAGCGCCAAGGTGAGGAGGCGGTGTGGCGCCTAAAGAGGAACGTATGGATATGGAGGCTTGTCTCTGTTACATCTTGTCCGTGTGTGTGTGTGTGTGTGTGTGTGTGTGTGTGTGTGTGTGTGTGTGTGTGTGTGTGTGTGTGTGTGTGTGTGTAGGCGGTCCCTCTGGCTTTGGTCTGTTTGCTGACCGGGCGCTCTCTCCTGGAGGCGGGGACTCATTTGGAGCAGCAGCCGACCGTGAGGGAGGCCGTGGAGGCGTGCCTGTCGTGATCGACGTGACGTGACGTCGTCGTAATCAACCCTCTATTTCCCCTCCACAGAGAGGTCATAGGTCAGCAGATGGACTGATGTCTACCATGATTAGTGTAATTACGACACTTGAGTCAAAGGTCATCCATGATTGGTTATTGCTTTGATTATTATTCGCCCCAAACTAGTCTGTTTGGAAGCAAGAGTTAGACTTATGGCACCTGGATGCCTTAAATGCAACACTATGTTGTAACACTAGAGGGCATACTTCAACACAAGCATAATAACCACCTGCAAATGTTGCTTCAATCATGTAGGAACAAGATGTTAGAATATAGTGTGTCCAAAAAAAATATGTAACATGTCAGAATAAAACTTCAATTTGATGCATTTTTTCAGTGACTGGCATAATTACTGCACAGCTGAATTGTGTTAAAATGTCTATAACTGATACTTTGTTATTAAGTCCCCGCCCATTTCCTGTGTGCTGTAACAGTGTCCTGCAGGTACAGGCTCTTCCATATCGGTCCATGTGATGTATGTAAGTCAGCCTCAATCCCTCTGTGGCTCAGCACACACTCACAGGTACTGGATTAGCGTGACACCTGTGTATCTTTGGAGCAGTTGAGCAGCTTTGGAGACCTTTGGAGTTGAGCCAAGTGCACATCAGATCTGGATCAGAGAGCACATCATTCTCAGGGGTTTGCACCCTATGTCAGGAACGCCAGGAACGCCAGAAACTTCCTTCCTGCGTACTTATTTATTCACATCAACATTATCACAGTCATTTGCTCGAGGTACACGATGTTCACTTGGTGATGTCACAGACCAATGGCCAGCAGCATAAGCACACACTCACACCCTTGGTATCACGCACAGGAGGATTTTGTCAGTTAGGGAGTGAGCCTGGAGGTCAGCTCACCCGGCAAGAGAATACTAGTATATATTTTCAGCATTTTTTAACGAGCGGATTTGATCCATTCCAGCCAATTGAACAACCTCTGTGATTCTGCAGGAGAGCCACTAACAGAGAGAGAGAGGATATCAGGAGACAAAAGACCTCATCACGATCGACCAGTCTCTGTTTTTCCGTCGATCCACAGCCATGTAACCATGGCTACAGTAAGGCATCAGCTTCACGCTGTCGTTTCGCACTGCCGGCCATGCAAACGCACACCTCTTATATTTAAGCAGAGAAAGAGGTTAACCTGAAGTTCAGACGCTTGCCTCAGAGATGCTCCCTTTTTTGTAACTGCAAACCTGGGAATAAAACGTGCGTTCAATTATCGGACTACATAAATATAATGAGGTATAATTGCTGTATTTACATTTTATAATAAAGCTACTAAAATACAGTTTTTGATTTAGAAAGACATTTTTTTTTCTGTCCATTTTGGGGCGGAAAGTGATCCAAAAATAACTTTAAAGTACAGTTCAAGCACCAGGCTAGCTGTCTTCGTGCTAAGCTAAGCTAACCGTCTCCTGGCTCTAGCTTCATGCTTGGCGCACAGACCTGTTTTTGCGAACACTTCACAAAAATGTCCTTTCAGGTAATCAGGTTACATCACAGAGCGTTAGTCGATTTAAAAGCAGCGAGCTTCCTTACGGACAACAGGTTTAAGCTGGTAGTTAAGTAACAGCTAGGAGATGACCTTCCAAACCCCAGAGAATGAAACAAGACCAAGAAAATAGACTAGGAATTGAACTGATAGCATCAATACACTTGTTCTGTCAAACAATACAGAAACAGGCAGTTAATCTATCTTATCTTTGAGGTACTTTGTAAATAATGGCTATATCATTCAATAAATCAATAAACGTGTGGTCCACTGAGTTTACATATTACACCCATAGGTGTCAACTTTTTTTTGTTTCAAAAATATACCTTCTTCATACACATGCAATACAGAAATAGACATATCCTTTAGTACGTACAATTAACTTAAAAAATATACAAATATAATTAAATAGGATACGGTGGTGGTTTCAAGATTCTACGCCGGATCTGAAAAGATAAAGTGCTTCGAGTGTTGCAGTTTGTGAGCCTACATAGTTCTACCAGTGTGGTGGTGAGTCTGGGTTAAAAGTCATCCAGGTTGCCGTCGATCTCTTTGGGTTTGCGGCGTTGGCCCCGGCCCGGCGAGCGGCTCCTCCTCCCCGACGCCGTGCCGCCGCCCGATCCACCGACGGCCATTTTGGGCACTTCTATAGAGTTCACCGGGTGATGGTGCGCGCCTGTGTCGATGTCCTCCAGGGAGCCGGGCTGGGACTCCACAGAGGTCCTGGTGCACTGATGGAGGAGAGCGCCATCCTTCCTCTTGCTCACCCCTTCTTCCTCAGGCTGGGACTCTTCGTCATCCTCCTCCCCCGTGGCTCTGGGCCCCTCGCGGCCCGAGTCGTCGACGCTGGTGTCGCTCGGGCGTTTGCCGTCGGTGTCCGAGTCTTCGCCGTCGGCCTCCTCTCCCTCGGTCGCCGTCACCCCCTGGCCCTGAGGGTCCAACACGGCAACAGCAAATTATCTCTGAGCTGTTGTTTAGAATAAATTGGGTACATCTGGGATGATTACTTAATTAAGTAATTTAAGCTATGAGACAGGCCCCTAAAACCATAGCATGTCTTTTTGTTTGTTGGGATTTAGTGTCTTTTTTTTGGGTCGTTCTGCATCTCTTTGTAGTCATTTATGTCTTTTTGTAGTACTTTTGTGTCTTTTTGTAAATATTTTGTAGTTGTTTTGAGTCTCTTTGTAGTCATTTCTTTGACTCTTAGAAGTAATTTGTGTGTTACTGTAGTCATTTTTTGTCAGTTTGTGGCTCTTTGCGCTAATTGTGTGTGTTTTTTGGTCGTTTGTGTCTCTTTGTAGTTTTATGTTTCTTTGTGGTTATTTTGCATCTCTTCGTGGTCCTGTCTCTTCGAGTGACATTTTGCAAGTCAAGTGGGTACTGGCCCGGTTTAGTAATCCAACATGAGCAAAACTAATAGCTTAAAATGAGTGTCAGTCCACCAGAGAGTCAATGAAGGTTTTTTTAGTCAACAGACTGCGACTGACAACAACAGCAGACGTCCATCAGATGAAGCGCTGCGTCGCTGCCCAACACAACAGATTTGTTCGGTCCTTCTAATTGGATAGCGAGATTATCTTTTCCCACAGGCTTAGAGTTAGTGCTCAGGCTGCAGTAGGTCAGATTCCTCTTTGAGGTGCAGTAGACTTTAACCCGGCGGTCATGTTCAGGTGTGGTGTTTAAATAAAGTTGGTGCTAAAATTGGTATTCAAAACTAGAACGTCGGTTCATTCTTGTGCGGTCACTGATGTCATCCGACCGAATTTAAAAAAAAACTTTAAAGAACACAACACAGTTGTTGCATCCTAATTATTTAACCACGTCAAAGAAAATAAATCTCATTAAATTATATTGAGTCTGAACCTTTTCGAGAGATTCTAATTAGAATTTTCATTGGTTTCTGGTTAGATAATATCAATATAAAATGTTGTATTTCAATATACCATATGAAAGGGACCACGACTGTGTTATACTATCATTCATTATCTATTTATACGGCATATACAAAAGCTTCACAGATATAGATGTCTCTCAAAATGTCCTTATATCTGCTTAAAACTACATTATTATGTGATATAAACGATGTATTAAGTTTATATTGCTTCTAAACTGTGTTTGTGCTAAACTACGGCAAGTACATAAGGTCAAAGTTAAGCCAGAACATAATTTGATTCATCCTACCTTCGATGAGGCTCTTTCCTCCTCTGATGCCGCTTCTCCCTGCTCTTCACTCTCTCCTCCCTTCTCGTCCTCTTCATCCTCTGCCGAGGCGCTGACGTTTCCCTCCCCAAACTCCTCCACCAGCGTGGAGTCGTCTTTTATTGCAGCGTTCTCATCCTCCGTTTCCCCGGACGCCTCTTCTCCTCCGCTTTCCCTGCCTGTCGTTTCTTCTTCTTCCTCCTTAAATTCAGACACCTCACACTGTTCCACTTCTGACTCTTCGTCCTCACCCTCATCTTTTTCAGTGGTCTCTTCTTCACCTGCTGCTGCCTCTTTTACCGTCTCCTTGTCACTCTCCTCCTCCTCTTCCTCGTCCCCTGTTCCTGTCTCCCCCTCTTCCTCCCCTGCTCTCTCGTCTTCCTCCCCTGTCTCGTCCTCACCTGTGTTGTCGCTAGTTTCCTCAGTATCTTCTCCTTCTGCTGTTTCCTCCTCTGCCTCTTCATTTATTGCAGACTGGCAATGGCATTCTGCCTCCTCTTCCTCACCATTTTCTGACATCTCCTCCCCTGCTTCCTCCCCACCTGTTTCCTCCTGTTCCTCATCACCTGCATTACTTTCCTCCTTTTCCACTTCTACCTCCTCTTTTCCTGCCTCATCCCCATCCTCTTCTTTCTCCAATTCCTCATCTTCCTCTGGGATCGTCTCCTCTAAAACAATGTGAGCTTTGATATCCTCTTTGGTTTCCTCCTCCTCCTCCTCCTCCTCTTCCTCCTGCAGTACCTCTAAACTCCTCCCCTCCTCGTCTGTGACATTGCTATCCCCTCCCCCCGCCGCAGGTTGTGCGGGCTCAGCTGCAGGCTCGGGGCCTTTCTTCCGCTGCAGTATCTTCAGGAGGTCAAACTCCATCATCACTGGTGCTTCGGCCGCCAGCGGGTTCACTTTGAGAGGCCGGGCGGCCATTTTCTTGAGGACGCAAGCTTCACAGGGGCAGTACTCGTCGTCGCTCCGCTGGTCGCTGAACTCGCCCGCCGTCTCTTCGTCGCTCAGGAACTCAGCAGTTTTCAATGACTGTTTTTTCATGACCTGAAAAATAAATCAAACGTTATCTTTCTGCCTATCTGAGATAGATGTAAAGAGGATTTTTGGTGAATTTACCTTCAGTATCCGACGCCTATTCTCCGTCATGGTGGACTCCCTGGAGAGGTTCCCTCTTTGAGGCGGCCGGGGCATCCTCCCCCCTTTGCCGGCGCGACTCTGAATCTTCCTCACCTCGCACTCGACGCTGCTCTGGATGCGTCGGCTCACCTCGTCCCTCAGCTCGCCGATCATGGTGTCCAGGACCAGGCTGTCGTCCAGGTCCCAGCGGACTTTGAACTCCGCCATGACGCTGACGTAGTGGCTCATGAACTGTTTCTCCAGCTTCTTCAGGAGGTTCAGCACCCACACCGGATCAGGGTCTTGGGATTGTCTTTTTGACAAGGGTGCTCGCAGGACGGTCGGGGGCGTGGCAGAGCTGGAGTCATCCGGCGTCTCTCGTTCGTTATCGGTGGGGGATTTGGAGCCGTCGTTAGCCGAGCTCTTGTCCGACGACGAGGGGTTGTCGGTGGCTTTTGCGCTGTCCAGACTTGGAATGACTGTACTTTGTTCTTCACCCTGTGCCGGTTCCTCTGCTACGTCCGTCTCCTCTTCGACAACGGCCTCTTTTGTTTTGCTTTGCGTCGGTTCACCTCCAGGTTTGTTTCCGTTCTCCTTTCCTGATCCGCCGGAGCCACTGCTCATCCCCACCCCGGATGAGGACCTCGGTGGAGACACCTGCTCTGTGCCAACGTCCTTGGCCCCCATGGCCTCCACTTTCTCAGTGTTCCTGGGTTCAGTGAGCCAGAGGGACTGAAGGATGGCCATAATGTCCTCATAGTGCCGGTCCTTCTTTGGGTCAAAGCCAGGGCTCAATGCCGGCTCAATGAGCTGGAGCTGGGCCAAACAGTCCAAGAGGCCGCGGGCCGATGTGCTCAGTCTACGCCCATAAACTGGAGACACCTACAGGAGATACAGAACATCTTTGTAAATGAGGCATCCTTTAAAATTTATGTGATTCATATTTAAATGTGGATTTATTTCTGTTATGAATGTTTTATGTTGTAGAAAAGCATTGAGCAAAAAGTCTTTAGTCCAATTTGAAGATTTGCTGCTCAGTTTAATATGATTATAATTTAAGATAATGTACTTTGAGACACATTTTGGTTAGTTGATACATTAAATACATTGTAAATAAATAGCAGTTTGATGCAGCCTACATAGTTTCATAGACATATGAATCTGTTTTTGTGATTATAATCCTTTGACATACACTCATTAGCTTACCTCTGGCAGGCTCCGGCATCGACCCAGAGAGGAGCTCAGGAGCACTTTCATCACCGCGGCTGAAGAACACATGTTCCTGGGCAGAGTGTCACCGCTCAACAGGGTTTTGGGTGCCACTGCATCACCTGGAGCCGGTCCTGAACTCTGCTCCTCCTCCGCTGCGTTGCATCCAGCTTCCTCCTCTTTCTCTTCTCCCGCTCCGGCCTCCGCTGTCTCATGCTCCTCAACTTTCTCAGGACCCTCCTCCTCTTCCTCCTCCTTTGCTTCCTCCTCTCTGGGTTTCTCTTCCACCACCTCCTCGTGCGGCTCGTCTCCAAGCGCCAGCAGGCTGCTGTTAGCGGGAATGCTCCGCAGCCAGTCGCTGACGACATCATTGGGAGAAGCGTTGGGCAGACATGCAGGTGACAGCTCCAGCTCCTCCAGAGCCGTCTGCTTCCGGCTGGACTTTGCACTGGTTTTACTCGCCTTGGATTGTTGGCTGTGTGGCCGCGCAGCAGCCATGGTTTCCTTCAGCAAGTCGGCGGCGGACAGAGAGTGAGACAGGGCGCTCTCACTACGTGTCTCCACTTTGCTGCCTGGTCTGGGGCTGTGGACGGGACAGGGGCTTGAGGATTTGATGCCTTTCTTTTGGCAACTGGACGTTTTGACACTGCCACTGGATTTGGCCTCGTGATCTTTGACTGAATCCTCTCCTTTGCTCTTTGAGGCTTTAATTGTTGACCCTGATTGAGCCGAAGCGGCCGAGCCAGGCCTGAGACCACAGGGACTCTTGTTGTCTGCGATGTCCTCTTTCCCGTTGGCCTTGCTAGCTGGTCGACTCATGGCCTGATTTTCATTAGCTTTTTTGGCGCTGGCACTTGCAGAGGATTTGCTCCGAACTTTAGCTGTTGAACCTGCAGATGACGTCCTGCTGTCGGGCGAGCCCACGTTGCTCGTCGATGAAGCAGACCTCGCACTTCCCGTTTCGAGGTACTTCCCTGCTTCGATTGAGCTGGCAAGCGTTTGAGCTGCTGCTTTGACATCACAGCTACAAGACGACTTGTGGGACCTGCTGCTTTTGGCTGAAAATGCACTGGCTGCTCTTTCTGTTTGATCTCCACCTTCTTCCCCTTTGTGCCGACTCCCTCCTGGTGTTTGGATGGTAGGAAAGTCGACTGCTGGGCAATTGCGAGTGGTTTTACCGCTGGACCTTTGAGACACGGTGGACCCCGTTTCCTCCCTTTCTTCCTTCGTAGAAGACTGCTCTGTGCTGTCGGGGACACGAGGAGTTGCCGTCTTTACTCTGCTCTTTCTATCAGCGTTTGTGTGAAAGTGAACACTGGACTTGTCACTGTCCGAGTCGGCCGTGTCTTGGTCTTCTGGCAACCCGAGAGAGACTGACCCTGAAGAGTTTCGACTCAGCGGTTGCTCTGTGCCTCCCGATTCTCTCCTCGACCTTTTGCTGGCAGCCCGATCAGAAGCCTCCTCGCTTTCCAGCTCCTCGTCATCTTGCTTTTTCTCCCCCTCCTTTTCGTCCTTTGCTGAAGCTGCTCCACAGCTGCATTTGGATTTGCCAGACTTTGCAGAGACTGTGGAGTGAACCGACAAGACACTGGGCCCTCTTGTCTCTGCAGCTTTAGGGGACTGGGTCCGCGAGGGACATGCACTCCTGGGCGAGAGCATTCGGCCCTGAGATTTACTTTGTGGTGCTTTGAGGTCCACAACATTTTCATCTGCTGTTTCAACATCAATCTCAGCGGTTCTGTCGCGATTGGACTTGCGTGATGAAGTGGATACTTTAGATTTAACAGACGCAGCACTCTGTGCTCTCTCCGCGCTCTCATTTCCTTCCTCGTCGTCCGGTGATTTAACTGTGACGTTTGGGTTTGGTGACACCGGTCTGAGACTCCTGCTCGACTTGTGAGAAGTACGGGACCTGACTGATGATTTTGACTTTACAGACAGGACACTGGCCACTCGGTCACTTTCATTTTGCTCCGCTTCATTTGGATTTGGAGATGCTGTGGTCCGGTTCGACTTCTGTGACTTGGAGGACTTTGCAGAGGTGTGCGATTTCCCCGACATGGCGCTGGGGCTTCTGTCGCCAGTCTTCGCCGCGTCTTCGGCTGGAGAATTTGTGCGGCCAGACTTTGCAGAGGAGGCCGATTTTACACTTTCAGACCTCTTCTGTTCATCTTCTAGCATCTCATTTTCCTTGGAGCTTGGAGATCCCACGATTTCATCGTTAGACTTGCACGACATTGAAGACTTGACCGATCTGCCAGACATTTGACTCGCTGTTCCAAACCTGGGAGAAAGTGACCTTTCCGGAGCTTTGGTGGACTCATGGGATTTGGCAGAAAGATTGGATTTGGCTGACATGGCACTCGCCGCCCGCTTCTCTGCCTCAATTCCTTCTTGCTGTCCAGTTGCTTTGGGTTCATCCGCTGGAGATACTGCCCTCGCACAGTGACTGCAAGTGGACCTGTGAGACGTGCCGGACTTTGCTGACACCTTTGATTTAGCTGATTTAGCAGACAGGACGCTATCAGGTCTTTGCGCCTCGTCAGGCTTAACAGAAAGTGCGCTGGGAGTTCTGTTAATAGCGTCATCCTCCTTAGTTCTGATCTTGACTGAAGCACTTGTCTTTGCCGAAGCACCAGATTTGGCTGACAAGGAGCTCCGTGCTCTCTCCACAGTGTTCTCTCCCTCTGCCTCCTCTCTTGCCTTCGTGTCAGCTGTTGCGCTGCAGTTGGATGTGTGAGACCTGCTGGATTTGGCGGACATGTTGGACTGAGCCGACACGGCACTGGGGCTTCTCCCCTCCTCTTTTTCAGCTGCACCACTGCCTTTACAGCCAGACTTGTGTGATCTATTGGACCTGTGACTTGTGGCTGAGGTGGCACTAGGAGCCCTGGCTTCCTCTATTCCTGCCAACTCCGGATTGGACGTTCTGGACATGGCACGAGGTGCGCTGCCCGTCAGGACGTTTGACGATGCAGAGCAGTGCCCGTTGTTGGTGAGGTTGGACTTGTTAGATTGCGTTGACGAGGCCGAACCTTCGGAGCCATCATCATCGCTGCCATTATTTGCAATCTCTTGGCTGGAGAGAGGCGATAAGGGCTTTGGAGAGGCTCGTTTGGAAGGATGGGACTTCTGCGATGCTCTACTGTTCGAACCAGAGTTGACCTCGTGTTTGCAGCCGCCACAATTAGGACATACACTGGATGCCTTTGAATGCAGAGACATGCCACTGACAACCCTGTTTACGTCTTCATCCTCATCATCTGCAGCCCCCTCTTCCTCTGTGTTTGCGACCCTGGCTTTGCTGGACCTGCACGAGACTCTGCTCGTTCTGGACTGGGAGCTGGGAGCTCGATCCATCTCCTCCGCGTTGGCTGTGGAATTCGGGTCGGCTGCTCCGCGGTGACTGGAAGAGGCCGAAGATACGGCTCTGCTTCCTGCCTCCCCATCGCCCTTCTTGTGTTCTTTAGAGTGGACAGAACGGGCCGAGTCGTCGCTTGTTGGTTCGCCATTCGGGCGGGACTGGGAGGTCGGGGATAGAGACGGTTCGTTGCTATGACAGCACTGTGAGGCGCTGGGCGGCAGGTCATCATCCTGATCCTCTTTAAGCGATTGAAGCACACGTGAGCAGCTACTGATGGCAGACGGCACACGCTCCTCCTCTTCCTCCATCATTAGCTCATCCTCTACTGACTGAAGTGGCCGTAGGTCTACTTCACTTCGGCTGCAGCATCGGCTCACTCGGCACACCTCGACGTGGGTTTCTTCGTCCTGCTCCACCTCCACTCTGCGCTCAACCTGCTCCGTCAAAAACATCTCCTCCCGCACCAGATGGCTCTGCTCCGATCCTCCTCCGCAGTTGGAGACCCGTGCTCGACAGCGCACCACCCTCCTGGAATTACACGACGAGGAAGAGCTGGAAGAGCGCGTGTGTCTCGTCACAGTGTGGGTGCGGCTGGATGCATGTGGCGGAGGGGCGGGGTGCTTTCTGTGGCTGTGTGCTGGGTTTTCCCACAAGTCATACTGCTGTTCCGGTCTCTGGTAGCAGCAGGGGCAGTTGTTCCCCTCCAACACATGTTGCGGAGGTCGGTGGGAATAGTCCACACCTTCAGGGTCGAAGGATGCGGAATCAGGGTCAGAGCAGGTCTCCGATTGGCCCTGCTGCAGATAGTGAGGCTGGGCCTGGCATTCGTTCGTCAGAGATGGGGATTTTTTTACTTGTGTAGACCACTGGAGGGTCTCGTCACTGCGGAGGCGGAAACGCACCCTCATCTCTACGGAGAGGCTGCCGTCTTTGTTGACCAGGACCCGCTTCTCAATGTCGTCGTTCATAATAGCCGGTTTGGCGTGGGAGTAGCCGCCGGCACCATTGCCGAACGACTTCTCTGAAGACAAGGAGAAACGGGTCGAGCGGTTTGAGGAATCGGATCGAGGGTGGATGATGCTTTTTTTGGTTTCCAGACCAAAGTTTACTGAACAGAGAGAGAGAAAAGGGTCAATGCACTCTTTTATCTACTTTAGATATCTTTGGATATATTTGGGTATTCTCCCAAACAAACTTACCATTCTTCTTGCTTTCAGGCCCTTCACTGTACTCGCTAGCTCTGGATTGAGCTCCATGAGGTGGCGATCTCGCTCCTTGAGCAGCAGGAGATCGGGCCCCATTACCGGGAGTCCTGGGGCCCAAACCGGGAGACCTGCTGCCCAGACCGGGAAGTTTTTCCTCTGAGCTCTTCCTGATAAAGTTCACCAGCACTGGGCTGAAAGCTTCTCGGCCGACACACACCAACACACCAGGACAAGTCATGAGGCTTTGCACGCTGTCAACCTGGAAACAAAATTCATACAGAGTCAGTTTCCACTAAATTGGGTATCATCTACGAAACAAAACACTCTAAATCAGGACCATTAAAAAACAGTTCGTACCCTGCGCCCCTCAGCAGTGTAGAGCTTGCGAACATGAAACTGCATCACCTCGGACACCTCCTCAAGAAACGCCCTCAGGCTCCTGGTGGACCTCCTGCTGAGCACCACGCTCCTCCTCAGTCCCGGCTCGCTGTTCTTCACCAGCAGGATCCGTCGCTGCCTGTGAGAGGGATGGCCGGGCGGCGTTGCAGTCGAGGACTCGGGCCGCTGAGGCCTCCGGCTGTGATGGTACCAGATGTTCGGACGTTTGCCGGCCAGCTCCATGTTGACCGGCTTCGCCTGGCGCCGGTCAGAGCAGAGGTAGCAGCCGCCGTCCTGGAGCTGCTCCAGCTGCTTGATGGCGTGGGTGCCGCGGGGAGTGGTCACGGTCCGCACGCCAAATGGCAGGGGCACCTGTACGTGGACACACACACACACACACACACACGTGTATATGGATATCGCTTTCTAGCTAATGCTGAAACGATTAAAGTGCAGTACAGTACTCGTCCCACTGACCTTTTGGGAAAGGTCATCCAGCAGGGCGTCGAAGCATTTGAAGCTGCGCTTGTGGACGGCCATCCTGACGCCCCCGAACTGGCTGTCGCCGCTTTTGTAGAAGGTGATCCGCTTGGCCGGGTTGCCTGTGGTCAGATGGGCCGGGCGCAAGTTGGAGGGTGGCTGCGGGGGGAGGGGCGAGGCATGGTTAGACGGGGGCCGGGGGTCCCACATCTCGGCGTGGACCGAATGCATGCTGCGACCTCACGCACACCTGAGGGACACGGACACGCACACACAGAATGCAGAGAAGTCATTGAAGCGTCCAACAAAACATTACAAATGTTCTCAAAAGATGAATTTGACTTTCCAATTCAAATGTCACATTGACTTTTGTTTTACTGTTCCCACACTTTCTAATCACACTCACAAGATCAGAACTAATCTGGGTGTTTGACTGAGGATTCAGGCCAGGATATCCACTAACAGGACTACCTGCTATATAAGAGTGTTACATATGTCATTAGGCTACAGCAGAGGAAGCATTTCGTACAAAGTCAGCTGCCAGGTAACCTTATAAGCGTTGTTTTTTCTTGTGGTATTTCCTCCATTTGATAACCGAAGTGGCAAAAACAAAAATTGCCAGATTCCAGAAAGATTTCGTCACATTCTCATTATCTTAACCCTTTAAAAACAGGGTGTGAAAATCCCCCTGCGCCTATTATCAGACAAAAAACAACAACATCTTATCTCCGGAACCACATCCTTGTTTAACTTCATTTAAATTGCTACAATACCGCAACCCTTGTGAGAAGAAACATCTGGTGTGAAACATAATTCAAGTAACCGTTAAGTTTAAGTATTTACGTAAACTCAATTTTTGAACCGAACGACACAGTTTTTTGATTGAAACTCCTTTTAACACCCAAATGCTGTGTTCTAGTATGACTTGTGTTGCATATTCCGATTCTTTAGGTCCTACTCTTTCCAAAAAAGTGTCTTATTAGTATGTGGGCTGTTGTTAGGGCACCATAATACAGTTTGAAAAACTCGGTGACCGCTCAAGAAGGCATTTTTGGGAAATCTTGCTCATATCGTGCTGGATGTTCATAAAATATCTTTTAAAAGTGATTTTTTTGCATATATACATTTTTTTCCCAAGACTTTGCTGAACAAATACATACAATAAACACAAGTATTGGAATTAATTTGGGGTTCCTACGACGACTCAAACACAGGGGAAAAGAAAAAAAAGCCTAGAGCCGAAATTGGCTCTACCTTGCATTTGCGACAAAAGATGGATTGGCATTCTTTTTTTTTTTAAAGAAAATAGTCACAGAATGTAATGTCAAATGCAGCAACGTGCACATCTTCATACAGAACATGTTAAAGACAGATCTTCCCTCAGCCGGCTATATTTAGTGGAGCGGCCGAGGACACATCGAGAAATCCTATTTGGAACTTTCTGTCCTGCTTCTGAGCAGCTTGCATAATATAATGTACGTTTATGGGACTCTGGCTCAGAGTGGCGGCGGGATTCCTTTATTCAATTGAATGATAATGGTGTTAGTCATGACTGTGAAGACTTTCTATCACTTATGAAAGAAAAAAGGTGACTTTTATCAGCAGGCTTAGCAAGGCTTTAAAAGTCCCATGAGGCTGGCCTGGAGGCCAAGTCACTGCTCTGAGCTGACGACGCTCAACGTGACGCTCTGCTTCTTAATCCCTCCTCAGCTCCCAGTCTACGAACACACTTTAGACATAAAACATCGCCACAAGGCGGGCTGCAAAATCACCGGCTTCCACGGTGATGCCGATCAAATCGTTTCCAAGCAACAAAGCGGCGATGGAGGAGACGATGTGCAGCTGGACTGAACGTAAAGGCCAGTACTTTGCACAGGTTTGAATTATTTTCCCTAAAGAGGCCGACCTCAAAACATACATATAGAAGTCACAATAGTCAGAAGATAATCACATTGAATTACAATATATTGAATTACTTTACTTCCTGTTGATACAAGACAATAAAAAGACACAAGACACCCTTTATAGCACATTGATAAGACTTTTTTTTCAGAAATAGAACCTCTTTTACTACCTATATCAATTGTAGAACCATTCTATATCACTATATGATATGTATTTAGTATATATTACTTTACCATTAAGCCATTGTCACTACAGACCCATCTTTGTAACTTTAAAGTCAACTTAGGAACCATTTTTACCCCCATTCCCTATTTTAAGACATTAAAATGGCTACATAAGAACTTAAAAACAACTCCTACCACTAATTTGACAACAACTCAAGCACTTTCTATCTATTAGGTGCACTACTCACATATTCAGGAAACATGGCCCAAGAGATGACAAAAAGCTGGAGGGGAATCTGTCTGTGCCGGGTCTGACTGGTCGAGTCCAAACTAACTGTTCAAATGTGTGTGTGTGAGTGTGTGTCGGCTACCTCTGATACTTGAGTCACAGGCTACACTAAGATGTACAGCAGAGACCCCGTCTCCACCTCTCTCGGAGCAAAATGGCCGCCTAATCAGGTGCTCGGAGGGGGGCTGAGGGAGGGAGCAGGAGAGGCTAAGGATAGAATTAAAAGCCTGCTTAAGAGACTGTGTGTGTGTGTGTGTGTGTGTGTGTGTGTGTGTGTGTGTGTGTGTGTGTGTGTGTGTGTGTGTGTGTGTGGCCAAGACAAGTGACGTTCCTATGCACGGCCCTGAACCGGAGAGCAGGCACATGCACATTTTTCTATTTTGTTTGTCAAATTCTATTTCTCAGCGCACGTCGCAGCCTTTTTCTCTCTTCATCTTCTTCTCTGTCTTTATACGTCTTCCTCACACACACACACACACACACACACACACACACACACACACACACACACACACACACACACACACACACACACACACACACACACACACACACACACACGGCTGTAGTCGGATTGTAACCGAAGACAATCTGTCTGACAGCGGGGGTTCACTGACAACCCCAACTGCTCCTATCAAACTGTGTCCAGGCAAACTGCTTATAATCAATGGATCTTTTGTGCATTTCCGTTTGCTTTAGATCCTGCAAAATGTAATTCTGCCGTCTTTCAAGGTTTTTGTCACTGGGCCTACAAAATAAAACTCAGGTTGTAAAAAAACAACCTTTTCTTTTAAAAGCGACACATTGTCGGACTCTTTAACCGGACTATTGTCATGGAAAGTCCTTCAAAACTTCAGATTCGATCAGAGCAAAGTCTCCTGCTGCTGCTCGGGAACTGAAGGCGCTTAGAAACTCAAGTCTTAAAACACACAAGGAGGGAGAAAGAATCTCTCAAACCGTTCTACGATGCACTCCTCCGCTTCACAGCTCTAACGAGAGAGACTGAGCAGGTGGGCCTCGGAGGGCCTCGGCAGACAGGAAGTCGGGGATGAGCAGGTTCCTGTGCTGACAGGAGCCCATGGCAGCCGGTCTCTGGAAGACTGTTGGCGCTAATGAGTATTCCTTGGGGAGGAATCAAGGAGACACTTTTCTTCTCCTCGTGAATGGGAACTAAAGTCCTCTCGGTTGCTGGCGCGTGATCGGCTTAATCAGAGGGACAGAGGAGGAGGAAAACAAGGGGGAGATTATGATGATGATGATGATGAATGATGATGTGTGGCCTACTTTAGGAGGTCCACTCACTCCTCCTCAACCCCTTCTGCCTCTCATCCAATAAGCAGGTGTGACTCACCTCGTCCTCACAACTGGATCACACACAAATAAACAGACTGTGTGTGTGTGTGTGTGTGTGTGCGTGTGTGTGTGTGTGTGTGTATAACATGCCACCTACATGAATGCACTCACACCAGCAGGTGTTATTGGTCCAATCTGAAGGAGTTTAAGTGCGTGGTGTTGAGATCAGTCTTACCTTTTATGGACACATACCGAAATGAATGATGGGAGATCAACGGCCGGTGATACGTCCAGGTGGAAGGTGGTAGTCAGGTGGAGTCGCGAGCAGCGCCGCGCGCTCAGTTCTCCGCGCTGGTCGTCGATGTGAAGGCGCACGTTGAGACACGTGTCAAGTCAGCGGCTCACAGACCGGAAGTACACTGATTTGGGACTTTCCAAATAAAGGCGCCTTGCCCCGCATGTTTGAGTGTTTAACGGCGACATTATCAATGTTTAAAAACTGACAACCTGTTTGAAAGCCTTTGACTGATCGTTAACACTGCGAAATCACATTGGACAGCTCTCTTTTCAAATAAAAGGCGTAATACTGATACATTAGAGGCAAATAATTTGTCCTTGTTTGTTACATATTTTAGAGATTTAATTTACAAAATATATCATTAGTGTATGAGGTTTGGTGCTACCTATAGGCTAAATATATAAGATGGAAGATTGTCTAAATGGAATCTGTGTAAAAACTATAATAATGTGACACTATTCATATTTACAAACCAGACAGCCAGATGTGCGAAAATGTCCAAACGTTTTTTGTTTTGTTACAAATGTGCAGAAATAGCACATTTGTAATAATTCATACTGATTCTATGCGGCAACAAAACCCGAGTGGGATAAATAGATGTCTTCTGGCCTTCAGAAATATTTTTTATTCATCAAATCCAGACCACTAAGTGGCAGACACTTGCTCATGACGCTTTCAAGTATTCGTGAGAGGAGTGGGTAAGCTACACAAACTTTATTATAACATTTTGGGATACATTTATCTTGTAGAAAATCATTTTTATAAAAGCAAAGCTTTACGGAAAATTCCCTGAAATTTAGCAGAGATTACGAATCTACACAGAAATGTCTGAACACTGTTTTTTATTTTTATGTGAATACAAAATTACATTTACCTTTCTAATACGATTAATACGCAAGAAAGATAAACCAAAATGCAGAGGCTCTCACGACTTTTATTTTTTAGATACACGACCGGAAGTGGTGTATCGTTGAGAGATTGCCACCTTGATGTCATCCTCAATCCGCTGTCTTTACATGAGAAAACCAAATCCCCTCCGATTTATTTTTTGAAAAACCGAAGGAGGAGGAGAAGAAAGGGAGGAGGGGAGAAGAAGAGTGGGATTCACGTGAAAGAGGATTAGTCCGAGCCCGACGCCATCTGTAGTCGCAGACGGATAAACCTTGTTGCATTCAAGCACAGTCGTCAAATAGTCACAAACTCCCCGACACTAACAACAGAGCAGCGGCGTGTTTAAGAGTAAACCGAGCGCTCCTTTTAGCTTCAGCAGCCTGTCAACTCAGCCAAAAACAGTCGCCATTAAAGCTCGGAAACAACAGGTGTCACCTGAACTCTTTTGCCAAACAATTCTGCGGTGATATCATCGTGTTTTATGGGTACTGTGTTACTTAAATGGTGATATGGTACTTGTTTAATTTCCTTTCACGTTAGGTAATACGACAGAAACCTAAAAATTAAGCGTCTTGCTACAATTGTGCCCGAACGTTCCATCCGCTGCCTCGTCCAGTACGTGCGACGTGACGTCATCGCGTTAAAACGCTCTCCTCCAGGCCCCTCCCACCCTCGCGCCCGCGTTCGTCTCCAATAGCAACCGAGTGCGTGTTTGTCGCTCGTGGAGGATGGATTCCCTCACTGAGAGTGAAATAGCGCAGATAGCGAGGCAGCAGGTAGGCACATATTGAATAAACACCGGGAACTTTTTTATTTTTGTACTGCATCAACGAGAAGAGCCATCACGTGCTGCCAGGAAGTTGAAAACACGAACACAATGGACCCAAACATGAAGTAGCCGACTGCGAGAGCTAGCTAGCTAGCTACATCTAAGATAGCTAGCTTAAACCATCAACAATCACATATTATTGCTAATTCTTTGCACCTTATTAGCCCCTAAAACTGTCTACTGTAATTCTTGATGTCACTTAGCTCAACAAACTATAAAAACAGAGACGAGATAGACAAAGTATATTTACTCATATATATATATATATATATATATTTACTGTGTTTGAGTACAAGTGAGGAATTTGTACTTCAGTATTTCCATGTAATGCTACTTACTTTATACCGTCCCTCCACTACATTTCGTATTCAAACACTATACTCCACTATATTTATTTGACAGAGACAGTTACTTTACAGATTAACACACAGCACAATAATATGACCTCATGTCATCTGATGTGTGGTTTGAACCACACAACTGTATAAATTGTATGAGATAGATCACATTCAGGGAAACTGAAATGTCCAGATAACTAAGTAGACCATAACTTTAAAAAGCTAGAACAATATAACATATAGCATTGAAAAAAACACAAAGAAACCATCTTAAATACAATAAAAAACACCTGAATAGCATCCGTAATGATTCATTTGCATCAGCAATAAGTGAATCATAATCCAGATAAAAGCTCCACCAGCATTAAAACACCAATGTGCCATTCATTATTGTGTTCCTGTGTCTGTGACAGAGAGAGGCTGGCGTGCCGAGGCTCAGCCGCCACTTCTCGTGGTCCGAGTTCGGCGACGAGCGGCGGTGCTTCCACCAGGAGTTTGTGTATGACGTCGCCATGTTTGCCGCGGCCCGAGGCTTCCCCTGGCCCGCCGTGATCCGGGCAGCTGCGGTCGCCAAAGGCATCTTCCCGCAGCTGGACGGTCAGGGCAAACAGCAGTGTACTGGTCGCAGGCCTTGAAGGTGACACGGGTGCTTCACCTGGAGGGTCACGGTCAAGGGCCTTGAATCATGGTGTTTAATTAAAACATCATTCAAAGCCACAAAGCACAATTTAGTATCTTTTTTTTGCTGGGGTTTGGTTTAATAAAACCTCTTCTCAGGCTTCCGGACTTCTACCCTTCAGGTCCTGACGTACCCGGGCTATTGTCCCTGCTGAGAGACGCGCTGTCCGCTGAATGTTTGCCAAACCTCACCCCTGTCCACCGGCACGAGTTCGCCCGGTTCTTCGCGGGCGCCTGCGTCGCTCGGCGAAGGCTTTTCCAGGCGGCGGTGGGCGGAGCAGCCGACACTTCCATCACTCGGCTACACTTGGAGGTGCAGTTACCGCCCACACCCTGTCCCCTAGCAGAGGTAATGAAGCCTTTGTAACGACTGACTACACGGCTACAGTTAACACACGATCATGTATCTGACGTATCTGATGTCCATGCGCTGCAGGGCACAGATCTGCACGAGTGGGAGCACCAGCGACACCAAGCCGAGCTCACGTCAGTGTTGCGACAGAAGGAGGAGGTCAAGGGTCACTCTGGGGGAGGTCGATGTTCCTAAGGGTGAACGGCCGGACAAAGAAGTGCAACCCACAAAAAGATTAAAAAACAATTAAGGTCCACATAAAGGCCAGATGTTGGCGTGTCTGAACCAGAGAGGCCTCCTCCAATCCTGCAGCTCTGACTGCAGTGGGCAGTGTCGGCCACAGGAGGGCTTCACAACGCCGCTCTTTCCAACACTGGTCCTGACACAGGAGACGCACCAGCTGAGGCAAAGCTGCACACAGCAAAAAGAGGACAGATGCGGTGGGAGCAATTGGAGGAAAAACACAAATCTTAAATCATTTATTCTCATAAATTTTCAGCTCTCCTGATTGTGGTGCTCGTGTTTTTGTGGTGCATTACCAAATATGGAAGGTTTGTGGGCTACTGTGCTGGACATTAATTGAACAGACATTAATTGTCAGGTTAATTGTCAAATACAATGAGAATAGACTTGTGATTGGTTGCTGGTTTCATTCAAGTATTTATTTTGGGAAAAAAATATTTGGATTTGAGAGAAAAGGCTACAAAGAATAGCATTATAAATAACATAAATCTTTTTTTAAACTACATGACATAGCCCTTAAAGTACAGCTGCGAGAGTGAACAGCTCCATTTCCCCCTCAATGAACGAAAGGAACCGCCAACGCATTCGTTGATTCAACATTCATAAAAAAATATCCAACGCAGAGGACGAAAGCAATGATAAAAATCCCGACAACAGAAATCCAGTAACAGAAATAAAAAGTGGCCGTCTGAGGCCACTCTCAAACTCAAACACTTATTTTCATGCCAGGCAACTACGGTCCGAGCACCTTGAAACTATCCCTACAGTACCGCTAGCTAGGGTTACCAGTTTCTATAGTACGGCACCCGAGGTAAAGCCTTTCAGCGTTTATACAGTACATATTGGTGACCAGCTGGGAGTGAAGCTGGAGCTCAAAGCCAACTGGTTCTCAGGATGGCCGCTTTAAGGCAAGCGCTTAGCTGCTACAGACGACGGCTGCCTATACAGCAGACTGGCAGAGTCATCCGCATACTCTCAGATACACAACATAAATACATAAATACATACAGTACATTCACAGAGAGGACTTGACTCTCTTTGACAGCTCAGTAACGTGGTGATAATACCCAGCATGCTCTTGCATCATATTGGTTTTACATCAAAGCTGGATGGATGGAGAAGAACAGAGATGATGTCTGGAATGGTTTTATGCCTCTGATATGGAGGGTCGTATCTTAGTTTTTATTTTTAATATTCTAAATCCTAATCCTCCTGTCTGATTATTTTTGCATTAATTAAACTTTTTAAAGTGTAACACAGAGCGCTAGACGTCCTCTTAAATCTGCAGTGTCACATTCACTGTTTGTTTGTTTTTACTGGGTTGCAAGAAAAATAAATAAATAAATAAAAGCTACGCAAAGCTCAGGAGGCTTGTGCGAGCTGGTTGCTCGTAGCGATGTGACTCAGCATGGTCCGCACCAACTCGGAGAGGTCGTACTCGTGCTTCCAGCCCCAGTCCCGCCGCGCCGCGCTGTCCTCCAACGCCATCGGCCAGCCGTCCGCTGAAAACACGGGAGACAAGGGGAGAGACTTGTAAACTCTGGCCGTAGTGGCGGCAGGAAAGCGCAGATATCATATTACCTATGGCCTGCCGGATCGGGTCCACGTTGTAGGTGACCTTGAGGTCGGGCAGGGCTTTCTGTATCTCCTGGGTGAGGTCATGCGGTGTAAAGCTCGTGGCGTTGATGTTGTAGGTGCGGCTGAGCAGTGACTCTGCGGGAGCCTCCAGGATCTCCAGAGTCGCCCGGAGACAGTCGTCTGGACGGGAGGAGGTGAAGACGAAGGGAGCGGAGAGAGGCGGAAAAGAGATGAAGGACAAAGAGCCCGGATTGTAGTATGAACATCATTTGGAAAATAAAAAAACGGAAAAAAAAACAAGTCCGGCATTACCAATGTACATCATCGGGAGCCGTGTGTCACTGCGCAGGTTGCACTCAAAATGACCCGTCTTCACAGCTGCGTGGAAGATCTGGACCGCGTAGTCTGGGTGATGGAAAAACAGATCAAGATGAAGACCAACAACACCATTCTGTTTCATCCGCACAAACTACGGCGCAGTACAGCGGCTCGCTCCACCATCTTCACTTCACCCTGCTTACCTGTGGTTCCACCTCCGGGCTGGGAGTCGGCTGAGATGATGCCCGGATACCGGAGACAGCGGAAATCCAGCGCGTACCTGTGGTGGTAGTACTGACAAAAGAGGCGTACGCAAAGCTTTACAAAAACAAAACAAAAACAAACAACAGAGCTTCGTGGGTAAAAATGCTGGGAGGTATTTGGAAGCGGCGTCTTCTGTGAGTCTACGCTTGTCGTGTCTCACCTCGCCCATCAGCTCCGCGTGGACCTTGGACACGCCGTAGATGGTGCGCGGCCTCTGCACACACAGCTCGGGGGTGGGGTCCCTGGGCGAGGACGGACCGAAGGCACCGATCGTGCTGGGGACAAACACACGCAGACCATGTTCGGTTGCTATGTCTAATATGTTATGGAGACCTACGAAGAGAGAGCATAAGTGTCTGCGTGAGGACGGCTCTCAACGCTGCTACAACGTTAGCAGCTTGTCTTCAGGAGTTGCACACGAGTACGTGCATGTACCTGTGATGTTGACCTCTTTGGCCAGCGCGACGTTGCTCTCTCCCACAGCGGACAGCACAGCCGAGTAGTGGACCAGCCAGCTGATGTTGTTGTTCACTACGATCTCCCTGAGGTTCTTGTAGTCCAGGATGTCGGAGAAGATGAACGGCCCTGCGGAGGACAGACGTGCGCAGAAGTTAGAACGGGCGTCTGCGGACACTTTGACAACTGCTCGGCCCAAACGATACAAAGAACGTGATTGAGTGGGGTTTCCACAGAGTAGGTTCTACTGGAATACACACCACTGTGGTAGACATGGTTGGGGGGTTTCCGGATGTCAGACAGGATCACGTTGTTCTTTCCGAAGCGTCTCCTGAGTGTGAAACACCAACATGGTCATAGGGGACAAAATGGTAACCCAGGAGGAGAAGACTGCGGAGGGTTGGATTACATCCTGTCGCCGTGCTCCAACCCTTTGCAGCTGAATGCCAACTTTGGAAATAGGTAAACATTTGAAACAGGAGCTCATCTCCACACTCCTTACCTCAGCAACTTGGCGAGCCCCACCCCGAGCTGACCAAGCCCTCCTGTAACGATACAAAAGCAAAAGGGAAAAGTAGATTGACTTGATATTATAGAAGGAAACTTCCGGGGGGAAAAACAGATGTAGTGACACAGAGGATGACCAACCAGTGATGAGGACTTTGGGTTGGTCGGTATCGGTGCAGGACAGGGGACGAGTTCTCCCAAAGTGTCGCGAGGATGAGCTGACGCCGCGCACTGCCAAGATCAATCTGGGGCCGCTCCCAGCATGCCTCACTGCGCCCCTCAGCAACTGCATCGCGCGCCTTCTGCAAACAAGAGAGCGCAATTACCAGCAACGGTGGCATGTTCCCCCCCATATATCTGCTGCCATGGTGCACAACAGTAAAAGTGACATCACTGTTACTTAACGCGCTTGTGTCATCAAGGGCAATTTGAGTGGCTGAGCTTAAAAGGCACGAGGCTGACCTTCCTGTCCACGTTGTCATAGTATGTACTAAGACTGTATCATTAAACTGCACATTGTGTGGTTTAAGGAATCGTACCAATTAGTAGATGCAGAAGTTTACACATGCTGTGTATTTATTAAGTGGGACAAGAGGACAGACATCCACTATGCGTGACTGGAGTCTTGTCTAATCCCAACATCTATCTAAGATTAACTTCTCACAGCCTGCTGCTGGCGTGGTCTAAATATAGACCCCTTCACGTGTACTCCAGACCACCCTTCATCATATAGGGCAGTCAGATTAATGTGTCACAATCCGAAACCACAACCTTCGCCTTTACAATGATTCAATTACGCAACCTAGCAAGTTAGTAGCCCTGCAAATGGTATTACACGAGTGTTGTGTATATTGTAACAGTTCTTTCAACTACACACGTATTATATGCAAATTCCAAAGTTGGTACAGCAGCTGTACTACCTGACTATGCGTTTCAGTGGCTGTGTGTGTTTTTTTTTTACGACTTCGACGTGACCTTCTCGCCGTACACGGCACCCGTTAGCTGCCTGACCGGTTGCTAAACAATAGAAGCTACTTAGTGGTCACGATGACTCTGCGTGGGGTCAGACAACGTGACACCCCTCACGCTGCTGGACGTTAGATAACGGGTAACGTTAGCCTAGCTGTTGTCTAAATGAACCGTCTGGCGGTAACTTTAGCTAGCCGAAGCTATTCTGCTTTACCCGCGCGAGCTAAAGATTAGCTACGGCGGCTGTGAGCGGTTACGTAACTGCTTAGATAAAAACATAGTGATATTTAATTCATTTCTTACTTTATTGTGAATCGGGTGAAATGAAAAGACGACTCGGAACTCCTTCACCCAGCCAGTGTTTGTGTTGAAACGTGAAAATAGTCGCGTGGCTGTGGAGGAGGTGCGATGCTCTGTGATTGGCTGACAGCTCGAGAGGCTCGGCTCACGAGCCCAACTGAAACACCAGCTTCCTGTTTTAACTTTCAAAATAAAGTCCGTGTTTTCAAGATAAAACCGGTGAGCCCACTAACTCCTTGTGCTCCAGTTGTTATGATCGCTGCATCTAATTTGTGAAAAATAGAATAATAGAATAATGCAAAGTGTCCTTCCAAAAGTGCTACGAACTGAACATGGTTAGTTTTAAGTGTTGACTGGCAATACTGGTGTGTTTAAGTGTTGTACTTATGTCACTGAATTACATTAAAACAAAATGTAATATTGCTACTGTATTCTTCTTTACTGTTTTTATTACTGTTTTACTGTTTATTTATATTACTTGATTTTTTATTTACTATGTGTCTCTTGTGTGCAATGCTGCTGTAATCCTTAAATTCCCCCACTGCCGGACTAATAAAGGATTATCGGATTTTATCTTATTTAACAGTTTTCTCTGATCACATATTTTGTTGTGTCCTTCAATGGGGGAAACAGCGCCCCCCGGGTTGTAACGGAGAGTAAACGTCGCCCACTCTGTGGTTGAAAGACGACATTGCACCCTGACAGAATGATATCTACGAGAGAAGAAGTTAATTAAAAAGTATTAATTAAGTAAAGCGGGGTCGTGTCACTGTCACGCCACCGCGAAACTGCGAAGGACGTCTGGGTCAAAACAATAGACGTTTCTCACCAGTATTTTAAATGAAACTGGAAATAAAAGGAATAAGAGGAAAACGAACTGCGACGTCCAGACGTGAGTGGATAACTTTAACCTTTCTGTGTGTTTCCATATCCGTCTCTTTGCTAACTCTTCTTCTCTGTGGCTGTCTGCGTATATATTCAACTGATGAAGGCCTGTCAGCTGCTTGTGACAAATAGTGATGTATTGCTTTGTTCTGTTGAGCTGTAAGGAGTCTTCATCTTTAATAACAGGAATATTGTCTCGGCTGTTATACCATGACTGTGTAATCATGCATGTTGATACCTGCAATAATTGTGGGTGAAATAAAACATTTTCCTAGCTGACAAATGCTAAAATGCATGGCCCCCCGCTGCATGACACGAACAGCAGGCTCCAGGGGCGTTTCTAGGATCGAAAGAAAGGGGGGGCTTAGCCCCAAGGGAACTGGCATGTTTGCGCACGCATAGGGCCCATATGGGGCCGCGGATATTACATTACATTACATTTAGCTGACGCTTTTATCCAAAGCGACTTACAATAAGTGCAATTCCACCATGAGTACAAACTCAGAACAACAAGAATCAAGAAAGTACAATTTCTTCAATAAAGTTAAACCACAAAGTGCTATCAGTAAGAGACATTTACGTGCTACTAAAGTGCTACTACGGCGCTACCTTCCTTATTCAAGGTGTAGTCAAAAAATATGTGTAAAAATGTAGAGACTTCCTGCTGTCCTGATTTCAATGGGGAGCTCATTCCACCATTGAGGAGCCAGGACAGCAAACAGTCTTGAATTGAGTGTCGGTGCTACAAGTACTTCATTACATTTTTTTTTGTTTAGGTAGTTGTAATGTACTATTTCCATATTCCATAAAATGTACTGAAGTGCAGTGACGGAGCTACAAGCCGATTGGCAGAAGCGGAGCAAACGAGCTGGGGTGTACGGTTTTACCATGTCCTGGATGTAGATTGGACCCGATCTGGTCATAGCACGGTATGAACTTTTCTCAAATAACGAGAGAGAAATACTTTTCCTGCTTGTAAAGGAAAGACGGATGAACTAGCTTTCATATCCAATGGATGGAGAATGGACCGGACAGTGTCAACTTTTGAGTTGTTTACTTGTTTTATTTTTAGCAGAAGGGAATAAGATTTTGATCAACATTTACATCTATTTTGTTGTCCGTGTAGTTTTTACAAACCAGTGATATTTTATGCTCATTTGGACACTATCACTGAGATAAAGATGAACTAGTTCAGTGTGAACTATACCATTCAATAGAGAAAAAAGCACATTTCATCTTAATTATCGAATGATAAATATTGTATGATGGTACTCCTTGGTGTAGTTTACTTTGACCTAAACTCCTTGGTGTAGTTTACTTTGAGCTAAACTCCTTGGTGTAGTCCTGCTGTGGTTGATGAGAGACGTTACTTGGCAGAGTGAGAAAGCCAGAGCAGCAGCCTCCCCAAGGTCCTAGTGCCCGAAAGGTAAGTAGGCTATTGGATTGTAATGTGAAGGGGAGAAAACATACACAAACCAGAACACACGCACATATGTATAATTTTAGAGTTATAAATAACTTTCCCATGTGAGAAACAATAGTTTAATTTAATGACATCACCAAAATAAAAAATTAAAATAAAAAATATATATTTTTTATTTTCAAGTCAAATTATTTGGGGGGGCTGAAGAACGTTTTAGGGGGGCTTCAGCCCCCCTAAAAAACTGTGATTCACAGGTAGATTTTAACCGCGGGCCTAACGACGCCCCTGGCAGGCTCCATTCATTTTATGCCAACAAATGCCTGCTTATTAATTGCTCATTATTAATTATCAGAAGTTCACACGAGGACACACTGTCGTCCAGTCGTTGTGAACATCTACGAGACCAATGGCAGGAGTGATTAACTTAGTGGAGATGTGTTCGTCGAATGAACGGAACAAATCCTCCTGTAATTAAGATGGAATTGAGTGCCAGTCATAACCTTGCCCCCGCTAATTATGTTCACGTGATTTATTCCCTGCTGCACGCCGGGAGATTAATCTGTGACGTGTGCATTGCTAACTGAATGGTGGACAAGTGTGCACACGCTCAGAGACGAGCGCAAACATCGTATGCACGCATACCCATTGAAGCGCAAACACGAGTGCATGTCGCTGCAGGTTCATACTCATTTTTGCACAGGAAAAAGCCTTCTGTTGCGACTGCAGTCGACAGGAAGTAAAACTTTCAAAAGTTTAGTCTTGTGTCAGGGGCTTAAACCAGTTTTTAAATAAGGGATCAGCATTATTTAATTGTTAACTGGAATCTTAAATATTGCATTATGGCACATAATTCACTTGAAAACACTGACATTTCTAACAAACTCAAGGCTTCTTCTTCTTCTTCTTCTTCTTCTTCTTCTTCTTCTTCTTCTTCTTCTTCTTCTTCTTCTTCTTCTTCTTCTTCTTCTTCTTCTTCTTCGTGATGTCGTCATTGTGTGTCCTTTTATGATCTATTATGCAGTTCTTTTGTTCCCCTGTTTTTGTTTGTATATTTTATTTATTTGTTTGTTTGTTTTTATATTCCATTTGCTCTTTTTGGTTATTTGTTTGGTTTTGTTGTATTCATTGCCTTTATGGTATGGTCCTTTTTGTTTACCGGTATTTCAGTTATGTATGTCTATGCTTTGCTTCTCTGTAGAGCACTTTGTAAACTTTGTTTTTAAAGGTGCTATATAAATAAAGTTATTATTATTATTATTAATACTGTTATTATTACTAGATATTAGTGTGCATGTCTGTGTTTGCTGGACGCCACCAGGTGGCACTAGATACCCAGAAATCAAGAGTGATGCCTCTCTCTTATCCAGCCTGCTGGCCCATCAAAAGAAAAATAATTACCACTTATATATTTTTTGGCCTGCTGTGCCTTATTCATTTCCTCGTTATTATCTATCATATCGAATAGCTGTCGGAATAACCACAGATGTTAAATTTACATCAAATGATGGTTTTTTTCAGTAGCGTTTTTCAAAATTCTTATGTTTGGAGTTGCTTGATCTCTACAGGAACTACTGGATGGTAAACTTAAGTGTATAAAAATTGCCAAAGAGTCTGTGTTTTTGTTTAGTAATAAATACAGCAGGATTTATCCGTCTACCCCTGCACCCTCAAAGCTTTTGGATACCAATTGTTTCTTTCAGTTCCAGCTGTGCAGAATGGGCCACAATAGATGATGCATGTCTTATTGTTCATTTGTTTTTTGCCATTGTGGAGGTCTGTCAAATATCTGAAGATGTAGTATGCACAAATTCCACAATTGTTTTGCTCATTGTTGCCTTACGTGCATGAAATAATAGGATGCTTTTTTTTCCCTTTTTGCTGCGGCAGACAAGATATTCTTTTTTTCATGCGGAAATAATTATTGTTGACACACATACAGCATGAATGTAATTACCTACTCCTGGTTGAAATATATTATTTTACACGTACAATAACAATATGAAGTGATGCCCTTTTGTACAAACGCTGCCAAAACAATACAGTTTACAGTAAATTAATAACCTCCTTATGTATTATGGTGGAATACAGCATTTATTTTTTAGTAACATTTGGCAGCTACAGAGGGGATTCATATGGTGTATACAGTGCATTTATTCTTAAAAGTTTCCGTTTATCTGCTTAAATGTTTTAAGCAAAAGTGCCCACACAGCAGCAGTGCAACTGTGCTTGAATTATGCATTTAATTCAAACTCTACTGATTTCCTTAATTGTTGTTCATGTTGCACCCCGTTTATTTCCTCCCCTGGTTGGGAGGAGTATCGAGAACCTTTTACTTGGATAATAAAAATTGCAATACCATAGTGTAAAAATACTCCATTATGTGTCAAAGTCGTGCACTCAAAATCTTAATTTAAAAGTATTTGCAAAATGTCCCAGGTCAGAGTAGAAATTATTGGAGTATTATTATGGAGGCATTAACATGTAAGCAGCATTTTAATGCTGTCAATGTGTAGCTTATTGCTATATTTAATGTTGAGTATTGTGATCTACAACAGTGAATCCCATTTTATGATTTTCCTCGAACACATTTTGGCTTAAAAAACAAACAAACAGTGCAGACGGTTTTGTATTAGCAAAATAAAAGCCTCTCAGATATTACGCATCTCTATTAATTAGCGTCTGTCTTTGCATTTCGCCTCCTTGTTAATGCCGCCCACAAATGATTTGAGCTCAACATGCACTACTCGTCACAGGTCTGTAATATATTAAAACAGTCTTGTTATATAAGAACAACATTGTATAATTGCCATAAACACGTTGTTCATGTAGATATTTCTATAGTGATAAACCGAGTGAGGTAAAGGGACAGTTTCTGCAGATAAAACCCCTCCGTAAAACCAAGCCAGAGAATGGGACCGTAAGTAACGGGGCTCTTATTGTGCGTGAAGGAGCTCGGCCTCTGAGCCGTCCCAGCGCTCAGTCAATGTTCCCCTAATTCACCATCATGACTCCGGCCACTAATGGGATTGTAGGCAGGCCTATTTATCGCCTTTAGGGAATTGAGGCTACATACAGTGTGTGAGGGGTTAATTAGAAACAACTGAAGGGGTCAGAGGTGTGTGTGTGTGTGTGTGTGTGTGTGTGTGTTGTGTGTTGAGCACATGTGGTCATGAGAGGGCTGGACCTTCGGTAATAGGGGGTGGATTTGAAAACAAGGATCCCTGGGAGAAGATTTATCCGGGGGCTGTGACACAGGGACAAATAGTGCTGATAGGTGAAGGCCTCTTGGTGTAGAGTCCAGTCTGGATGACAAATAGCGTGTGTGTGTGTGTGTGTGTATGTGTGTGTGTGTGTGTGTGAAAATAGGATACTCGACCATATTCACTTATCACTGAGTCAGGTACTTCCTTGAATCCGCTCTTGACATCCAGCAGGGACCCGTTTCGCCTCTCTCACTCGCCTCTCTTGTTTCGTCCCTGCCTCTCTCTTTCCTCCCATTTATCTCTCTTCTCTTTAATACTCACTTCCACCCCCTCCACCCTCCTCACCTCCTCTCCTCCAGCGCTCTCAGCAGTATCTCCCGAGCCTCTCAGCTCCCCATATTACGCTGCCAGATAAGGGAGTAGAAGGGCCGCCGAATGACAGGAACCCCAAATTAATTTACAAGCAACAGTGCCGTTCCCGGGCTGATAGAACAGTCTTTATACAATATGAAGGGACAGGGAGTGACGCCTCGGATGCTCCACCGGGGAGAGAGTGCGACCGTGCTATCTATGTAATTATAGGGAGAGACCTTGATCCGTCTCTGTCTCTTTTTCTGTCTCTTTTTTCTCAATAAATAACCCAGAGACAAATCCAAGCATACTTCTCCTTTATATATATATATATATATATATATATATATATATATATATATATATATGCAATAAAGAAATTCGTTTGATTTCTTTCTTTTCCACGGCTTACATTGCGCGTGATCTCCTCGGACGTTATGCGTACTGCGCTCTGTAGTTCCTTCCTCCTCAGCCTCCCTTTTATCTCAGCGATTCGCCACAGCTCTGTGGCCTAATAGGCTTACTGCGCCGCAGAATCTGAAGACATGTTAGTGGATTAAGGAAATGGGGTTTATATTAGCATTCATTAGCCAGTGCCAACAGTTGATTTTGGACCAGAGCTTCTACTGTGGGAGCCATTACGAGGTCTTCTGACAAACGCCTCTAAAACGTAGAGAGGATGAAGGAGTCTGCTGCCTCACCTCGCTCTCTGATTGGCTGGGGACATTTGCCCGATGCTCAGAGTCCTTTCTGTCTAAATATAGAACCACAGCGTCTAGACCCCACTAAAGTTCCTTCAACATATTCAGCATTGTGTGGTGTAAGCAAAGCGAGTGGTTTGAATAAGATGGAATTAAAAAGGGCAATTAAATTACATTTTTGGTCTGATTTTCAAATGAAAATGACTTGGTTTAAAAGCCCGCGTCATACAGACAGACGTCATAATGACATATTACAGGTTTTAATCAGCAGCCCACAATCGTCAGACCAGATAAAGACCTGGGTCCGTGCCATCGGGACTGAACTGATAGAAACATTACATCCACATGCGAGTGGGTGTCCTTCCCAAAGCTCAGGAATGGATTCGTTCACATAGTTTGGAGGCTAAATTCTTTGCGAGCTGTGAAATGGGTCATTTGTTGAAGCCAGTTTTTTTTTTTTTTTTTTTTTGGCAGCTGCACGCAGTTACACAGTCCTGCACTGATGGCAGTCCAGCAATCCGACACACACCAAACCGATTTGAGGCCCGTTGACACGCGAATGTTGGATTCCCAGCGTTATCGGCTCTCTGACGAGGTGAGAAGAGGCGATGGAGAAGTACGAAACCTCTCCTCTCCGACACATTTCTGAACACTTTATAGCCTCCGGACTTCGCTTTTGTTGTTAGTTGTCTAACGTGGTTGCTTCTTCAATATGAAACATTAGTATGTTATTCCTGGAAAACCTAATAGCCAGAGAATACATTTGCAACAATTTTGATCGATTAATTAATCGGTCATGGCCTATTATTATGTAAAGATTAGTTTTCGGGGCATTGTATGCCTTAATTTGATAGTGATAGTAGAAAGAGACAGGAAATATGGGTAATAATAGTAGGGGAAGACAGTTTATGCCATTTCTAATAAAAAAAATGACACAAAATCCGCCTGTTCCAGCTTTTCAAATGTGTATATTTGAGATTTTCTTGTCTTCTATAACAGTAAATGTAATTATTTTGGGCTTTTCTCGGTTTGAATGCACAATCTTTTTGAATTGTAAAGGCCTTTTAACCTCAGTTTCATGTCTGGAATGGAAAGTAAAGCGTGAACATTGGTTGTACGGTTTTAATTTTTTATTCATGAGTGAAATCCTGCTTTAGTTCAACTGGAATCAATTGATTTTAGATTAAAAACATATTTTTGCATGTATTTTATTGAATATTAACACAGTTGTAAGGGTGCAAATACACAAAAAGGGATTTGATGGAGAACAAACGGCACAAAAAGAGGGAAAATGTCCAATCTAGGGAGCCATAACCTCCGATAAGGCTCACAACATGGCGGGAGGGGAAGGGGCCAGAGGCGAGCGACGCCGCGGGACGACATCACGCAGACGCGAGCGGGCGGCCGCGTCGCGCTTACGCGGCGCTCCTCTCTCCTCTCGGAGACGGAGAGGTGTAAATCCAAAGCTGAAAACTCCATTAGGAGTCAGTCATGCATCCGTGTGCTCCAGTGCCAGACAGCTCTGTAAATCAGCTCCCCTTTTTCTAGCTCCACTGAAGAAAACAATATGGGTAGTGTCTGGGTACTGAGCACCGGGGCCCGTGGGTTTCACACACACACACACACACACCCACACACACCCACACACACACACACCCTAGGGGCCTGGCTGCTACAGAGTGAGACCAAATGCTCTGATCCAGGTTGAACTAACCACTGACATGTGCACCTGTCAGACATGGGCTGCTGAAGGGGTGTGTGCATTTCTAATGTCCATGCAGTACAGTGTGTGTGTGTGTGTGTGTGTGTGTGTTTGTGTGACAGTGAGTCTTTTTCTCAGAGGTTATATTGTGATTTAATGTCACTGCTTGTTCTTTTTAGTACAATCAAATTCACATTTGAGCCGACAACAATTCGGTGAGCGGTCGACCGACCGTGTGACCGAATAGTTCAGTTTGTTGCAGAATAACTTCTCTCTCTCTCACACACACACACACACACACACACACACACACACACACACACACACACGCAAATACACAGACTGTAAAGCAAACGGATTTGGAGTGTGTCCGCCCGTCCTAATCTGTTGGCCAGTAAAGGCTGACTGAGGCCTAGCAGGTGCTAGACACTTGTCTGTGGAATGTGGAGGGCCAGACCTCAGACCTCCCACCAGGGCCGAGCTTCCTCTGTGCTGCAAGCAAGTGTGTGTGTGTGTGTGTGTGTGTGTGTGTGTGTGTTGCATGTGGAGGGTGCGTGGGTGGCGGTCACCACCTGCTCTCGACCTCATTTTTTTCGCTTCTTCTCAAGACCAAAACATTGCATTGCACCCAGTAGGGTTTAAGTCTAAATTATGACGTATTGAGTTGCAAAACTGGAATGAACTGAATTTCCTCAATATCACATATGTTTTGCGTGAATTCATATTGTGGCCTAATATGACTAGCAATCTTCAGGATATCACATGCAGAAGACCCAAATTCTGCAACCGCTTCATTCAGACCAGGCTCAGATTAACTTGACCCCCTATTGGCCTTTTCTCATTTAAATACCCATCGGGTCAGCATGTCTACTCGGTGCTGCTGTTTTGCAGTCTGTCAGCTAATTTAGTATTTTTTTAATATTTTCTTTCTTTATAAATATACTTCAGAATATGTATGTAAGTGTAATGTCAACAGAAATAACGTTTATAATGCATTAGCAACCCGAAGGCCCTCATCATCCGTTTATATTGTAATACAAAAATGGATTTAGCGCTTTGCCTGGTTGCAGAGACGTTGCAATATAATCTTTCCCTCAACATTTGCGTATACCGGCCGATACTAACCGGTGCCTTAAAAAACATTTTTATTTTATATTGCTGTGAAAACTTCTCCCTAACATAAGACAAACTACATTTTAGAGGATACATTTGGACACATCATGATAACGTTGTAATTTACCTTGACCCAATACAACTTTTCACTTAATACAGCTTGAACGCATCGTAATGTAACGCAACCCCGTTAGCGTTAGCTCCGTTGTTTTCGGCGGGCAGGACCGTGCCGAGCACCGGCTGCTCACAGCTAACTAACTGCCGATTTCCGTGTGTAGAACCGGTTTTGCACATGCTCAGTACCGATCCGGCAGGATGTACGTGTCAGGTAGAGAGTGACGCGTGTCGCTGTTGTTCCTGTGTAGCTGTGAGCTGCAGAATGACATGATAACTTGATAGACTCATAGACTTGCGTACTCGCCAATACCCGATTCAGCATTTTAGGCTATCTGAGGCAGCTTCTCATACTTGAACTTGAATGTTTGTAGCTTAACCTTTTTTTATCACTGTATTATCAACATGAATGGTGAGAACTTGCTAGCAAACAGCTATTCACAGATCACGGCAGCATTGCCGTTCATTTGGAGTCGTGCTTCTGGCCTGTAAGTGTACTTTTAGCTCTGTTTGGTCTCTGACTGCTATCAAGCCTCTTTTGCTAACATGTAACAGCATTGCATACGTTTGTTAATTCCTCTGTGATAGGCCCACTACATTTGCTCTTGTTTATTGAAGTATATTTTCAGTTTCCCCCACATGAAGATATTTATTTAGATTGTTAAAGTGTTTGACTTTGTGGTGAAAAAGTAGAAAAAACCCGCTGTTTGTGCAGTGGTAATCATGACATCTCTCGTGAGGGATCAGACCACAATGGGTTAATCGCGTACCGCCGCATTAAAAACACTATTAATTTGGGCCATAACACGCAGCCCTTAAATGGGTGTGAATCAGCAGTAACGCGCTCCGTCTCCCGACGTCTTTAATGTAGATTAATGCTACCTGCCCGCATTGTGGCTGCCGCTGTGGACAGCAATTAGGAGCAATAATCACCTTTTCATGGTCTGCTCTCTTAGTAGGTCACTACCCTCCATTCCCACCGCCACCAACAGTCCCAGTACTTTCACCAATTGCAAGATAATGGGGGTAGTGGATGTTGTTTTGCGTTGCTGTTGTTGTTCTAACCAATGAGTCCGTGTTTTAAACAGAATATTTCAGCTCATGCTGGATGCGTGTAGGAGATTCAACCAGAATTAAATGAAGGTAAAGGGTTGAACCGCTGATTTATTTCTGTTCCTCTTTCCCTCCCCCACTTTTTTTCCCCTTCCTCTCTCATTTTTCCCGGTGTCAGAATGACTGATGGTGGCCAGCAGAACTGGGTGTCCGGCATTATACCTTCCGACAAATGGCCGCGGCCCGCTCGGCCAGGCCTTGGGCCGGACAGAAATCAATATTTCACCATTTAAAATCTATCAAAATAGGATTTTTTTTTGTTGAGAGCCCGCGTTCCCCGTTCCACCCACCGCCAACCACCTTCCCTCCCTCCTCCACCCGGCCATGCCACGAACACTGAATCAGACACTCTGTAGTTACAACTAGTAATCAATAAGCCAGCACCTTCACAGATCTTAACCGCAGTCGCCTCGGAGCGGTGATGGATGGCGAGGAAGGCCGCGATTCATTTTGTCAGCCCATTACGCCCGGTGAAGAATTCTGTCCACTTCATCCTGCAGACAATCATTTTTCACAGCTCATATAAGAAGCCGGAATGGGTTGCGACGGGCGGAGAGGGAACGAGAGGAGAGGCAGACAAAAGAGAAGGCAGACGGAGAGTGAGAGGGAGACTTAACCAAACAGGGAAGAAATTAAGAATACGGGGGGGGGGGGGGGGGAGGAGAGGGATGTACAGAAACGACCGGGGGAGGAGAGGAGAAGAGAGTGATGACAGACGGTATGAGGAAGCAAGAAGAAGGAAAGAGAAAGCAGAGATGTAAACCAGACCGAGTGGCTCCTGTGGCCGTGGAAAAGACAAACGAATATGTGTGACATCAAATCCCCCTCAGTTTCAAACTAACAAGACTGAACCTCAGGCTCTTTAGTCTGGATCGTATGGAACAAGGACAACAAAATGTTTGTCAGCTAAAAACAAGACAACAGCCATGTGTTCACACTGTGTGTAACCAAATCGGTCAAGGGGGAAATTGATTATTTTTTTTTTTCAACCCCCTCTCGCTGAAAGCGTTTTATCGCCATAAAGCACACTAGGGCAAAGTAACCATGAACAAGTCCCACTAGTCAAACGCATTGTGTTTACAAAACAGCCAAGTGGCGAATTAGTCAAGCTAAAACACACAGCGGTGAAACGTCGTGCTCCCACTCCGCTCCACATCCGATTATAATAGCCACACAGCACTTTGCGTAAAATATCGGCTTGTATAAGAAAACGTGGCGCCTTCGGAAACCTCCTTTCTTCACCTTCTGTCATTTGCATGAATATATATATATCTCTCCTCCTCCCCTTCTCCCACCTTTCCCCTTCCTTCCTTCCCCTCTTGGCGAAGCTCCCCAAGACCCACGGTGTCTTCGTTGGATCGGCCTCGCCTCGGAAAACAAGCGACAGCTGCTGTGTGTGTGTGTGTGTGTGTGTGTGTGTGTGTGTGTGTGTGTGTGTGTGTGTGAGATCGTGCTGTCCGCTCGTCGTGGTCTCGCCCCATATGTTGGCCCTCACCTGCTGGCGGCCGAGGATTATGAGCTACAAGCCCTTATTAAAACTGGATTTGTTTACCCTCCTGCTTGCGCGCGGCAACAACAAAAACAGTACGACCCGGAGGAGCCGCGGTGAACCCGTCCAGCTGGGGCGGGGGGTGGGGGGGGGGTGGGGGGGGGGTGAGCAGAATTAGCGGAAATGCACGAATGCTCAACCTCATTTGTAAACGGACAAAAATTGGAAACATCATTTTTTTTGTACGAAAACAGGATTGTTTTCATTTTACAAGCATAAAAACCCACCAAAATTAATCACTGGTTCCAGCTTGTCTGCTTTTACATTTGTTATATATATATCACTATGAACTAGGTGGCTGCTTACAGGTGAACGTTTCTGTGAACTAGGTGTGTAAACGGTTAAAAGTCTTATGTGGAGTGACCACTGCGCCGGACTCCATTTAAAAAAAGGAGCCTTTTAGATGTTTTCATTGGTCGCCAACAACCGGTCGTACGGTAACTTAGGAGGCAATTGAGTTTGGTTCACACACCAGTCGTACCTTTGTTTGAATGAAAACTCCTCTGGTGTTCTTCGTCACTGTTTTGGAAGGAAGGAAGTGAAACCCTCCAAGGCAAATTTGTAATTTGTGATTTTGGGCTATACAAAATAAACTGAATTGAATTGAAGTAACTGGCGTGGCAGGTGAAGCAGCTTTAAAAAAATCACGTGTTTTCCCTTTTAAAATGGATCGTATGTGAAGGGTGGTTCATGTAGATCTCCAAAAATACCCAATTCATATCTGGAGAAACTTTCAAGTGTTACATTTGAGAATGGTGTTTGGTGTTTGGTGTTGCGTTGGGTTCTACCTTGAAGGACTATGTGTGACTTTAAAGCACCCAACTATGTTGTTTGTGATCGGTCAAGTAAAGTAACTCAGAGCTGCCACCAATGACCTTAAACCACCTACAAAGGTGGCGTATATGATTAATAGGTAACCTTACCTGCTGAAAAAGAAGAAGACAGGCTCATTGCAAGAATTTATGTGGCAGTGCATCTCTTAACTCACTAGCAGTTGACGTCAACATGTGCCATGATGGCCGACACGTCTGCACGTTTTCATGTCAAGCAGTCAACACAGCGGGCATTAACCAGCAGATTAAAGGATCTTTTCAACCCATATTTAAAGTTCCTCTTCTTCTTTTTTATTTGACACATTATTTGTAGCTGTGGCCTCCATGCTTGAGAAGTAGGTAAAACACTTTCTTCTTCTCTCTCTGTGATATCGAAGCATCTCTGGATCAGCAGAGGTTCAGATGTAACCGGGTTCTTCTTCTTCTTCTTCTTCTTCTTCTTCTTCTTCTTCTTCTTCTTCTTCTTCTTCTCCGTCATCTGTTTCTATTTGGGCCGTGACGAGGACAACAACCTATTTCTCCCCCTCTCCTTTTGTCATCACTCGTCTCTTTTGTCTCACTATCTCCATCTCTCCATCTCATTTCTCTCTTTTCATCTTTGCTTTTACTCTAATATTCTCCACCTGCCTCTCTCTCTCTCTTTCCCCCCTGCTTCATCATCTCTCCTGTTTCATTTCTTCATTCCCTCACTAACCTGCTTTCTGTCTCTTTTATGTGTTCTCTCCTTTCTTTTATTTCCCCTCTCTTCTCTTGGCCTTCACTTCCTCCTTCTCTTCCTCCTCTGTTGGTCTCTTTCCATCATGGTGATAGGGGTCCTTTTAATAGGAAGCCATCAGTCACAATAAAAGTTGGATTTGGAGTCTCCTCCTCTCTGCCACCAGTTAAAATCCTCGTTCTCATCGACACACTCTCACACACACACACACACACACACACACACACAGTACATACTTATACACACATCCCAATGCCGCCTCACTCCGCTGAACGACCGCAAAGTCAGCATCTCTTTTGTGGGAATGAACGGGGAGTGTGACGAGATTTGAGGGGTCAAGACGGGGGAACGGGGGACTGAAAGGAACGACGGAGGAGGAGAGGAAGAGAGGGACACATGGAAGGGAAGATGGGAGATAGAGAGTCGGACTGATACACTGAGAGAGGAGGAGGAGGAGGAGGAGGAGGAGGAGGAGGAGGAAAGCAGGTGAAAGAAAATAAAAAATCAGGAAGGTAGAGGGGCGAAGTCGCATTCACCTCGGCATTCTGCTAAACAATCCTATTAGTGTGTGTGTGTGTGTGTGTGTGTGTGTGTTCAAGAGATTTCCTCATATTGAGCTTTGCAGGCTGGTATGTAAATGAAGAATGTTTTAATGTTCATATGCTTCACAGTACAGGATACATGTTTAGGAGCATATCAGTTATTATCCGTATTATCGACGCGCTCACGAATCTGTTGCGGACGATCGACGCCTCTGTGGTTGTTGTCCCTTTCGTGTCTCCGGATAAAAGATATTACCACTTTATCACAAGCTCCCATCTGATGTCAGCTGGTCACTTTTTTGCCATAGTTGCCAGGAGGGGGCACAAAACTACTGGCTTAGAGTCAGAGAGCCGCTTCAGGCCTCCACGCCTGCTGGAGGATTTTATTAACAATTTACAGCGTGTCACATCCGTAGTTGTGTGGAAGCTTTTATTTTTGGATTATTATTATTATTATTCTGTTAAAAAGAAAAAGAATCTCTACAATTGTCTTTATTATTTTTCTTTTGCTGTTGGCACAAAATAATCTAATAAAATAAAATAACAGTAAAAAGTATTTGCACTGCAGCTTTCAACATAAAAGGCAATTCAAAGTATAATAGTAAAATATAAAAACAACACATAAATAGGATTTAAAAAAGAGTAAAATTAAAGAGTTAAACACTTAATTAAACACCTTTAATAATATAACATACTTTAAAAAATAAAATAAAGGGCAAATTAATAGAATACGTCATTTTTATAAAGACAATAGAAAATAAAAAATGACTGAAATTGAGAAAAAAAACATGCAGTTAAAGCTGCAATTGGATTAATTATACTCTACATAAAAACCTGTAAATTAAAATGAGTGCTCGCAGACAATAAACCATCTTTCAGAATTAGCCCCGCGTCTGCATGTTTGTGTCAGTTTAAGTTTGAATAAATGAGAAATCAGGCACAGGTTAAGTAGCTCAGAGTCGGGGACAAAAGCCAATTTCCTTTCTGCTTGTCACCTTTTGTGCCGAAGCACATTGGAGGATTGAACCCGTCAATCAGGACCCGAACCAGCATGTTGCCCCGCAGCAACACAATGACCGAGCCCCTTTTAAAGGCTCAGCCCTTTGAAGGGCCTTTTAATGGCATTTTAGGGGAAACAAAAACCGACACTCTGTCCATGTGAGAACCGACACACAACATGCCCACATGATATCAGTGCCAGGGATTTATCCTCCAATGTGATGTATTAGATCATCCTCATTGTCCTGCTATTGTTCTTAAATGTCTTTGATATTCCAGTTATAATTATTTTCTGGGTTTAAATGGTCCGCTTTAATAATACCGGAGTTTAAAAAAAATCACAGAATAATCATGCATTAAAAGTCTTTGATTTACTGTCAAATATGTAGCACAAAAATCCATCTTCTCTCCAGACTTGCACTGCAATAAGTCAGTATTTATGATTTTAAAACGTTGCAGTTCATCCTAACGTCACATTACCCATAAGAGTGTGAACTTGTGTCTGTGCAGTGTTGGACATTTATAATAAAATATTCAGCCCTTTTATTTTATTGGAGGAAGTCCTTTTGATTTGATATGAAACATAAAACACTGTCCATGTGGAGAATAAAAATCCTTTATCACATTTTATTGGTTTCCCAGCGGTAAAGACGGAGAGAGGAGGGGGGGAGGAAAGAGAGAAAAGAGAGAAAAGAGAGGGAATTGGGCGCTAAAGTACAGATTGAGGAAAAGAAAAAACTTCCCCTCGGCCGGCCAAGCATCACAGACATCAAAGTGAAGACATTGTTTGGGAGGAACAATGGCTGCCGTCACAGTCCAGGAGTTTGTGTGTTGTTGCGTGTTTGCGCTCCCAGAATCCCCCTCTGACGGCGAAATCACTGGATTATCAAACCAGCAGATGCAAACCGCAGAGAGCGGCATCATCCGCCCTCAGAGGGGAATCCTCAGAGAGACGATGTCCTCAAACACAGAGAGTCGCTTCTTCTGCTCAAACACGGGGGACTGCACTTTCATTCACTTTAGTTCAATCCGGCTTATTTAAATACTCCATTTCATATTAAAAGGCAGGTATGTCAAGGAAAGAAACTCCCCTTTAAAGCGGATTGTACCTTTTAACCACAAGAATATTTGAGTTTATAAATTCACAGCATTGTAAAGTGTTCAAGTGTAAATTGACTTTAAATTACTGGCTGTACGTTTAACTACTTTGACACTCTATCTGCTTTGAAATGAATTATTTAGCAGAAGAAGAAACATAGCAGTGCAACCTGACTTTAAACTAAATAAAACCGCTAAATGACAGTAAATCACATGTATTTCACACAGTAAAGACACAATCTTTGGCAAATGGCATGCAGTCAAATTAAATACAATGGCGTTCCTACTAATTATAAAGAAATGGCATTTGTGAAATGTCAAATAAGAAAATGTTGTTACCTGGGAATATAGTCTTTTATATAGTGCATATTGAACACAATACTTCTTTTTTTTCACAAGAACGCATGCTTTTTAACATTTATAAAGAGAGAGAAAAAGGTTTTACGTGGCAAAACGGAACCAGCTGGTCATCCTTAACAAGGCTCGAACCGGTTCAAAGAGTTATTAGGAAACGCCGTCGGGCCGATCCCGTCTCCACTCTGGAATGGACCGTCCCGGTCAGCGGGGAGCAGATGGGAATGCCATCAGACTGTGATTTGCTGTGTCGACATCCTCATAACCTCTGGGATGCTTCAGCCACGGAGGTCCGGGCTACCAGGCCTTCTCTGACACTTCAAAAAAACAAACCCAGACAGATTGCGGGGATAATACAAAACATAGAGGCGGACTGCAGGATGGAGAGACGGACAGGAAAAAGAGAGAAAGATGAATGGAAATGAAAACACGGACAGTGTGGATAGAACGTAGTCTGTTTTCCTGCTGCTGGAACACTCGTCACGTGATCACCGCCTTTCTGAAATAGTCCGCTTGAGAGACAGAAATCCTTCGGAGGGAGTCCACCTGGGCGCCGGCCGGACGAGCAGAAAATCAATAAAGATCAGAGTAATGGCAGGACGCTGAATTAAACCAACGCTAATCACACCTGATTAGCCGAGGCTCGAGTGGACGCCGACGGAATCGACCCGCGGCTCCATCGACGGGAGAGCCATTTGGGTTTTTAATGAAGCCGAGTTTGGCAGAAACAAGAAGGGCAACGAGAGGAAGGAGTGAGGGGACCGACGCGGCAGGGAGAAGGAAGCTGGTTCAGGTAGAACGGGGAGAGACGTGGACATGCTGAAAACCGCTGAAGACATCAAAAAGCAGCAAGAAACACGTTACACGGAGAGTCTGACCACAAGAGACGGATTGAAAAAAGGAATGGTGAAAATGTAAGCCGCGGTGGCTGAGATCTTGTGACTTGTAGCCCAAAAACCACTGGCGCCTACGTTTCCCATAATGCAGCTCAATAACATGTTTCATTACACATCATCAGAAAGCAGTACTACTGTTTTTACAGGTAGCCGCTCCTCTTCATGAGGTGGGAACGGGCCCTAATTAGTAGAATTGGTGTAGTGTCCCTTTAAGAGCCTGAAAGCAGGAGGAAAAAAAGGTAATTAGTCAAATTGCTGTTGGTTCTTTGAGTGAAACCTCTCGTGGTTGAAGCTCACTGTTCTTTTATTTCATGGTTTATTTCGGCCTGTGAAGAATTTTTCTCTCTCGTCCTGTTTCTAGACGTAGAACTCTTTAAAAAAAAAAAGAAGAGAAGAAGAAGAAGCAATGAAACCGGCCTGGGGACCCGACTTGGAGAAACGCTGACGTGTACAAATGCAGTTTATGCGTTTAGCTGACGCTCTTATCCAGAGCAATGCAAAATAAGTAATATATATATATATATATATATATATATATATATTTTACGCATTGATAACCAGAATCCCGAGCAGCTGTTGTGCACCCAGACAATAGATGTGACAAACATTTGTGTCCCTCTCTTGAAATGATGATGGGAAATAAAGAAGAGCCGGGCAAAAGAAATACGAGCCGAGGAGCCGCTGCATTTGTTTTGTCAGGAGTATTTCTCAGCGCTCGTGCAGGAGGAAGACTATACGGGAGGGGAGATTCAGTAGTGTGTGTGTGGGGGTTGTGATTACTGCAGTGTGCCAACAGTGAAGAAAAACGACGTGCATGTAATAGTTTCCTGTCTCCTGCAGTAGCTGATGGGGTGTTTTATGCGTGAGTGAGTAGTGCCTGTGAAAGACACACACAAACCGAAGACAGTAAAACCATTGAGTTGTGGAATGTTGTGCGACCGGTGTTTAGTGATAACCTGCTAATGGGGCTTTTTTTGATTTTTTATTCCCTTGCTTCCTGAATTTCCTTTTTCAGCAAATAAAGCAGAAGCTGAGTTGAAACTTTAAGTACTCCGATTTCTAGAAGAGAGGTTGAGACTTCATTTTGAAGGGAAAACACTGATGTGAAAACACTGATGTGATTTCTCCTTCTGTCTCTTCTGTTGTCTCGTCCTCTCGTCTCTGTTTCTTCGGCTTCCCGCTCGCTCGTCCTTGACTTTGACCTTTTCCACATCCGATGCAGTAATTTCTGGAGCCGAATGTCAGCAACCATCCCAAAAAAAACTCGCCCACCCCCCCCCAAAAATGGCATCAATTTCAGCCTTGTTAGGCCTCCACACACACACACACACACACACACACACACACACACACACACACACACACACACACACACACACACACACACACACACACACACACACACACACACAATGTAAACCAATCCCTCCATTTGCTGTCAGCGAACAAGTGGCTACCCGCTGGGTGAAAAAAGGGCACGGTGAGAAATGCTCTCAATCACTTTCAATTAATCCCCCGCACCGCCCTCCCTTCTTGCTTGGAGAGACAGTGTGTGTGTGAAGGGGGCACACAGATATTGATTTATTATCTACAGTATTCCAGGCCTCACACCCCGGACCTGTTGGCATCAGGGAACCAGGAAGAAAAGTTGAGTCTTGCAGAGCCGAGTGTATTATTTGTTCTAATATGAAAAAAGAAGAAAAAAAACATTTTACACCACAGTTTCCTCAATAATACATACAAAAAAATTCCAGACAGTTCTTATCTCATGCTAATATAATAGCGTGGATAATGATAATAAAAGAGTGTGTGTGTGTGTGTGTGTGTGTGTGTGTGTGAGAGATGAGCAGCGGGCCCTGCTTGAAATGATTAGAAGGTCGGGGCCATTATGAGCTGCTCTCTGCCTTTTGTATCGGCTGTAATGAATACTGAGGGGGGCATTTGGAGTACTTTGAGGAACTAACAGCCTTTTTAATCCTTTAATCCTGAGGAAAACCAATTTCACCCCTTCACACACACACACACACACACACACACATAATTTGAAAGAGGTTTCACTGAACCTACCGCTCGTGTGTGTGTGTGTTTAACCTGCTCTTGTTAATTTCCCGGCTCAGAGACCTGGTGATCCTGGAGATTAGGTTCATTAAAATCACATATTGTACGCACCCCGGTGTGTGTGTATGTGTGTGTGTGTGTGTGTGTGTTGGGATCAAGTGAGCAGATAGGGAAGGGCCATCCATGTTGGGGTTATCACCCTCGCAGGTCCTACCACACACACACACACACACACACACACACACACACACACACACACACACACACACACACAGACACACACACACACACTTCAAGATGACCCCCCCTGCCGTCAGCAGCGTTTGACCCTGACAGGCTCCACTCCTGTCTGTGGAACGCCCCGCTGTGACGAGTGCGACCGAAACCTTTAGGACGTTTTATCTGTTAACCTTTGCATAGTGGGGGGCCTAATCCTTCTCTCCTTAAAGTACATTAAACACGCTTTATTGTAGCATTCAAACCCAAATACACGTGTGTGATGCACCTTACATTGCATAGAACTTGGCAATTAACTCAATTTGTCATTTTTCGCCCCAATTATTTGAGCAAGAATAACGTTTTTTTTAATTCATTTGATCTCTTTTGGAGCTGACAATGAGTTGATTAATCAATCCGTGAAAAACAAAAAAATGTTTTACTTCCTCCTGCATGTGCAAAGCTTGTACTCTTTTACGTATTTTTGATATTTCCACTTCCTTTACGAAATCCCCTCTGAAACGTAGCGCAGTAGCATAAGTATAATGTAGCATAAAATGGAACAAGGACAATACTTTGCTTAAGTACAGTCCTTGAGTACAGTTACTTTCCACCACGATATATATTTTACAATACTGTGTAGTGCCTGTAATGGTGCTGCCACCCGGCCATTAATAATAATGGTTATTATTATTATTACTATTATTATAGTTTGTTACATCCACCGGGGTGTGCCAGGTGTAACAACCCGGAAAAAACGTTATCATTGTGTATACTTTGTTTTTCTTTCTGGAAAAGACTCTACAAGGCAGGTAAAACAAACTTTTCCAACCCCGTCTCCTACAAAATGACTTCCCCATACGACTAAACTGCTGTCTTGATTCGGTTCGAGGGGAAACTTCTTTACCTCCTACATTACAGCCGCAGTTTGAAACGGTTTGAAACACCTGGTCAACGTTGGGAATGGAAACAAAACCAAACCAAAAAACGCTACAAAAGTACTTTGGTTTAGCGAACGGAACTACTTGGTAGGTTTAGTAAAAAAAAACTCATTGTTTGGACCTAAAATGCAACAAAGTACCGGTTATATTTAGTCAACAAAAGTACTACTCTGTTATGATCAGGCAACAAAAGTACTTTTACACGGGACACGAACAGCACCGGGTTTCTTGACCCGACCTCCTCCCAATGTGGGACTCAACTTTTATGTGATACGTCAAAAGCGAACACCGAAACCGTAATTCACACTGCGGGTTTTCGTCGCATTGGGAACGTCGTGTTTTCCGGGGACAGGGCTGCGTTCTCTGATACATCACGAGCAGCCAGTATCTAAAATATTCCATCAACGACGGCCGGACTCTTAAAGGATTATGTTTCAGAAAGAGCACATGCAGCCCACGCAGTGGTTACTGAAAATGGTCGATAAGGAAGCAGGGGAGGCGTGTGTGTGTGTGTGTGTGTGAAGATTCCTTTATGTGCTCGCAGCATTTGTGTATTTCCTGTATGAGTGTGTGTCTGTATGCCTTATGAGGATGGTGAGAGGCTGCGTATTTGTGTGCATTACTGCGGGCAGCAGCCTCCTATCATTGCTCCATAATGGAGGAGTGTCTGGGGAGTTTTATCACCGAGCCTGGCTGTGCGGGGGACTCGGGGCCCCCCGCTCAAAGGGCCCCCGCGACGCTGAAAAGGTGACTGGATTGAAAAGAAGGCAGGGACATTCTGCTTGTCTTTACGCGTTGTGTGTGTGTGTGTGTGTGTTTGGAGGAGACAGCGTGTGTAAAAGTCAAGAGGGCAGCACACAAGAGGGCCCCGCAGAAGAATCGTCTTCCCAGCATGCCACAGGGCTTCCCTTACTCCCTCCATAGGTGAGCGGCGACATAATTAGACAGATAAAAAAAAAAAAAAAAAGCAACAGCGAATGTGGGAGCCCTGATAAGGTCTAATGAGAGAGGAGAGGAGAGGAGGGGGGCGTATGAAAGGAGGTGAGGCAGAGAGGTGGACACAAGGAGAGAGGGAACAGAGGGGGAGGAAAAAGGACAAAACAGGCGAGCGATTTGGATCAGATGAGGGTTATTAGTGCGAGATGACACATCCGAGGAGTCCAGGACAGGCGACCCGATGGCTCTGCTCTAGTCTTCCAGCATTAAGCCTTGAATCTCACCTCCCCTCGTGACACTTCAGCATCGAATACATCATTACCGTTGTCAATATAACCGTGGCACAGATGACGAGAGACCGGTAGAAGCTTCGTCGGGTCCAACTTGATTTCTTTGGAGCAACGTTTCCGGTTCGCCTCGTTTCCAAAAAACAGCCGAAACAAAGCTTTCCCAGAGTTTCTGGAGCAAGCTGACGCACTCATTTCCTCCCGCAAACACCGTACACCAATGCAAAGTCATTTATTTTGATGAACACACGCGGAAATTGAATTGGAAACGGTAATAAAAAAAAAAAGAAACAAGATCTCCTGACCTTTTTTTTTTGTCTCTGCCTCTTTCTGTCGCGCTGCCACCGACCGCTCCGTGTCCATCTGGGTACAACATCCGCTCCCTGGGCGGCACCGTGTTTATCTACATCATCCACCAGATCATCCGACACCTCTCAGCCTCCCGCTTCGACCTGCCCTGCCGCTCTGACCCCCGGATACGCATTCTCCTACCTTTCAATAGCTCCGTTCCTAAACGGCAGTCTGCTCTCTTGGCTTGTCATTTTTTCCTTTATGCTCAAAAGGAGGCAGCACAATGCCGGCGCGATTGTCATTCATTCGGCGTGCAGTGTAATGAATTGTTTGCCTGTTGTTGTTTTGCTTGGCTCTTCTCCTTCAGTCATTCGCCGCAGATCATTTGGCTGTGACTAAGTTGGCAGTGGAGACTCGAACACTGAAGAGGGCAGGAAAGCTCAGTGGGAAGACATCAGCGTACCTGCAGTGTAATCTGATGACCGCCCTATTGCTCGGCTTTTTTAATTGAATTGCTGCACGCAGATACATTCAATTTGATTTAGGTTAGCACATGTAGGAGATTAGGGGAAAACACAAACATGAGATTTATGATTTGACGTACAAAAACCCCCTACGACTGCTAATCGTGTCCCGCACAAAAGCCAAAGTCAACATTGACTTATTTAACTAAGTTAACTTACGAAACATACTCAACTTAAAGTCTCTGTGAGGAACTTTTAACTGGTTATGAAAACAGTCGATGGAGGGAAGGGAGGCACGGCAGAGCCAGAACCAGGACTCTGCAGACCAGACGTTTTTCTGAATGGACTCTGGTGCCGGGAAACACTACCACTTCTGTCCACAGGGGCCGCTAAAAGTCAACGCCAAAGGTTCTGTGTAGTAACTTTAAGTACGCGACCATAAATGATGTAACAAACGTACAAACATGCCTGAACCCAAACCACGATACTTTTATTTTAATTTGCGGGTATGGCGGGCCCCAACACCGACAATGCAATTTTCGTATGAGCGCGGAATAATTTAATGGCTGTAGCAGAACAAATGCCCGTCATAGCAAAAAACAAAAGTATGGTTTGATATGATGAAAATCTAAAGGATTATAACTTTTAAGTTTGATATTTGCATCAGTTTGTGTGTTGTGGGTTATGAGAGTAGCTCACCAAAAGGCTGACACCGTCATGTTATCTTCATGTGGCTGCTTGTAGTGGTTTGAGTGAAGCGCATCATAACCAGTTAAAGAATCTGCAGCCATTCTCACTGGGTTCATTAACAGGCCGCTGTTTAATCCGGGGAGGTAATGGTATCGATTAACACAACCAAAGCGGTTGAATAGCCAGCAATAAGATGATCAATCATATCTTCAGGAGTCCCGGGCCACATGTTTTTACCCCCCTGCATTAATTTAATCCCCATTATCCGAGCTAAGGAGGAGGCCGTAATGGATTTGTGCACTCTAACAGAAAATGGCTTTTTGAACCAACACACAATTAGCACAAAGAGTTTTGGCAAACCATAGCCACATTATCAACATAATGGGAAATAAGCCTGCAGCTTTTGAAATGAGTTTGAAGATGGGGGGTTAATAATGTGTACAGAAAGTTTTCAACTTTAATTTATCATTCCAGAAGAGACCATTAATCAAAGCAACTGTGAAGCGATGTTTTTCCTATTGATTTGAATCTATTATTTAATCCCTTTTGTTAATTTCCCCACAAAGTACATTTTGTGATTTTTTGTTTCTGCTTACTGCCGGTAGGAACCGGGCCTCATACACGTGTTCATCGCTCCAGCATTATTGTGAATAACGGCTGCAATGAGCTGGAGGTCAACAGCACAGTTGTTACAGGACTGAAGAGTCAAGAGTCAAGTTATCTGAGTTGGAGGTGGAGGACACGTTTCAAACTAATAACTGAAGCAGTTTTAAACTGAATATTGTAATAAAAAAGAAAAAAAACTTGACTCAAGAACCCCTTACTATCTGTTTCCGAGGCTTTCAGCCGCATCTCTCACTCATGGGTTAAGATCTTCCATTAGCGCCCGACTGACGTCACATGATGACAGCTAAGCAATCTTCATCTGCAGAGGAAGAACATGTGAAAGCTCCGGAAATAAGACAAAGTGGAGCATTTCCTCTGGGCTACTATTGGCTGTAATAGTTAAAGTCTCAAATCTTAATTATTTCTCTAATAGATAGTAAATTCATTGCTAAACCCTGATTGGTTCACAGACGTCACATACTGACATCAAAATGTTCCCATAACCAAAATACTGACATATTCCCAATAATATAAATGCACGTTGTTTATTCTCGAGCATCTGCAATCTTTATGTGCGTCGCTTTTTCTCAATGCTGCGTTCAAGACCACCAAGGTCGCCCGAGGTAAACCAAAGTAGAAAGAATAATTCCCGCGCAAGAGGTGTAAAGGGGAAAACTGGAGGCTGGCGGGGATTTTCATGAAAACACGACGACTCGTCTGTCGGGTAAACAAAGCCTCCTCGCCTGGTGGCCTAATACTCTGAAAAAGAGCCAAATCAGCCGGCGAGGGGATTAAAGCTGGAACCCGCAAGGCCGTGGCACCCCTGTATGCAAACACCGTCCGCTACGTTAACCCACTTTGATATCACAATGCATAATCTCTGCCTTTTTAGACGCACACACACACACACACACACACACACACACACACACACACACACAAGCAACACACATAATCTCTTCTTCCCGCAACTGTCGGGGTGTGACCTCTACGGCCTGACGACTGCTGAGTGACGTGCCGCTCATCTCCGCACAGCACGCCGTGTTAGGCTCATGAACTACACACACACACACACACACACACACACACACACACACACACACACACACACACACACACACACACACACACATGTTTTTCTCGATGTATGACAAAAGCACGTCGCGTTGCTTCTACACTGCCTTTGCTCTTCGGTCACACTCGTCCTGGGTCTCATGTGACCTTAAGCGACCTCTGATTTCTCGGTCCTTTGCAGCCTCGCAGAGGAATGCATCCTCAACCTCCTGACTAAATTAAACAAACCCTCACGTTCAAGTTTGGCCCAGTATGTCAGCGACTTTGTCCCCACTGCGCGTGGTTGCCCCAGATTATTGCCACCCTCTTTAGTCTTCTCGTGTCGTTTAAAATGACAACGCGAGGAGACGGCCGGGCCGACACAAACTTGGACGCTGCCACGGCCTCTTTCTATTTCCAGCCGCTTTTACCGTCAGTTAACCCGACACCTCGTCTTTTTCCGAAACGCTCCAGCAACCTCCCCTTCCCGTGTGCACCTGGCCTGTGGACCGACGGCAAACACCCGCTAGTTAATATTGACACAGCCTTTTTGCAAAGCCACTTTTTTTCCAGCGGGTTCTAGGTGCTCCGCGGATGGTTATCACCGCGGGCATTGATCCATGTCTTTCCATGCAAAGGTTGGACCTCGGAAAGGTTAATTGGAAAACAAGACAGCAGAACAGTTGAGAGACTTTCAGTCACGCTAAACTAAAAGTTGATACATTATTTATTTATTTTCTTCATTTCTTACCCTTGCTGGTGCGAGAGTACGATATCATTCTTTAGGGCGTGTAGTACGGTGTAAATGACGGCATCTAGCGTGTAGGACGGCGTCTAGCGTGTAGCGTGTAGTACGGCGTGTAAGACGGCGTGTAGTATGGTGTGTAAGACGGCGTGTAGGACGGCATGTAGTGCGGCGTAAAGGACGACGTCTAGCGTGTAGGACGGTGTGTGCGTGTAGGACGGCGTGTGCGTGTAGGACGGTGTGTGCGTGTAGGACGGTGTGTAGGACGGTGTGTAGGACGGCGTGTAGGAAGGCCTGTAGGACGGCGTGTGCGTGTAGGATGGCGTGTAGGACGAGGTGTAGGACGGCGTGTAGGACGAGGTGTAGGACGGCGTGTAGGACGAGGTGTAGGATGCCGTAAAGGACGACGTCTAGCGTGTAGGACGGCGTGTAGGACGGCGTGTGCATGTAGGACGGCGTGTACGTGTAGGACGGCGTGTAGGTGTAGTACGGTCTGTAGGACGGCGTGTAGGTGTAGTACGGTCTGTAGGACGGCGTGTAGTACGGTCTGTAGGACGGCGTGTGCGTGTAGTACGGTCTGTAGGACGGCGTGTAGTACGGTCTGTAGGACGGCGTGTAGGACGGCGTGTGCGTGTAGTACGGCCTGTAGGACGGCGTGTGCGTGTAGTACGGTCTGTAGGACGGCGTGTAGTACGGTCTGTAGGACGGCGTGTAGGACGGCGTGTGCGTGTAGTACGGTCTGTAGGACGGCGTGTACGTGTAGGACGGCGTGTAGGTGTAGTACGGTCTGTAGGACGGCGTGTAGGACGGCGTGTAGGTGTAGTACGGTCTGTAGGACGGCGTGTAGGTGTAGTACGGTCTGTAGGACGGCGTGTAGTACGGTCTGTAGGACGGCGTGTAGTACGGCCTGTAGGACGGCGTGTAGTACGGCGTGTGCGTGTAGTACGGCCTGTAGGACGGCGTTAACCGAAGCGTGATGACACAAGTAGGAACCCGCTGGGTTAAAATCAAAGGCAGGATCAGCGCCGTTAGCAGGATGCTCTTTTTTCTTCTTTTTTTGATCCTTGGACTTTTGACTCTTTGGTCAAAAAGCTCTAAATCAATGGACGTGTCTCGGACCATCATCTTCTATTGAAGACATTTCTTTTTTTATGATAGTCGAATATAATTGCATATCCTAAAGATACGTCTAAACTAAAACTAAATATTTTATTTCGGTTCCAAACACGGCAAAATGACCCCCAAGAACAATGCAAGTTGTTTTTCTGTGACCGACATCTTACCTGACAGGATGGACTCCTGTGAGCGGTGCTATCGCCTCTCTGGTTGCCCAGAAGTGTTCGCAAACACTTGTTCTTTCCCAGGTTTGCGCTTTAGATCACAAACTGGAACCGGAGCCAAAAAGAAGTCGGGAGCCGAGAGGCCCTCGAGCCGAGGAGGAGCCACTTTACAAGCAATTCATCACCTTGCCGTCTCTCCTCTCTCTCCCCTTCATGTCTCCCTCTCTTTCCACTGCTCTGGTTTCTTTTCTTTTTTTATCACTCTAGTTGTTCTCCTCTCTTCCTCTCTGTCCCTACAATAAAAACCCCTCCCCTCCCAAAACCCCTCATCTTTCTCCCTCCTCCTCCTCCTCCTCCTCCGCCGCCGTCTCTCTGTCTAATCCCGGGGTTCTGTTATGGCGTATGGGTATCTGACCCCGGCATCGCCTCTAATCCGGCTTAGTTCACTTAATGATGCCACTTGTGGTGCCACGAAACGCCACCGAGAAGTCTATAAAAAGCCTTCCATTAAAATGCAAATCCGAAAAACTGGCGGGGAAGAAGCTAAGCGACGCAGGAGCGGGAGAATTTGACCGCAGACCCCGTCTCCTCTCAGCTCTCAGCTATGCAGCCGGTGCTCCCTCCAATAATAACTGATTGTGTGATTAGGGAGCGCTGCTGCGTGTTGGGCGACGGAAGAGACTCCCGTTCCAGCGCAGAACAAAACCAGAAAGAGAGAGGGGGGGGGGGAAACTCAACCGATTCCATTTCACAGGAGACTCGTGCTTTTTTTCTTCTTCTTCTTCTTTTCCCCCTGTTGTTGTCAGGAAATGAACAAATGGTTATCAATGTTCGGAGGGGTAAATCTCCCATCTCTCGGCCAGGTTTTCCCAGCTGATACTATTTTCTCCGTACAAGGCAGGAAATGAAATTTCACTGTGCGCCGTATCACCCCCCCCCCCCCCCCCCCCCCCCCCCCCTCATCTGCTCTACCTTTTATCAGGATATTCTTTACTGAGAGAGAAAGAGAGGAAGGAGCCTCCCTCCACCTACAGACAGAGAAGTTGTCTGGAGCAATAACGCGCCGTACACATAAGAGAGGGATGGAGTAGTTTCAATTTACTGAATTATCTGGTGGAGGACGGATTTCTGACCGCTTTTTCTATTCTTTTCTTTTTTCTATGGAGGGATTATACCATATCATGTCCCTCACACTACTGTGTGTGTGTGTGTGTGTGATTATTATTTAGTAAAAACCATATCAGTATGCTTTCAAACTGTTGCCTGTAAAGGCTGCGCTGCATTTGAAATGAAAATATAAAGAAACGTGAAATGCATTGGGATTTTCTTTTGTTAAGCTTCAGTCCAATCTTTTTTTTCTTGATAGTATTTTAAAACTCCATGGGCAGAGTGCCATGAAACCCCGTTTATTTATATTTATTTTACTAATTGACTAACTGCTTTAGATGTAAAATATTGAAAAGCAGAAAATCCTCACATTTGAGGAGCTAAACACTGAATATGTTTGCCTTTTGTTTGTTTATTTAAATCCCCATGAGCTGCCTGAACACATAAGCTTTCTGTGGTCTATATGAAAATATGCATGACATTACGAAATGCCACCACTTCCACACAACAGTTACATAACAATGACAAAACTAAACAACAGCAACACTTATGTGTTAACATTAAAACAAATTAGAGTGGCATAATATCCACGGATAACTTTACTTGGTAAAGTGTTTGATTATGAATATTATCTGAACATGCTTCTAGGCCGTGTGAAGTCGTGTGAATAAATATACAAACAGTGATTGTATTGTCTTGTGCTGCAACATATACCCTCCTGAAGCCAAAGCCAGATGCTGTCTGAAGAAAAGGGAAAAATAATTTGGTGTTTTGTAAATATCCGCTCCAAAATCTAAAGTCTCCTCTCGTTGGCCCATGCTACACACCAGGAAACCAGTAATTCACCTGCAGACAAACGAGACAAACCGAAAACATAATTAAGAATTAAAATAGAAGGAAATGCAGACTGAGAAATTAAACCAGTGGAAAACTAAATGTACGAGTGACACAAATATAACCCCGATTTTGTGTGTTAGAACTTCTTACGTCAAAAACACACAAACATGGTGTTTGGCAGAGCGGGGGCTCTGCAGTGAAACCTATTGAGAGTCAGGACAGAGGATTCTGGGTCGCTTCGCTGCCCCTTGTTGCTTGCCGGTGATTGGCCCGATTCCTGCTTTCAGAGATGTGGTCATGGTCAACACACACACACACACACACACACACACACACACACACACACACACACACACACACACACACACACACACACACACACACACACACACACACTTTCTTTGTACTACTCACAAAAAATGTCAGAATTTGCGATAGATTGTTGGGATCGGTGCTGAAATATTGCAGGTTGGGTGTAACATGAAGCTATTATTTGTTTATTCATAAGCAGATAATAAAATAAAAAAGATTTCTAAAACAGACCTATTTCATGACAGCGTGTCGGCATTCATAAGCAGTACTTCCACTAAATATATGTTGAACATGTGGTATAAAGCGTGGGTACTCTTGGCTAGGTGTTAAAACCAAACAAACTATCAGTGCTGCATGTTTCAGTCAATGTGTTTCTGGTTATCGGTGGGAGAGAGGATGAAAGCATTGGGAGTCATTGGTCTCTTACAACGAGTACTAATCACCTCGTATATTTGGAGCACGCCATAACAATCCAATGTTAAGGGTAACCCTATGTATACTTTCTTATTTAAAGTTTAAAAAGTGGGTTTGCAAATGTCACCAAAAGGAGAAAATAGAAATGTATTTTGTTGTTCGGTTAACATATATGTCAAATTACTTATCTTTTCATGGAGGATAACCAGTTTATGTCATTGCACACCTTACAGTAGTTTAACAAAACAATTCAAATAAAATAAAAGGCAATTACTGTGAGGTAGTGACTGTGGATTGTAGATGCAGTGATTTATCATAAAGGAAGAAGCTGCTACAGTGATATTTCTGTTTCTCTCTATAAGGCGTCCACAACATGTACTAATACCTTCATGAAAGAAGTTCCACAGTATTCTGAGACAAAGTGTGCTATGTAGAGTGTGAAACAACAATTCTGAATCCAAATCAGTCAAATGAACTGTTCCAAAAGGCTGGAAATGTCCCATCTGTGCTCATTTGGCCCTCGAGTGCCCAGAGGGAATTAGGAGAAAATTAACAAATGGCATTTACTCAAGATTGCACTGTGACAAAAAAACAAACGTAAACTGTCCCACCGTATACAACACAACGAAACCGTTAAAAAACAAACATGTTACGGGTTGACATATGAAGTATGCTAACGCGTAACGCACATATCCTTGCTTCGTCTGTGCACACGTCGGTTAACTGAGCGTCGGAGAACAGGGTTTTTACCTCGCGCGCCTCGAGTCCACTTTGAGTTTACAGCCGGCCACGATAACTTAAACAAAACTGGACGGGCGCGCCTCGTTGGAAAACAGCAGCGTCAAAGCTAGCGGCGGGGAAATGGAGGGTGTAAAGTGGGAAGGGCACGACGAGAGGGAGAGACGTGGGGAGCATCTGCCTGCGGTCATGGTTCATTCACTTTCGCTATGGCCTCTCAGCTCTTTGAAAGTGCAAGATGGTGAAAGAAAGAGAGAAGGGAAAAGAGGAGGGAGGGGGGTAGGGGGGTTCAGAGTTGGCATGGCACAAAATCCCCCCCCCTAATTTTCATCTGCTACATTCATCATATCCTTGAGTCGTTCGCTCTTTGCCCCCCGCTTTAGCCGCCCTCGTCGCTCCAACCCTCCAGAGGAAGTAAATAGAAGAGCTAAACCGAACCGGGGGAAATGATGAGCGCTTGATCCCGCAGCCTGCGCAGCCCCCTGGGGGGGGGGGGGGGCTCTCTTTGCTCTTTCTTTTGACTTGACATTGCTTGTTCGTGTCGAGGGAGTTCTCAGGTCGAGACGGAAGAAAACCTACGAGCGACTACCATCCCCAGGTCTTGGTCTGCGGACATGCGCCGTCTGGACGTCCCGCGTATTCTTTTCCCCTTGCACACTTTCTTTTCTTTCTTTTTTTTTAAACGCGTTGTTTGAGCTTGCTTTGTATGAGCCAGATCTGGTCAAGGACGGAGAGAAAGAGAAAGAGAGAGAGAGAGAGAGAGAAGCAGATTGAATGCCACCGAACTCAGTTGCAATCAAAAGAGGCTCCATCATGAGTTGTCTGAGGCTCCCCTCGGCTTCTTGGATGGGCCCGGGGGTTTCGGGCGCTACAGGGGCGGAAGGGGCGGGGCGGATTGATTCGTGTGTACAGCGTGACAAAGGCAGTGGGGTGGGATGCGAGGTCACCGATTCACTGTTTCGGAAAGGCCTTTTGGCGCAGCGCTGATAAGGCAACACAAGCCAGCGCCTCCGACAGGAGGAAGATGCATCTGCTTGTGATATGGCGTCGCAACCGGCCCCTTCGGCCCCGCCCCGCCCCGCCCCGGCCTCACGTCTATAGCGTCGGGAAGCGAAACTGTCACTCTTCCGACACGTTGACCTCCAGGGCGTCAACGTCCTGGACCGCCCCCCCCGAGTTGCAAAACAAAAACAATGCAAACCGACAACGGCAGTCTACAAGAGTTCAGCGAAGAAATCTTAATCCGTCAGATTCCGTGTTTCCGAATTGCTAATTTCCTTTCAGAGCGCCGCTCAGCGTCGCCCCAAACGCGACGCTCATTCAGCAGAAAACATCTTCATTCAGCACGTCTTTGTCGACAACAGGTTTGTTGGCGGTTGTCGTGGCAAAAGCGATGACAAAGATAACTGATTAGTGAGATGAGCGATCGCGTTGGGCGCTGAATGCAGGAAGAAGCACGATGGAGAGATCCCGCCATCGCTTCTTTCAAGTAAAGGGCCGTTGTCCAGCAGCTCATTTACAGTGATACGCGTCCAAATGTTGGTCGATATGAGAGTTTACGTTGTAATCCTTGGGTTTTTTATGCCCTTTGTTAGTGATGGTCATGTGTTATTGTGTATGTTAAGACTATAAGAGAGATAAATAATGTACAAACTAACATTTTTTTGAAAGGCCCAAGATAAGTTTTTCCCTTGTTGGGCTTTGAAGCAGAACCGTGTTTCTCTCTCTCTCTCTCTTTCTCTCTCTCTCTCTCTCTCTCCTCTCCACTCGTTCCTCTCGTCCGCTCTCTCTCTCTCTGCTGGCGACACTCTTTCATCCCGCGAGTCCCTTTGTCCTCATGCGCGCCTCCGTTTTGTCCCATTAACTCAGACGTGTCAAGGCATGCCCGCCGCTAGCTGTGCCCAAGCCCGAGCATGGCAAAGCAGGACAGATGGTTGCTAGGGAGGTTGCCAGGGTGGATGTGTGTGTGTGTGTGTGTGTGTGTGTGTGTGTGTGTGTGTGTGTGTGTGTGTGTGTCTCAGTATCTCAAAGCCACGCTTCACCGTCGGACAATGGCATCGCCGGCCCACGCCGGGGTTGGGTTGTGGCACCAAGCCGCGACCCAATAATGCCGGTGCCGCTGAGGGTTGCGACCTGGAAACGGCGGCCGGCTGTGATAACAGCTTGGCCGAGCGGCGGGGAGGACACCGTGTCAGTGTCGCCACGTCGCAACGCGTGAATGTCACTGTCCTGCTCGCCCGCCTGCCTCCACCTCCCTTTTTTTCCTCCTCCTCCTCCTCCTCCTCCTCCTCCTCCTCCTCCTCCTCCTTCTTCTTCTTCTTCTTCTTCTTCTTCTTCTTCTTCTTCTTCTTCTTCTTCTTCTTCTTCTTCTTCTTCTTCTTCTTCTTCTTCTTCTTCTTCTTCTTCTTCTTCTTCTTCTTCTTCTTCTTCTTCTTCTTCTTCTTCTTCCCAATCAACCCCTCCTTTCCTCCCACCTCCTTATCCACACACACACACTCCTTCCTCTCCCCTCCATCTTGAGAAAAACAACACGTCCCAGTAAGACATGCGGACCAGAACCGGAAGGAAAATAAAGAAACAAGAAACAGGATTCGCGTTGATTTACTGCCCCGTTCTATTCTCGGCTCGGTTTTGAATCCACGCCTTGGATCCTCGCCGCGAATCCTCGCCTTTTTTCCCGGCGACCGTAATGGCTTATGGCCCGTGGTCGGCGAGGGCCATGACACAGATCCAGCGCATTATGAGATGAGAGAGCCGTGTTTCGGGCCTTTCTGCATCCACACTTTCACCGTCCGCATATAACGGTCAACGAACTCCACGTGTAAATCTAAACTTGGCTTAAATCTGAACGGAGACAGATTACGCTCAGCAGGCGAGTCTGGTAACAGGGACAGGCTGCTGGCGTTGGCCCGGCGCCCCACCAGCAATAACTCTAATGGAGCACTTTCAGAGCTCCTGGGAGGGGATATCAAATGATGTCAACCGTGGAATAATCCAGACCTGGCCCCGTGTAAAGTACAATTATAATAAAAGAGAAGGGTCGTAATGGTGGGGGGGTTGGGTTTATCACGGCTGCTCTGAACTGACATCTGTGACGTCTGATGTACATGGCTGGAGACATCACGCGAACTCTGACAGTCTGGAATATATTTGACCATCAGCGTTTCGGGGGTGACTTCCTTTACCAGTTTTTAATTTGAGCAACCCCGTCTCCGAGGGTGTTACGTACGTCCGGGGACTCGTTCGAAAGTAAACGCGACCCCCCGGCGGCGTAACCGGCGTCATCTGAAGATCGCGGACGCACCATTTCTAGACCTTTCTCGGCTCGTCTCTCACCACATGGCGATGGACGTTTTACGCCGGTTCCAAGCGGAACGCAGCAATTCTTTTTATGTTCCCCTTCAACGTACCGCCGGCGCTTCTTACCGGACAAATAAAAGCAGCGCAAGCAAATTTCGCAAAGAAAAGAGCTCTTCAATCAAATGAAGCACTGTGTAAACAAAACCGGCAGCGGGTGACAGCGTCTCAACGAGGGGCTCCGCTCTCCAATTTGCGGACCCTGGGCCTCTGAAACAAAGATATTGTTATCTGTCTGCCTGTTACACTCCATGTCTGATGTCTTGCTCTCACACGGAGCTCCCTCAGGTTTTTTTTCTTCTTCTTCTTCTTCTTCTTCTTTCTCCGACGGATCGCAAAGCCGCGATCTTGTATTTCTGTAAGTTAAGGAGCGGCGCCCGGCTGTGACGCGACACGGGAACGAGGTCTTGCTTGTGAACAACGTTGGCATAGGCCACGTCTTATTTTGGTGGGGAGCGTTGATGACGCGGATGTTTTTTTTTTTTGTCCTCGGGTTCTTGTTCAGTCCCGAAAAAAAAAAAAACCTGTCCATGGTTAAATTTTAGCGGCTCAGTGTGCTAAAAAAAAAAAAGTCCCCAGTTGAAAACCACAAGTTTTTCACAAGTATGTCATTTCAAGGATGGGAACTCTGGCGAGATCAAGATCAAAGTTCCGGTTAGGTGCATAATTAGCTCTCGAAATCCGACAAACTCTGGTTGTACTCGGCCGGAAAGTGACAGCCAGGAATCGTCCGATGAGCCGTCACCCATAATGACATTAGCACCCGCTTATACCCAAGAGGAGCAAAGGAGAGCTGCCTATTGAAGCACCGCAGGGTGCCGTCAGATCCCTCACAAACCTCCAAACCTGTGTGTGTGTGTGTGTGTGTGTGTGTGTGTGTCTCTCCCCTCACTTGGACCATTCAGCCAGTGACTGATGACGCCCCCCCCCCTTCAGCACCAGGCGACACCGCGGCACAAAGAGCCACTCCGGGTGAAACAAAGACCCTCTAATTGTGCCTGAGCAGGCCGCTTGGTCGGTCAGCTGGTGGCTGGCGGGTCCCTCGGGTCCCGGCGGCCGCGCAGATTGGCCGAGGCCCGGGCCCGCCTGCACCGGGAGGGAAATTAGGAGGCTTTTGTGTCTCCTAGTGTGAGCTCAACTGATATCGAACCACCGTCTTCTCGAATGTGATCTCGTATCCTTTAACAACAGAGAATGTGCATTTTTGATAGCGGCTGTTTTTTTTTCTTGTGTGTGTCTTTTTCACAAACAGGCACACACGTAATTTTCGGGGACACCCTGGAGAAACGTATTAGTAACATGTGTGTACAAAGTCAATGGGGAGACACAAGACAAGACAATAGATGTGCTCACATTTGTGAGAGTCGAGAGCCAGGATTCAAATAAATGAGGTGGAAATGTCCTTGATGTTTCTTAACAGCTGCTGTGGTGTACTTTGTGTTCTTATACATATAGCAAAGGGTGTCATGAGACACGTCCCTATTGCTTTCATCATCGGCTGTATGTCTTAAAGACCCTTTGGAAGGAGGCAGACGGTGCTCCATCTGAGATAATTGGAGAATTGTTGATTTTGGCAAATAAAGCTGGTGGGAGAACACGCTGAGGCCCAAAATGGAAAGCAACTAGAATAACAAGTATTGTCAGATTATTTTATTTTTTTGCGTGTTAGCACTTTGTCATGCGCTGATTAATTAAATAAATTCTACAGAACAAAAGAAAAAGTCTGTGCAGCCAAAGCTACAAACAAAATATCATCGTCCTGCTGTTGTCCGTAAACGATTAAAAACACATCAGCTAAACCACATTGCACGTGGTGACTTCATTACCGTGAACACACACACACACACACACACACACACACACACACACACACACACACACACACACACTGGGGTTTATTTTGACTCGGTGCCACACACACCGTCCTGCTGCTGTAAATACTCACCAAAGCCCCAAATGTGGATTAATCCGCAGCTGAAAATAGTCCCACAACAAAAGCTCAATTTACTCATCTTTTAGTGACTGATATGTTAAAAAGTACACAGAGTATTCAGAAATATTTAGCCTTATTAAAAAAAATGTAACTACATATTTGCTTTTTAAGAACCACAGGGCTCGGAGCTGAGTGACATCAGCAGGTTGTGGAAAATGGAAAGTATGGAAAAAAAATTGATTTATCCGTTATCTTCAAATTGCCATAGCGGAGGATAAATCCTTAGAAACTGACCTTAGAAACTATTTTATTAATTATTTTAAGTTGAAAAGAAAACATGAGCTGAATGGAAGTTACACAGAGCTATATATACATGTAGAAGGACTATCCTGTTATATTAGCGGTTGTTTACCTCCTAATATCAATGACCTTTATTAATTCCCGGGACACATGTACCTTGGCAGCGCAGTACTTGTAGTAACAAGTGCTTTTTTAATAAGTGGTCACGTACGTTTTAAACATGATGAAGCAGACTGAAATATAATTAGTCTCTAAGAAAACAAATAGACAGGCAACACAAAGGCAAAACAAAGCCGTGCACCGTGATTGACCGCAAAAATACACAGTGGCAAAAGGTGGAGCTCAAAATAGTGAGTCCCGGCCGGTGGGACGCTGGTGGTCTGTTCTTGTGGATGCAACCCGGGCAGACCAGTTGGTCCTATTGTTAGCCATTGTTCGGAGGGCCTATTGACTAACCCTGTCCCTCTGGCTGAGGTCAACGAGGTTTCATGACGGTGTAACGGATTCTACACGACTCTTTAAAGCGGGGAAACCGCAATGCCTGCACACCGAACAAGCTTTTAAAAAGAGAGCGAGGGACTGCGACGGAAACGTGACGCCAAAATGGATTTGTCATACCGAGAGTCCGAAACAAAAGATGGCAGTTTACAGCCGCCGTCTGCCGCGGTTCTTCCTTCTGGAAGGAGACCTCGCACAATCCACGCCCGCCGCCGTGACACTGTCCCCACAGCAAAAACATGTTTTCCTCAAAACCGGGCCGGCTATTTGCGGCGTCTCCCATGTAGCGGCATGTCGCAAGGAGAGCGTTTGTTGTTGCTGTGAAAAGACAGCCTGCTCTCTGAGACGAGTGTGTGCTGGTGTGTGTGTGTGTGTGTGTGAGAAAAGGCCGGCTGCTGGGGCGAAGCAGCGACAGACAAAAGACCGAGAGGCAGTCTGCTCCCGCTGAGCCCGGCGCTGCCGTGCTCCGAACACGCCACTAGACCGTGCTCTTCTCCAGATTATACATTACTCACTCGCTCATAGTCTCTACTTCTGTTTCTCACACACACACACACACACACACACACTCTCACACACACATTCCCGTGCCTTGCACAGACCCCTCTGTCGTCTTCAGCTTAAAGCTTGAGGGCCCTGCAGGCCAAAAGCAGCTGCTTGTAAACCTTATTGGGGAAAAAAAAAGAGGCGCTAAAGTACAATTTATATTACGCTAAAAATAAATAGAACAAATGGATAGTAAAACAGGTCAGAAATGCTTTAACGAGAGCTCCAAACAATACGGTTTCACTAAACGCAGAACAGCAGTGCGGGGTCCGTCATTGGCCCGTTGATTTCATTTGTCAGTGTCGGACGGATTCGTTCGACGCGGGGAGATGAGAGGTGGCCGCCGAGGGCCGGCGCTGAAAGGCCGAAAGGGGCGAGTCGGGTGTCCGCCGAATAAGATGGATGGCGAGGGGGGGCTTTCATCTGCTCCATTCTCATAAAAACATTTAAAAAAAGTCTATCTCCGTCCTTTGTCCTCCGCTTGTTCACAGTTTCGCCACCAAATGGACGTTTTGTTGTCTGTTTCATGTGCTCTGCGCCTCTGCAGCGGGGTAATGAATGTGAGATTACGGCCTCCACGCTACACTGCACTGCCAATTGAAATCTGCTAATGAGGACGGCCAGAGAGCGCGCAACTGCTCCTCCAGACAACACCGCACAGCCGCCGATCCACCGCCGTTTGTTATCCGCGGGGCACACAACCCCGGCCTGCTGGCGTTACGGGACACCGGTAACTGGCTCCAGTCTGTACATTTACAGTGTGCGCTAGTGCTTGTGAGTTTAAAAATAGAGAGATAAAGTAATACATAGATGTGTGTGGATCCTGTTGGGTGCTGACAACGACAATGGAGGAATTCCCGGTGGACCCTTGGGCTCCCAGTGAGACTTCCGCGTCCCACTGGACCCCCACATTTCTTCTTTGGGAGTCCCCGGTGTCTCCTCCATCACCCTTAAGACAGTAATTATTTCTTCGTTTTCAATTAGCGGCCGTCAGGCCAGCGTGGACACGGAGCCCTCAGAGGACGTGGCTATTTCCTGCAAGCTGCAACTTGAAAAGATAGATTGTACAGATATGAACCCAAGCAACTGTGCTTTTCTGTTGCCGATACAGCGACTGATGCACGACGGACCTGTATGGATCTGCTTAATGGGACATTTTGACATTTAGGGAAATATGCTTCATTTTCCGTCTGAGTTCGTTAAAGGATGGATACAAGTCACACATCTATTCGTTTAGTTTATGAATATGAGAACGTGGCGTTAACAAGACTACAGGAAGTCCCTGCGTCCGCCAAAGAAATAGTCTGGCGCACAACACTCCCGTCTGCCTTCTTTAATGCTAAGCTAAGCTAATCGCCCGCTGAGAAATATTAATCTTCTTATCCAACTCTTGGCTGAAGAGCAAATTTGCGTATGTAGAATAATACCTTTTAAAAATACTAGTTTGCCATTTTGGAGCGAGCCTGGTCGCCGCTTTCCTTTGCTTTATGCTAAGCTAAGCTAATTATCTCCACAACGAATGCACAAACGTAAGAGTAGTATCGATTTTCTCATCTAACTCTTGATGAACTTTTATATTATTGTTATTGATTTGAATGAGTTAACGAATTAATTGATCGGATATTAAACGAACACACACATTTTTTTGTAGTTCTGTCTCTTAATTATTGGAGATAAAGAGGCCTCACTTCCCTGACAGCTATCAGCTCCTATTTATAGACAGAAAGATATGACCCTGTGTTGGGAGTCAGCGCTCGGTGCCCAGCTGCAGTTCATGCAGCAGACACCACATGGTTGCACTTGAGTACAAACTTTAAACGCCCTCCTACACGGGCCGCGATGGGAATCTGAATCATCTTGACTCTTGAAACGCTTGAAACAACGTTGTGTAACGCTACGGTTATTTTTTTCTTTTTCAAGAGGTTTTTTTTTCCGGTCAGAGGCACTATTTATTTTGCGATGCAGACGTGGCCCATTTCTTCTTTCCCCACTGAGAGTTTTTTTTGAAAAACGGAGCAAACAGTTTCCACATTTGCACATAACAATTTCCAAGCAAATGCTGAGCACATGTACGGAGCGGTTTAGTAACACGTTAAAAGATTACAGAGACTGACGGAGAACTGAATCAGAGCCGGCTCGAGCCGGGACCGCCACTCCGTTTCAATTCAAGTGGCGGTGGCAGTGACTGGGGGAGGCTGAGAGCCGCTCTGTGGACGAGCTCCAGGATCGAATCCCTTGTTGGAAACTCCTCTTTCCTCTGTTAACAATTTCTGTCAAGGTTGGACCAACAATGCACTTAACCCCCAGCTCCGGCTCCATTGGAGCTGCAACAGTAGAAGACTGCGGTACTTCCTGCTGGGAGCGTGGGCGCCCGTTGTGGAAATAGATGCATGAGTCAGCATTCCCTGGATTATTGAAGTAAAAAAGGACAATACCGAGTCAGAACGAAGGATAAACACTTCCATTTTGTGGGGAAAGAGTACGATATCTAAATGAGTAAATAACAGCTTTGCGTTCTCAGTCTCAGGTGTTTGACTTGTGAAACTTTGACGCACGATGAAGCATAACTTGGAAAAACCGACCCCCGCCGAGGATAAATCGGTGTCTGTGCTCTTGCGGGAGATGTCGGCGGCATTATATTTAATTAGCTTTTCCTTCGCGCGTCCATAAAGAAAACAATTACTCTTAATTAAAACCGCTGCAGTGGCGTCGCATGGTTTCAAAGTAATAAACCACCAGCACATGTATGGATAAATAATATCCAGTCGTTTACGTTTACCACGGGGGACAACTGTATACAAGCTCGCCACGGTTATCCTAATTGCCGTTGCTTCTCGTCGCATGAATAATTGATAACACTTTAATCAAATAACACGAGGGTCCAAGCAGCGGTTTCCGCTTTACGTGTATTAATCGCCGCTGAAGAATATTAGCTTAAATACAGCGACCGCGGAGGAGACCAAAAACAACAACGGCGCAGGCGTGTGACGAATGAGAAGGTTAAATATTGTGTACGTGTGAGAGAGAGCCTACTGAGGCGAGGCAGTAGCCTAAAGATGTGCTGAAGACGAGGGACACACACACACACACACACACACACACACACACACACACACAAAACACACATGAATTTGGTTTAATATGTAGCTTCTCCACATGGGAAGTGAAGCAGAACCCTCGCTGTTCTGCCACCAGAAGGCTCAGAGAATACTGGAGAATACATACAGAATGTGTGTGTGTGTGTGTGTGTGTGTGTGTGTGTGTGTGTGTGTGTGTGTGTGTGTGTGTGTGTGTGTGTGTGTGTGTGTGTGTGGGTACGCCAAGAGTTGACTCTATTATTCAGTCTCTTCATATTCTTCAAATTGCTCCGGGAGGGGAAAATACACAAAGGGCCCTGCGAGCGCTGGTGTTATGATTATTATTATTATTGTTGTTATTAAACATTAGAGGAAGTGGGAGGCGACACAGAATATAATTTAAAAACTATAACTGTATTTGACTGAGAGACTCACTCACAGGTGGTCTTGTCCTGAATACCAATTCCGATGAATAATTTCTACAAGCAAAGGAAATTAGTGCTCTGCTCCTCCATTATGACTTTCATGCTAATATTTTTGATGTGCAACATTATCATATTTGTTGCAGTTTATTTGGGACTGTTTGGCAACTAACTGCCATCTTCATTGCCAGAAACTGATACCACAGATGCAGTAGTCAAGTTTTCTTTGCCAAAAACTACATTTTGCAAGATTATATTTGACCTTTTTATGGAATAGAGCTTGAACGCAACACAGTGTGGCTCAATGCAACCTCTGTAAATTAGCTGCTAGCTCTGTTATACATTAGCCAAAAGCTAATGTTAGCTAGCCCGCTCCTGCCGATTTCAACTCTGATTAGTTTTTCACTACGCAGCATTGTCAGGGAAATTGTCTATTGTCCCCGGGGACGACGTCAGTCTCCGGCCGCGTTCCCTGTAGCTACACTAACTCCACAGTTATCAAAGAAGGGCAGCGATCAGTGTCATTTCACGCACTTTAGTCTAATAATCTTTATGGGCCGTCAATTCAAACACAATGCATTCTTCTTCTACTCCAATCCAACCTCCATCTTTGGCCACATTGTCCAACTCAAAAGGTGGAGTTTAAACTTTCACCACTTCAACATGTGGGTGCCTTTCAAAGAGCCTAATTAAACTAATTATCCAACCAGAGCTGCGTTAGATCGGCAAAGTGATTCAAGTTCTAGTCCTTCTCGTGGCGTATTGTCGAACCCCATCATTTCCTCAGTAATTTGGAATTAATTGGAAATAATACGCACGGTGCACTGGGCACATAGTGCGGCCCTCTAATCTATGGCCTTTGTAAGTGGTTGAGATAAAGCTAACCTTTTCCCCCTTCATACAGGTTCAAGTTAATTAAATCTCCCTTTAATTGTATTCTAATACAAAACGCACGTTACCTCGGTTAATACGTCTCCTCGAGCCCGGGCAAAAGAAGAGAAAAAAGCTAATAGAGGGATTGAATCGAGAAAAGGGGGCGGGAGAAGGGAAGTAGTCGGGTTTTTTTTTTCTCCCCTTCTTCATTTTCTGAGAAAAGTGAAGTGTCAGCGAATTTGGGGTGGCGAGGGCAAAATTAATTATTTCAGCTTGATAAAGCTTTTCATCTCCCTGACTCCTTGCGCTGAAAAAGCCAATTAACGATGTCAAACACGCTCTCCCTCTCCGGGGACAGCCTCGGCGCTGATGAGTGTGTTTACCGCGATGGGACAGTGCGGGTGAGCGCCGCGAGTGTGTGTGTGTGTGTGTGTGTGTGTGTACCTCCGCGCCCACTGCAGGACCTTCCCTCCTAATCAGAGCCCACCTGTCAAGGCCCTGCCTCATTATCTACGTACAGAGAGGCCATTTTGTCAGGGCGGCTCCTTCAGCCAGCCAGCCGGCAGCCTTCCACCCGCCACTGGGGATGTATGCCGCTGTCCTCGCTGAGATAATTCACTTAATTATGGGGGCCTGACGCAGGAATAGGTCAACACAAGCCCGACGTGGAGCTCGGGCGCACACGCGGCTCAACGCGGCTTCAAAAGTATGTGGCGGCCCTGAGACAAGAGCAGACAAATTTCCTCCATCGGAGGAAAGGTTAGCTCGCTAATTAACTTTGACTGGATTCTCTTCTCTGTGGAACTGCAAGGTGAGAGGCCAGAGTGGGCCGCAGCCGCAAAATTAAACATTAATATACTTTAACGCATGATTAAACTTCAGTTTTTTTTCTCCCTCCCTATTATATAATTGGGATCATTATCCAAGTGAGAAAGCTCAACAACACACGGGAGAGGATTCGATCCAAATGTAGCTTTTGATTTTATATTATCTGTGCTTATTGAGTTTATTGACACCAACTGGTGTCTGCTGCGGTTCTAATGAACGCATGTGTATTTGGTTTCCTGGATAAATAACTAATCAGCATTAGTCGGCACCTTTTTTTAACTATTTTTTTTCAGCGGATTGGCAGCTAATAAATTGATAGCAAAAAAACTCTCCGTAGGCCGTTCTCATCTCTGGCTTACTTTACTTTTGTATATTTTTTACCTACATCTTTAATTTCCTTATGTTTTCTGCTGATGAAAGTTTCTGTAGTTGTGTATTGCTGCTTACGCTAACTATCCTCATCTTTAGTTCGTTATTTAAAAAAACACACCCACACATGAAAAATGAGTGCATCCATACGTTTCTGTCTCGATAAGTGACTTTATGTGTATAAACGTTAACATACAGAAATATATAACGTGTTCCCATGTCTCGCGTCACCATGTTAAGCCTTCGCTCATGTTTATCTACTTATTAATGACGTGCGTGTTTACTGTGATCCACCACTGTGCTCAGACAGATCATCAGCGGGGGCAGATCACTGTAACATGTGACCCGGTGTGTGTGTGTGTGTGTGTGCGTGCGTGCATGTTTGTGGATAAATAGATATATGTGTGTGTGTGTGTTTGCTGTTGGACAGGGTGAGAGTGAAATATGGACTTGGACGGGGAGATGAGGGTGCTGGCGCTGATCGCTGACAGCGCGATCAAGATGTACTCGACTCGTGTGTGTGTGTGTGTGTGTGTGTGTGTGTGTATGTGTGTGTGTGGGGGTTTCGGATGTGTGTGTTGGCGTCTAAATATCTACTGCAACGGCACCACCCCCGAAAACTTCATCCTGTTCTGAAAGATGATGGTGATTTAAAGTCACGTCCCGCTAATGCAACACACACACACACACACACACACACACACACACGTACAATAAGACACACACTTATGGGAACCATGTGGGACAGACCGTCTCTGACATTACAACCATCATCTCACTCACTCTCCTACCCAAGTCTCCCTCGTTAAACCTTCATTTGGAGAGGTTGTGTGTGTGTGTGTGTGTGTGTGTGTGTGTGTGTGTGTGTGTGTGTGTGCGTGTGCGTGTGTGTGAGGGTCCTCTGAGCACATTGATAGAAACGAATGCCTGCTCGCTTTATGAGAATGAAGTTCTCCGTCTTTTGAGACCGATTAAGTCATCAGTCAACTGTGCCGCGTTTACGCTGCACATGTGTGGGCATGTGTCTGTTTGCATTTGAGACACGCAAATTATGTTCCTGCCCCGAGATGCCGTATCAAAATAACTGCCCCCCCCCCACACACACACACACACACAAATTCCTGAAGGAAGCGGAACCAGCCGCGTCGGTTGAACATGTCTGACCTCCTCGAGGTGCGGTTGACTTGTTTAGTCAGGGCACTAAAAGATCCACTTTCCGCTTTGTTCATCACATTACAGTCGATAGTGAAAAAATGTGAATAGGTCCTTAACTGCAGGAGCCACGTGGAAGAAGATGGAAGAAGCCTGGTAGACTTCCAAAACGTTCATCATTAACTAGCATTAGCATTTATATACTGCGCTAGCTACTAATGATGGCTTAACTTAATTTTCATTTTTCACTTTAACACTGTGATCTGCAGGCTTTAGCTTCTACCTTTTTATCTTTTTAAGATGATATATATATATATATATATATATATATATATATATCCTATAGATCCTATTTCTACAGGAAGTGAAGTTTGTGACAGTGTGGGCTCTGGCAGCTCTTGCAGCTTGACAGAGTAGATGCTGGAACGTGGCTTAACGAAATGGCAATTATCTATGTAGTTGTTTTAATTGTGACATGGCGGAGTCCGCCATTCTTGTGCTTGATTCAAGCTGACCTCACTCATGCGCATGAGGGATTCACAGAATTGATTGTTTTACCAATAGCTTATGGTGGCTAATGTTGGCAAACTTTCGGTCAATGTTTCTGCATAACGTCAGATTGCTGCATTTATGGCTCACTCTTACGCGCTTACATAGCTAGCTTAGCGTGATCCTATAATGAGGCTGCTGTTTAGCGTACATGCTTTTACTTTTTTTTCACACCGTGTGAGACGAGACAAACACGGTTTAAACCCATGTAATGAACTGGTGTACCGGGTTGTCCTCCATTACCCATGATGCTCCTCCTCATCTATTTTTAATTTAACTGTGCGGGGGTTTACTATCGGCTGCAATCGAGTCGCTTAATTTTATTATGCAGACATATCTGAGTGTCACGGTTTAGAGTGACTGCTGACATTTGATGGTGTACAGTGCGTCGTCTCTCTCTGTGTGTGTGTGTGTGTGTGTGTGTGTGTGTGTGTGTGTGTGTGTGTGTGTGTGTGTGTGTGTGTGTGTGTGTGTGTGTGTGTGTGTGTGTGCATCTACGTTGGCACATCGAGGTACGTCTGCCTGCAAACCAAAATATCCACCTTAACAAGTCATTTCATTTGAGCTAATACCAGCGGAATTTGAAACTTGATGAGTTCCTCGACCTCCCGCGTCCCTCGCCGGTATTTTACATGAGCTGTCGCAAAGCTTTTCAGCAGCCGCTCCACCAAGCCCTCCAAATTAATTTAGAGAGTGATGAGGTGAAATATTCTACACACAGGGCTTCATACTCTTACAGAAATCAGTGGAGGGAGTTGGTTTTATAAGACGGAGACTGACTTGATTGACGATCTACTGAAGGAGCATCAGTCATCACAAACCGCTTCTGTGTGTGAGGCGGACCCCGCCACGTATAATACACATTAAACATAGCTTCTCTTTACGGATGTCTTTAGACTTTGTACAAACATATATTCAACAGTAATGAGCTCTTCAAAAACTTGTAAAGTACTCCATTAAGTATTTCCATTTAAATGCTGTAATTCTTTGACTTTGTTATGTTTATTTGCACACTAAGATAACAGAACAAAACATATGGTCATATTTTTAGATAGGGTGCATTGTTGGCATTTTAACTCAATATAAAGTAGTTAAAGACGTGTTTATTAATGACTATTAATGGTCCAGTTATATAGATATAATAATGCTAATATAAGTTATATGTCATTCTCAAAAGGCCCAATATTCATATTGAGTAATGTAGCTTTTAATGCTTTCAGTAAATCTTTCTGATAATATTGATATTTACTTAAAGGAACAGCGTGTGTGATCAATACTGTGGAAGCACCTTCTGTTAGCTTGGAAGGAGCCTTAAGGAGCGGGTTGTCTTCACAGAGTTCATCATCCTGCACCGCCATGTTGCTACGGTAGCCCAGAATGGACAAACCAAACATCGTCTTTCACGTTTTCTTTGCTTCGGCCACAGTAGCCCTCCGATACGCTCGGCACACGGGGGAAGTTTCCGTTGGTGGCGATTAGCTAGATGACACTAAATCCTGCACACTGGCCCTTTAAGTCGTAGCCTTGAACTTACTATCAGCTACGTTTACTTAAAGGCGCAGTGCGTATAATTTAGAGACATCTTTTTGATACGCTTCGGAGAACTACAGTGGCCTTAAGATAACACAACCACATGAAGGGCTCTCTCCAGAACCAGCGCCTGGTTCTGTCCGCTCCGGGCTGCCGTAGCTTTGATTACACACCAATAAAAAGCGTAGCTATGAATATTCATTCCATTTCTGCCGCTGAATCCCTCTCAATCGTGCACACTGGCCCTAGCCCATGTGTCAGAGATTATTCCGAAATTCCTTCGCTTTCTGTCATTTTACAGTCAAATGCACTTAAATGAGGAATAAACCCAAATAGATGTGTATCTGCGGTTTGAATAGAGTCGACAAGAGTTCATCCATCCACTTTTATCTTCTGACTCTGTGTCATCACACCTCATAAAGTACCCGTATACACCCCGACTGCCAATTCTTTCCCTTACAAAAAGTCAGAGGGTAAAAAAAAAAAGCTGTTTGTTGACACACTCCAAATAAATCTCAGGACCTGGAGTTGTTCCACGCTGATCCGCCGCTGATAGACGTTGCTCTCCCCGTTCCCTGTTGTGTCTTTCTCCCTCCTGGTTCCAATTGAGTGTTTGTTCTCATGGCGTGACGGGGGGAATTCCACATATTGCCCGTGCGGCCGGTGGCAAAATGAATCACCCGTGCGCCACAGAGAATGGATTATCCAAACGATTAGCATTCATGTCGCGTTCGGCTTCGGGTCGTGTGCATTTTCAGGATGAGGGCAATTTTGTGATAAAGTTAAGTCAAATCGGTTCTTCCTCCATTACGGTTTTCCCCCACGTCTCTGTCTCTCATTCACTGTCTCTTTTCATCGCCTCCCCTTTTTTTTTCTTCTTCTCCTCCGCTGCCTCTCAAAGCCGCAGATCGTCAAAGTCCTCAGTGCGTGTTGGACACAATGTGTTAAAACAGGGCCGCGCTGTCTTATTTCAGCCCGTGACACTTTCTTTCTCTTTTTCATCCCCCTCCTCCTTCCTCCTCTTCCCCAGCATCTTTTCTTTTTCTTCCAAATTCCTCCATAAATGTCCAGAGGCCATTTTATTTAGATGTTTTTTATACTTACGAATGACAGATGCAGAGGGATGGCTCTTCTCTTCTCTGAGTATCCTCACTTGAACCTCAGTGTCGTCCACGTTTTTGAGACCCCTGTCGGAATAATTAATACGTGTATGAATTCTCCTTTAACGTGGAATCGGACGGCAAAAATAAGCGAAAAGCCCTTTTTCTTTTCTTAATCGTGTAGTTTTCCGGATAAAAATAAGCTAAAAGTCGGAGTGATTGACGCGGACGAACACAGTAATCGTCTCCTCGTTTTGTATTTCTCACTTGGGACAAAGTGAGGGAAGGAGATGAAGAGGAAGAGGAGGAGATGAGAGGGGGAGGGGGTGTTTGGGGGCAGCCGTAACCTCAGTAGTGTCACAACTGCCAATTTGCGGCCAGTTGGAGATGTTGACATCTGCATTCTTCCACGTTCCCGACAACTCTCTGCGCTGAGACCGGCTTTAGATTGCTTTATTTATCCCTCACGCTCCTGCGGTCAAAGAGGATGCGCGTGTGCGTGAATATATATATATATATATGTGTGTGTGGACAAGCGACACAAGAATGTCCCAAAGATCATCCTATACAAATCTTTCTTTAGGAGAGAGGCGATGGAAAAGGCACGACCCGCGCGTGCTTTCATTAACTCCATAAAGGCCATCAAGGAGTTCAGTAAAATCCCCCCTTTTCAGATTCCTGTCCTCTTCCCGCTACTGTCTGGTTCCCCGTGAGCTGTGGAACAGGATCATGGTCCCACTGCAGATGTAACACGGCTTTAGGGATCGATGACGTTGTCTGTTCTGGTGATATGAGGGCAATGTTGACCTAAATTATGACCTTTAATTGAATTCTTTTTTTTTAAGTCTGTGGATGTCTTCCATTCTTCTTTTCACTCTTAAGATTTCGTGCCAAAGGAACATCTCCAAAGCTATAGATAGTTGACAGTGTTATTGTTTTGCCATTGTGGGCCCCGCAGGTGCACCGGTGCAGCTGGCGACCATAACAATGGTGGAATGAGCTCCCCGTTGACATGAGGACAGCAGAAAGTCTCTACATCTTCCGTCGCAAACTAAAAACACATCTTTTTCCGACTACACCTTGAATAGGGAAAGTAGCACTTTGGATAAAAGCGTCAGCTAAATGAAATGTAATGTAACGCGAGCGAACGCCACGCGGCCACAAGAGCACGGTTTCCGCTAAATGCCCGAGAAATCCTCTGTGCGTTGCTCAAGGGGGTTCAAGCTCGCAGGCGGTAAATGGGACTTGAACCCACAACCCCCCCGGTTGAACGTCAGCTCTCCTTTGACCACAGAGTCACCCTGCCGTCTTTCGCCCTCTCTATTTTTGGGGATGGTCTGCCAGTGATTGCAGGCTGCCGCATCTGATGACCCGAGGAATGTAAAGCGGTACGTGTCTTCATATCACAACCAGATTTTTTTGGGGGTCGGGGGGATTTAAAAGGGGGACACTTGCGTTCAATGTCTTTTGCCATTTGTCTGCGTGCCAGTCATTCAGGCGGTCTTTACCCCGAGTATGAGAGTGATTACAAGAAGCTGACAATCAGGTCCAGGCCTGGATCTGCGTCCTTTATCTCCTCAGAGCTAAAGTCTCCTCGCGTGCATCTCTGCCGCGTCGACTCTGATTACCCTGATCTCCTTTCATTTGTTCACTGCGCACACACACACACACACACACACACACGCAGAGATGCACACTCAACCACCCACACCATTCCAGGCGCTTCCAAATGAGAGGGACAGTAGTGATGCCGCAGGCCGCAGGCCACCCAGCGCTGCAATGAGCGCTCTGCCGTGCATCGCACTCCATCCGTCTGTCCTCTCTGGGACCAACAAGCCGCATACTTTTTTGTTTTTTTTCATCAGTAATCCTCGTTGGTGGATAATTCTTGTTTGAACAAGCTCCGAGCACCAAATGGATGGAGTTTACCGTGCCGGTACATGTGCAAATAGTGACAGATGATGTGTTAATAGCAAACAATAATATTCCAATGTTCAGCTGAAGTCAAAGTGATGTTTCGCTGTAGGTTCACTCCATCCATCCTCATACGGCACATTGCTTGCAAATACGTCATGTAGATAATGTGTTTTTAAAGATACTCTTGATTCATGTTTTTGTTTGGATCAACGGGCCAGTTTGCCAGGAACCTGTTTTTAATGGCAGAAAAAATATACATATTATATACAGTATACATATAAAAAAAATGTCAGCAAAAAAGGTTCTGCTAAACCAACTAGCTAGGGAACATAGCCTTTGAGTTTTAGCCAACCTTTGTTGTTTTTTTTGTTTTTTGGGTTAGAGTTCTAACTTCTGGTAGCGACCTGTCAATCACTTTGTAGCCCCGCCCTAAAGCTACCCTGCTTTATGGTCTGTTTGACTCTAAAAGGACTATAATTTACAAAATGAACATCATGCTGTATTGAAGAAGACTTGAAACTAGAGATGGAGACAGTAAACTTATATTTACAATGTTTACTGAGGGAATAAATCAAGAGAGAAGTAGAGTAACTTTCTTCTATACAACCAGACTTCTTTTTGCAACCGGAGGAGTTGAATGCAAGTTCAAGGCACTTCAGCGTTGGCTTCACATTTCAGAACCGGAGGTTGCCACCTGGTAGAGACCAAAACAGAGCAACCAATAAACTGTTACCGAAAAAAGTCCAATCATTAGTTAAAAAAAATGACAATATGTCAGTGTTGTATTTACAGCTTTTTATTTCTAGAAAATCAGGTAATGCAGGTTTAAGTAAATGCTTTAAGTAAAGTGCACAAACGGTTGGGCTCACAACACAACGGCTAATACTTTCTTGCGGTATGGTGAGCAGCCATGGTTGGCAGCGCTGCTCAGCGTAACCCCCGTACACAAACGGGTCCATGTGTTGTGGCAACTGGTAGCTCTTATCTCGTACCAGTGTTGCTGTTAGTGGGAACGTTCCTCAAAATGAAGACCACATTTTCATAATCATAAGTAATTTGTTCCCACCGGCCTGTTCCCATCTTGACATGTTGGACCAGAACATGACAGGAAGTGGGTTCTCATGGTGGTTGCCACCATGAGAACCCACTTCCTGTCATGTTCTGGTCCAACATCGGGTTTACCTGAGTCGTGTCATCATCTCTTTCTCTAGCTTCCATCTTCCTTGACATGTAAAAATATAATAAAAAAGGAGCAGAAAACAACCCAGGAAAGCCATGCAGCCAGCCGGCGAGGCCCGGCCAGGCGAAGTGCACGAGGGCCACAAGTCTTTGAAGCCGGCCCCGACATGTTGTGGCCCCGGGACGCTCCCCTTGGCACAGCGCAGCGAGACCGGATCACCTTTCATTATTGTGATGGGAAAATCAGACAAAACGGTTCACTTGAGGTTTACTTTAGCGCTGCGAACCTCTTGTCAAAGCACAGGGATCTCCACTGCAGTGCGCGGACGGACCCGCGCGCACACACACACACACACACTCACACTCACGCACACACACACGCTGCTGAATAGCAGGAGTTCACTTTAGATTAAGCAACAAAGAACACAGTCATCGTTTTTAGGGCCGGCCAGTAGTTTGATGTGTTCCGGTCTGTTTTGTGTTTTGTTTTATTGTGCTGTTCTCTATATAGCACACACACACACACACACACACACACACACACACACACACACACACACACACACACACACACACACACTTTGACTTAAATCAGAAACTTGTGCACTTGAAGGTTGGCATGCTTTATGGTAAGGTCCCTATACTCGCTATATTAACTCTCTTGATCTCTATCTGCAGTTGGAAATTGCATTTTATGTCTCGTGGAGAAAACCTTTGATTTCTGCTGTTTTTGTTCTACGAGGGAACAAATGTCAAATAGGAGTCACTAAATCTAGAGACTGTCTGGGAGTTTGGTGACGTTCCTTTGGCACCAGGTTTTGACCATCGTGAGTCCAACAATATAATCTTTACTTCTGTTACTAAAAACACAGTCTGGCCATTAATACCGTTTACAATCCCCTAGCTTATTAGTCTCATTGGTTATAGTCTGGGTTTCTTTTTGTAAACAATGTTTATTAGTTATCCTTTATAAGTACAAATGACAAGGCCCCCTCTTACCAATAACAAAACATTACACTTAAAAATAATGCATTACCTACAAGAGACCTACGGGGGACAAATAAAATACAAATAAAATAAATAAGCAAATTAAATCCATTTTTTATTCAATATTTCTCACAACACACAACTTACAGTGCCATTGCATGAAAGCAATTTGATATCCAACCAAATATATCTGCATAAAAAAAACAGCAGTCCCTGCAGCAACAGCCTGCAACACAGTAATGATTGCAATGCGCCACAGTCCCACACTGAACCGCCGATATGTGGCGAGGCGTTTCGGAGGCTCTGCTCCTGTGACTGACAGGATACAAGGCCCTGTTAGATGTTACGTTCAAAGCGCCTTGTCCAATCAAAGCGTCACTCACAGAGCGAGGGGGAGGGGTCAGAGAGGGACGCGGTGTCATTTTCTCTCCCCCCCCCCGCCCACGTTGATTGACAGGTAACAAGCTCCTATTAGCTTTTCCGTCACTCACACCGCCGCTGTTTGTTGGTCGTATTTTGTCGTCTGTCTGCCGCCAACATGTTCTTTATTTCATGCTCCACCAGGGGAAAAAAGAAAAAAGAAAGATTTGTGCGACTGTTTCTTGTATTCTGTGAAAGGGGAAAACAGCTGTTAAAGCCCACTTGAATGGCTTCCTTTAGGATGTAATGAGATGCTGAGAGTGCAGCTAATCTCCATTCTTGTGCCTAAGTCGACTGTTTAACCGGGACATGAATATATGGTGGGTAAATCGCTTTTCCCTCTGCCCTGGAAGCAATCTGTTCACTTCAAAGGTTAGGGGGGTGCAGCGTTTAACTTTCCTCCTCCCTCCCTCCCTCCTCAGCTAAATCCCTGTCTTCATTTCATTTTCTCTTTCTGTCTCCTTTCTCCTCTCGTTTGGGCCTCTCTCAGAGCTTAACCTCTGTTATCCCCCTCTCCCCCCTCTTCTGTTTTTCATTTGCTTTTTTTTCTGGAAAATCTTGAAACACACACAATATTTTGACAGGCAGAATGAAATCTTCAGCATGCTCATGGTTTTTCCACGCACTTGTTAACTGCGGCGAAACAACATGTCAAAATGGATGCTCTGTCTGTCTTCCTCTTCTTTTTATGTCTCCACACCTCCTTCTGCCCACTTGTCCTTCTTCTCCTCCTCCCGTGTGCCTCCTCAAGCCGTCTTTTCCAGCCTCCTTTGTATTTATGCAATTTTCAAAAACAGTGGCAGCGGTCGCAAATCCTGGGAATCCAGGTAAAGCATGCAGAGGCTTTACCAGCTCAAGCAAAACAAAAAGGAGAGGAGAGGAGAGGAGAGGAGAAGAGAGGAGAAGGAGGGAGGGAGCCTTTTTTTTAACATGAAGGCAAAGTGGTGGATCAGGAAGGCATCGCTCGGACAAAAAAGGGATAATCCGTGAAATCTGTCCCGGGTCAAGGGTCAACTTCCAGCCAGCCATGTGCGTCTAGGCATGTGTGTGTGGAGATTAATTTAAGGAGGCCGTGGAGGAAATGAGGGGAGAGTTAAAGGGGGTGTTTATCCTCTTTAAACTCACTTCACTGCCAACACACCAGGGAGGACAGAGGGGGGGTCCTGACTCACCAACACACACACACACACACACACACACACACACACACACACACACACACACACACACACACACACACACACACACACACACACAATGCGTATGCAAATCACTGTGCGTTTTAATTAAGTTTCACCCCAAAAACAGAGAACACGTACAGCGATGGTCCCTCTTTACGCCCAGCTGCTCGCTCTCATTTGATTGTGTGGGTTGTTCTTTCATATTTCTTTTTTTTTTGCGTGGCTGTACGCACTGTACGCATGTTAATGTCTGATGGCTTGATAAAGGCATAAACACATCAGCAGTTACGGGTTTGCCCGCATGCCTTTGGGTTCGGAGGGATTCTCTCTCACTGCAAAGCGGTTTCTATGTCATGCAGATCTGTTTTTACACTTTAAAAGTTCTTCATGGCAATAAAGTTTTAAGAATGATAACTGTCCAAATCATTGCCTTTTTAATCGGATAAAATATTAAAATGGTGTTTTTTAAATGTGGAGGCCCAAAGTGGTAACATTTAATTAAATATATAAGATCTAAAATAATTATTTATAGACTAAGGACTAGGCTCAGGTTCAGTCTAAAATCCAGATTTTCTTTTTAGAAAAAGTGGAAAAAAGGTCTTGCTTTATCTCTCTTAAAAAAAGTATAATAAATAATGACTAATACAGAAGAACAGTTTCCAAATCGCCTGCAAGATATACAAATACTACTATCGAGAGCCCAAGTGGTCAAAATTAAATAAATACACAGGATGATGTGATATAATTATTCATACGAATTAACATTATTACTGTTTTACTGTTTATTTATACTACTTGTTTTATTTTTCAATGCGTCCACTGCACTTTACCTGTCTGCTGCTGTAATCCTGCAATGTCCCCACTGCGGGACTAATAAAGGAATATCTTATCTTATCTTACATATTTACATGTTACAGGAAATTGTGAGATCTCAAACTAAAAACTTCTTTGTCTCACAACAATATTTCAGGTCAGTTTTTTTATTTAATTCCACCAGTTTTTATGTCAAGATGTGCCAAATCACGTGGATACCGCCAAAAAGCTGTTCGCTCCTTCAGACCAAAGCAGCAACCATTACTGGCAGATACACTATTTTTCAGTGTCTGTATACATTTTTTTAAGAGTTTGGATTTCGCAAACATCCCTTGTCACTGTACTTATTTTTAAATGATGTTATTTGCTGATAGCGTATAAACTTTAAAGCTCAATCCTGGAACTTCCCCAGTGGACGTCAGCGGCACATGAACACGTTTCTTTACTGCGGTATTCCTCTGTGCGTCACAGTTACATATCAACACGACAGAGAAGAGTTTCTCTGGGCCACTGCAGGTGCCTCGGGCAGGGGGGGCAGTAGAGGAGGTCAAGGGTCAAATGTCAAGGGTTTAAGGGCTGTAAATGCTCCCACTGGGCCTGACACCTGTCACACATGTGGGAGGTAGGATAAGCTGTCAGCCTGCATGTGTGTGAAGATGGACACCAGCAGCACTTCAGTGGGGGAAAGAAAAAAATGAAGGAAGCCATGTGTAGAATGTAAGGGGTTTAAAATCACTTTAGACCGTGTCAAGTGTGTGTGTGTGTGTGTGTGTGTGTGTGTGTGTGTGTGTGTGTGTGTGTGTGTGTGTGTGTGTGTGTGTGTGTGTGTGTGTGTCCAGGGAGAGAGAGGCTAAACACCTTGCACGTTGCACCTGCATGCAGGGCTTCATTGACCTCTCATGGACATGTGGGGAGAGATAATCGGCGTGTCCCTCCCTTAGTAAATAAATGGTGGATTAATAGTTTTATTGTTTGCTAATTAGGCCGGTAATTGATACTCTGACTTCCAATTACAACAGCAGTGATGTTGTAATTGTCCCCATTGTATCCAGTGACTTTAATATCCTTTAATAATACAAGAATGTACACATTCACAATGTACATACACAAATAATATATATATATATATATATATATATATATATATATATATATAATGACCCCTCATATTTATCTTGTGACCCCTTGAAGGGGCCCAACAGTATCAACAATGTAATAATATATTTAAAATATTATTATGATTAAATAATATATATATATATAATATTATTTAAATATATTATATTTCTTATTATATTATATTATTTAAAATATATTATTATTTAAAATAATACTTTGTTTAAATGTAATATATGTATATTTAAGATAAATAATTTGATAATATATATAATAATACTTTCTATTAGCTCCCGCTATTCTTTCACTTTTGCTTGCAGAACTATATACAGTATGTTTGGCTCAAGTATGAAAACATGGCGTTTGGTAGATATAAGAAGAATCTAAAGAACGCTATACTTCATGTAAAAATAGCTTATTTCCGTCTCTTCCCCCACAGTTTGGTTCACAGCAAATTGGACTCGACAAGACATGAAATTGGTGTATTCTTCTCTTTTTTTTCACTGGGGAGTCCCACATGTTTGTCTCGCCACTCGTTTCTATGACAGTAAAGCCGCGAGCCTCCCTTCAGTCAGCTTGCTTCTGCCTTTCTGCTTTGTAGATTTGTTTACTGAGCGAGGCGGTTCCAAAATGACTCGGACTGAGTGCCAAGTCCTCTGCACATTACATGTCGATGTGCTTGGAGGGAGAGCCAGACCTGATACGGCGGAGAGCGTTCGGCTCCTCTTGGTTCTCAATGAGAAGAATGAGAATGATAATGATGACCTTTGTACCTTGAGTCTTTTTAAAGAGACACGCCGCTGATTTTACACCCAAAGTCTCAAAGTAGCAACAGCTGCAGTAACCGCTGTGTAGCGTGCTCCGAAGCGCTAGAAGATTCTTCTTTTTTTTATCTGAGAAAACACCAGGCAAGGAGGGTCAAACAGAAGATGCTCTTTCGTTGCATCATGGGAAATGTAGGATCTAAATCTCAGGATATCGGTGCTGTATCCATTTTGACCATTTTGCTCTTTTTTTTCTAATCCCCCAAATGTTGTGTTTATTATGTCATGAATAAAATATAATGTTTTTACATGTTTAGATCCTCCCCAGCATTATGTTATTATGCTGATTGTATCACACAAAGCTCTTGTTTTTATTCCATGATTGGAAAAACTTCAATTTGCTTTATTGGCGTGACATTTCATTTGTGTTGCCAAAGGATATGAGGACAATAACACATTTCTTGTACGTGTATATATGTGACAAAAGACAGTTGACAGGCTTTCTTTTTAGACTCTGACAGAAAAGGACTTTCTTTCTAATCAGGCTCGTAAGAGCTTCTTCAAAAGTCCCATTTATGGCTTCATATGCTGGAAACCCACCAGGTTATATTTCCAATCTTTCCCCTTCCCGTTGTCACACCAGTGCATGTGTGCTGTTGCTTCCCTGAGTGTGTATATTCACTCAAACCGCCCAAAGCCTTGTAATACAATGTTACTGGTAATTAATAAATCAGTAAACTGGCAGAAAACATCACTCAGGGTTTGGAATAATGCCATTCTTTTTCTGTGTGTGTGTGTGTGTGTGTGTGTGTGTGTGTGTGTGTGTGTGTGTGTGTGTGTGTGTGTGTGTGTGTGTGTGTGTACAACCCACGCACTAAGTGGGATAATAATACAGTGACCCCGGGAGGCAAAGTGATTAAATTATAATCAGCACGGATTAATTAATCTATAATATTTATTCCTATTATGGCGAGGGGAGAGGCGGCGCGCTGCTTTAGAAAAGGTTATGTGCGCACGCTCTCTGCTCTTTGTCTGCGGTGAAAGGCGACGCTCGCGGGGCGGGAGAGGCGACAAGGCCCCCTTGACAACGCAGGCAGAAGGTTATTGCTGATATCAAACGCCCCGCATGCAATTATCCGTCACAACAAATAATTAAGAGGGCCGATAATGAGGAAATTAACATTTCCATTGTGGAGAGGCTTTATTGTCTGCTTGGGTCACTGCAGAGGAGGCTCCGAGAGCGACTGAATGAATTATCTCTGCTGCGTACGTCTGTGTGTGTGTGTGTGTGTGTGTGTGTGTGTGTGAGAGAGAGGGTGTGCGTTGCAGTCTTTGAGGATGATAAGAGAGTGTGTGTCTTTGTGTGCAGGCATTTTAGTGCGAGCTTGGAGAGGAAAGGAGTCGGTTTTTGCAAGGTTTGAGTGACACCAAAAATAGGCCAATCAGAGCCTGTGTTTTGGAGTGTGTGTGAAACTACAATAAAAAAATTGTGGTTACCATAAATTGCGGGTTATAAGGCGCACCCTTTTATTAGCCGCATCTAATAAAAACCCAAAAGAAGTTTAATCATAAACAAACCGCTGTTGCTGCTGCTACCGCTACCGCTACTGAGTCACTAGCTAGTGCTAGCTAGCTCACTAGTGCTAGTTAGCTCGCTAGCTAACACTCGCTAGCTAACGCTCGCTAGCTAACGCTCGCTAGCTAACATGTCTCTGCAACTGCTGCTAAATTCAGAATCGGAAAAATCCTCAAATTAGCCGCACAAATATTTAAGGCGCACGGGTCAAAGTTGAGGAAAAAAGTAGCGGCTTATAACATACATTTTACGGTAGTCTTAAATGGCACATTTTGTCAAAAATAACACAAACTCTCGGTCAACACTTCACACTTCATTAACCGACACGACTGAGGATTTGCTCGAGATGAATTCTTCCTGATTGTCTTCTGGTTTCAGTCGCCGAGGACATTTTCCACCGGTTGTCAAGTTTGAAAAATCTATCCTGAGTTCTGATAAACCCACTTCCCGCTCACGCCACATTTCATATTACAGTAAAGTACAGTTTGTACTCATGATTGAATGCACTTATTGTAAGTCGCTTTGGATAAAAGCGTCTGCTAGATGTAATGTAATGTAATATTTAAACGTGTAGTCTCTCAGCAGCTAACGACACTGACTCAAGTGACATCACGAGAGGCAATTTATCTTTGCGTATGGCTCCCTTTTTTAGTAATACTCCTGTAAAATCCCCTTTAAGTTCCCCTTTAATGTAGAACATAGTTGGCATAATAATTGCACAAATACTTATGAATAATGCCCATAAAACATAAGCGTCCTAAGACATGCATCCAGCATTCACCTTTATTGATGTAAGTTAAAAACATATATATATATATATATATATATATATATATATATATATATATATATATATATATATATATATATATATATTTTGACATGCAAAATGCAATTAATAGACAAATAAACAAGTAATAAAATCCTGTCACAAGTCCAAAAAATATTAAAATAATGATAGTAAATTGTACACCGAGAGGCAATTCCCACTGCAAAAGCAACACAATTAGAGTATTTATTTATTAAGGGTTCACCTAAAACCACATTACAATGCGACTGGATAATAACATTCAGCCTGCGGTGGTTGCATGTCGAGTCTGCATCATATCTAAAACGGGCAAAAGGTATCCAAAAAATCCAGGCTCCGCCCCCAAATCATCTCCACCCGCCCAATCAAATAAAACTGAAAATAAAACGGAACAAAAAAAAAACGCTCTGTCTCCAAAGATGCGGGCGGGAAACGCCCCTCGACTGGGCAAAAGAGGGTGGAGGAGTTTGACAATGAACCCCGATCACAATATGGAGCTGGGGTCTCCACGGCAACGACGTGTTTAGTCACATTGCAGGATCGAAGTGAGAGAGAGAGAGAGAGAGAGAGAGAGAGAGAGAGAGAGAGAGAGAGAGAGAGAGAGACCTGCCTCCATCGGTGGATGAGCTGGGGTGGGTGGGCATGTTGGGGGATCTCTGGGTGGGATCGGTGTTTTCACAGGAACTTGACCCCCAGACACACACACACACACACACACACACCCTGAAAGGCCCCTGGTTGCCATGTGTTTTGACTGACACATCTTCTCTGTGTGTGCAGCCAAGTTTAGGCCTCTGTGTGTGTGTGCATGTGTGTGTGTGTGTGTGTGTGTGTGTGTGTGTGTGTGTGTGTGTGTGTGTGTGTGTGTGTGTGTGTGTGTGTGACAGAATATTTCCTGGCTTTTGAACTACTCCTGATTGACACAAATGGGTCCGGGATGCCCCCCCTCCCCCACTCTCTCCCCTATAGGTCAAAGTGTGGGTATGTGTGTGTGTGTGTGTGTGTGTGTGTGTGTGTGTGTGTGTGTGTTGGCATGACAGCTCTCGCTCTGCCCCCTCCCCACCCCTGCGGCTCGTATTGAGGGAGATTTTAATACCCCAACATGTTTAGGAAGAGGCACTGACACCGTATTGTTTCCCCACAATGGAGGGCAGACGGAGGGAGCTGGAGGTCGAGGAGGGTGGGGGCGGACAAAAGGGAGAGCGAGCGCTAGCGGCTCGTCTCCTTTCACCCCGCCGCGTCTAGACGGCGATGTTCCACGCCGGGTCTCGCAAGAAAAAGAGAAAGACGGACAGAGAGGGGAGAGGAAGAAAGGCAGGATGCGGGTGGAGGGGTGGAGGGGTGTCTGGTGGTCTGAAGACGGTCCTGACAGAACAGGGAGGGCAAAAAGGTCACAACCTGCTTTATCTGTGATGCGAAGGCAAGAGGATGATTAAGGGACATGCGAATAAACTACGCCAATACTGCCTTCAAGGACCGGACGGCCAAAGGGGAAAAGATGATATGACTGGTATGTCTGATTCTGTGATTTATGGAAGGAGCAGTGGAGTATTTATGAATAAATATGTGTTTAATTATTAATGAGCGTTAGAGGTGCGGTACGTCTTTACACAAGGACAGAGATAGGCTAGCTGTTTCCCTCTGCTTCCAGTCTTTGTGCTAAGCTAAGCTAACCCTCCCCCTGGCCTGCAGCGTGTACGGACGTGAGAGCGGTATCAATCTCCTCGTCTAACACGTCGAGCTGTTCCTTTAAATCGGTGATTTCTAAATAAATGTTGATGTGGAGTTAATAATATTGTGAGACAGATGAGGGGTTCACTGTCACGCGCCGCTGCTCCTTAGCCGAAGATCACAGAAAGCACAATAGAAAAGCCCACATCCAGGTCACATCTTTTTTTTTTTTCGGGAGGGAGGGGTTTCTGAATTCTACAGGAATAGAAGTGAAAAAGCCTATTCCCTCAAAATGTTAAACTATCCCCATAAAACAAACATAAATGCAGTCCAGTCAGTTCCCGACCAGAATCCTGTGAATACAAAACAACAAGATATATTTACAACCACTGAAGTGAAAATTACAAGGAGCGCTTGAAGGCAACACAAGCATCATCATTATTTACGTCCGAGTCTTCAACGCCGTTAACGTAAATGCTGCACAGTCAATTTTGTATTATTGTGGCACATTTGTACTTTTTATTTCCAGCGCGTTCGACCGCAAACCTTGATGTTGTGAACGTCTGCACTTAAGCTGAACCAGAGGGAGGAAGTGAGAGAGACAATGCAGAGTCTGCGGACAGACACGGACAGATAGGCGTGAATGCACATACCAGTGATGAGAGCCTGTACATGTAGAGTGTGTGTGTGTGTGTGTGTGTGTGTGTGTGTGTGTGTGTGTGTGTGTGTGTGTGTGTGTGTGTGTGTGTGTGTTTTGGCGGGAGCTCGCGGCAGGTGGCAGCAGTTCCACAGGGGGTGTTCGGACCCCCCAGCCTTCACCAAATCCCTATTTTAGCCCTGCACCAACTAGTCCTGGTCCAATAAACCTTTCACCCCGAGGGCAGTAAATCGCCCGACAACTGGTGTGGTTGGCCCTGCCACCCACTGTGACGTGAAGCGGGCACGTCACATGACGTCACATGACGTCACGTGATGTCACATGACCCCTCGTGAGGTAGGGATGGGGGAACAAGCAGGAGCTCACGCAGAGGCCTCCTGGGAGAGGAGGAGGGCAGATTCAGCCGTTTACATGAGTTATTATTGTTATAATACATTTCTTGATTCAGTATTCAACCAAACATGGCGATTAACTGTGTGAAATAATGAGGGGGAAATAATAAAAAGAATAAATACATAAAGTGACACAGAATAGAGTTCAGATCAAAATATAAAAGCATTCCAGATCCGAGAAACAATTGAATAGAAATCCTACAATATCATTGGAAAACTGGAACTTATTGTACAGCAATTTTAAAATTAGTCCTGAATTTAATTAAATTTGCTGCGAACTGATATATATAAATATGTTTAGTTTTTATTCAAGCAGTTTAGTGTGAAATGATTTAAATTTTGGTTGAAAGCTACAAAGAAAGTCAGTCAGATCACCAGCAAGAGGCCTTTGAGTTCAGATCATTTTATCAACAAACATATATATATATATATATATGTTTGTTGATAAAATGATATATATATATATATATATGTTTAAAGTCTGTAATTTATTTTCCCACACTTCTCCGAAACGTATCCTTGTTAAAACACGTTTTTGTCGAACTGTAATTTTAGGATGCAGCATGTGTTGTTGTTTCTTCATTCTCAGGAAGGTCAGCGGTCATTCATAATCTTGCTCAATAATATTTATCTTGATAAATAAAAAATAACTAAAGTTAGATAAGATCAGGTACATAAAAGAATGCAAAAGAATAAAATACAAAACAATAAGATAAGATAGTGAAATAAACAATCTTTTGAACGACACAAATGAAGGATTACGTTAATCAAAGGCAAGTCAACAACGAGATACATAAGACATAAACAAGACACAAATAAATATGATTTTAAAGAGTCAAATGAAGTATGATAAGCTAAATAAATAAATAAGCTCAAGAACTATAAGATGTGATTTAAAGATGTCACTGATTCTGCAGGCCTCAGGCAGGACTTGATGGACAGGAGAGAACGCCATCAGAAGATGTTGAACACATCCAAGACTTCAGGTGTTTTCAAATTTCCCACCACATCCCTCGCTCCTCCTGTCTGCTTCTCTCTCTCTCTCTCCTCTCTCTCTCTCTCTCTCTCTCTCTCTCTCTCTCCTCCTCTGTGTCGCTCGGCCGCTCATCTCCATATGAAAGTGCACCCGGGCCCCGGTGGTCTCCAGAGTGCGCCGGCCCCCATTCAGCTCTCATTTCCTCTCCGACAGCGAGCCCTCGCCGAATCAATCACGTTTTTTGTTGTTGTTGCTTTGCTGCCGTCCAATGGCGTCGGCCCCCGCGCCACCCAGGGACCCGCCTTTATCTGTGGGTGTAATAATGCACACCTAAACTCACCTACGAGCATCTATCTGCCTGTATTCTCCACACACAAACACACAAACACACAAACACACACACACCGTCCCCATCTGTCAATAAACGGGGCAGCACTTAGAGAACTGATTCACCTAATTAGCAATCAATTAGCTTGTTACCACCAGCAGTAATTACCTTTTATAGAGCCAGAGAGGAGTGCAGCTGCTCTCACTAATAAAACCTGGACCCTCCTCCCCGGCCCTCAGCACCTAACAAGCCCTGTCTGAGGGAGAGTTATAGGCCAAGGGGAGCCGGCAGAGTGTGTGTGTGTGTGTGTGTGTGTGTGTGAGGGAGAAAGTGTGTGTGGGGGGACAAGTAGAGCAAACTCGGTCCCCAAGGGGCCTCTCCCTTTCTAACGGGCTTAAATCCTCTTTTAATGAATATAGGGTCAAGCTAAATGGGAAATCCATCATGGCAATAAAAGCGGGCGGCTTCAGCCGGGGAGCTTTTGAAATATGAATATGCTGACTTGTGACGACGTGGGACAATGAATCGTTTGGACCCGCCTTTTTATTATAATTTTTTTTCAGCCGTGCTGGCGGTGTGGACTGGGAATGTCGGTGTGGCTCAGTCCAGATTTAAATATCTCATATTTATCTTGTCGTGAAATTTGTGTTTGTGCGTTCGTGGTCCCCAGAGGATTAATCCTACTGACATAAAATATCCCTTTACTTCTTTATTTATTTATTTTCACCAACAGCAGTCTGAAATGTTCACTTATCATTTGACATATCTCTAAATCTCTGCAGAAATTGTTGTGCAGACATTCGTGGTCCCCAGAGGATGAATCCTACCGACTTCAACGAGCTCCTTTATGTTCCTCTAGCGCCACCAGCAAGCCAAAGTTTTCACCCGTTGCATCATTTGAAACATATTTAAATCGGCGTATCAGGTTGCTATATGTAACACTTATATTCACAAATAGTCTGTCGATTAATCCGTCTGTTAAATGGAAATTGGTTTCCCCTGAATCCAAGTCGGTGTCCGCAAATATTCCGTTGGCCCAAAAGTCAAAAAGCCAAACATATCTCCTCTCCTCATCGTGTGACCTGGAGCGTCCAGCACACCTCCTTTTTTTTAAATTCCTCGCTCATAATCCACGAGCTTCGCTTTCTCCTCCCTGCGTCTATTCAAGCTTTGACTATTTATTAAACGCAAACTTTGAATCCTTTAATCCTAAATGCAGCGCTTTATCCCCTGAAGCAGTGAGGGAATAAATCACCATGTTTCCTTTTTTTCCTCCTTCTTTTCTTCCACCAGCATGGGCGCTCACAAATACCTATTGAGGCCCCCCTCCCCCTGTTTACTTGTAGCAGCATGCGGGCTAACAATGGCCCCGAGTGACAACCAAGGTTAATCCTATATGTCGCCATTATCCGGGGTCAAGCTTCCTCGCCATATATTTAGTGTGTCATTAATTTCCAACCTGCTACTGCAAGAGCAAGCTGCTCAGGTCCCCCGGTGCACACACACACACACACACACACACACACACACACATGAAAGCATGTATGCAGATGGACGCACACGCACACACACACACACACACACACACACACACAATGACTCGCTACATTAGCTAAATGGCCGGAGCGCCGTCTCTCTCTGTTCCTCTCTCTAATGAGACGGGTCTCTGGATCATGTCGTCTATTCATCATCCTGCTTGTTCCAATCTGGCTCTTCTTTTATCAGGGTTCCGTTCGAGGGCCGGTCGTCGTCAGCCGCGACATAAATCACCTGTCATCATTGGTCCCCGGGCTCCCATAATGCTCTATTAGCGCCATTATTGACAAAGCAGGGGCCGGGTATTAGGGCCCCGATTCGTCTGTTTTCCAGAGCGTGGTTATACCGGGCAAAAGACATCATGTACCTATTTTTCATTTACCGATAACGGGCCGGACTCGGACAAATAATAGATTTAGTTAAAGCGTTTTTTCATGCAAAAATGCTGTTTTCAGCCTCTCGAATATGGAGATCACAACAAACTGTTTTTTTTTTTTGGGGGGGTTCTGACAAAGCGAGACATTTTAAACTCATCACCGTGGACTTTGAGAAAACTGGGATTGACATTGCTCACTATTTTATGACATTTTATAGAGGAATCCATTAATCGTTAGCGAAAATAATCGTTAGTGACCGGCCCGATTTGTTCAATTAAGAACTCAACTGAGAATAAAAACCAGAACCAATAATGTTTAAAAAAAAACAAGGAAGCACCTCAAAGGTCTTTGCCAGCTGAGCTGTTGACCTCCGTGCACTTCATTGCGTGCGGGTTCATTCCATGGTTCAGATATAAACGGCCTCTCACTGTATTTTTGGTCAATCGTGAGAGAGAACAACCCGAAAGAAGAATTTAACCTCCTCCAAAAACCCTGAGAAGCTTCTGCAAGTCAAAGGAAAGCAAGGATAGCCTTTGCTATCTCTTTTGATGAGAAAACACACACACACACACACACACACACACACACACACACACACACACACACACACACACACACACACACACACACACACACATCTGCAGCCAGTCCCCTCAGGTCTGATCAGAGAAGACAGGATATGACCTCATCTGTGACCCCGCGACCCGCGGAAGTGCTTCAAAAGACAAACGAGAGTTCATCTCGCGAAGACTCGCACGAGACATGAGGTTTCCTGGAACTGATTTTGGTTTCACGGCGAACGCGCGTCCGCGCAGCAATTTGCCGGAATAGAATCCAGTGAAGCGTTTCCTCACATTTTTATTCGGGTGGGGGGGGGGGGGGATTTGAAAAATAAGTGATGTATTTCCTCGCTTACGAGGATAAAAGGAAGTATCAACATCCCCCCGTCTGTTATAGGGAGCTTTCCTTCATGCGTAGTTACTCCCCCATCAGCCTCCTGCACTCCAACACTGTTCGCCTGGTCACGCACGGCCGGGCGCACGTGCACGTTTGTGTTTGTGCGCGCGCCGCCGAGCCAACGCGAAGGGTGGGGCCGAAAGACAAAAACGAGGAGAGGAGGGGGGAGACAGTCTCTGGTCTGCAGCCAAGTGCACGGATCCGTCCGGTGGGAACGCTCAGTCTGCGCACCTGTTCCAAGCAGCTGGCCGGCTACCTGTCTCACCCACAGACACTTGGCGAGGAGGGGAGTGTGTGAGTGTGTGTGTGTGTGTGTGTGTCTTAACAACGTCCCCCTAACCTGGGTGTACAAAAAAATCTATAAAAGAAAAACAGTAAAAGGAGGAAATTTCCAAATGAATGAATGAATGAGCCGACCCCCCCCTCCCCCTCCTCCGGGAGCCACAGATGTGTATGTGTGCTGCCGGTGATAAACGGCAAGCCAATTGAAGCGGCGCAGTGGCGTGAATGGCATTTGCACGGTGTAATTACCGCCGGGCCCGGCCTGCTCTTTGTGTCGGCGGCCACCAGAGTCCTGTTGAGAAATCCCACCCCCCAACCCTGAATGGCGAGGTCAGAGCGGCGGCATGTCCGCCGCCGAAAGCCAGCGCCCAACGTCACACCCGTGTGTTTGTGTGTTTTTTTTCTTCAAGGTGCATTCTGACCATTTTGATCTGAAAGGATGGCCTCTGTGTTAAACCCCTCTGGGAGGGGGGGGTGAGGGGGGAGTAATAATGTTCTCGACATGGAAGATCACACCCAGCATTTACATTCGCCTGCCGAGGCCTGAATGTAAATCTCAGCAGATAAGATGTGTGTGAGCGGTGGCAGAGATCAGTAGACGGTGTTTAAACGTCTCTCCTCTGGAATAGACTCCATAGTGTTCAGTTGTTAATGCGAAACTCCACCGACGAAAGCTTTTATGGCCTCTTTGTGGAAACGATCGCGGCCGCTGTGTGATTTGTGCTATAGTGGCGAGCGCGTAAGTAACCCAGTAATGTCGGGTTGTAATCGGGGGAAAAAACACGGAACGGACGTTAAATGTCGATGTGTTTGAGTTTGCTCTGAAGATGGACGACTTGATGAGTGTGTCCTCTTGTTTTTCCAGTCCAGAGGACACACTGATCAGTGATTTTATATTTTTAGTGTGTAATGTTGGTCATTCATTCCTTCATAGAAGCATTTCCTCAGAACTTCAACAATTCCCAGATATGCTTTTAATTTGAAAGGCCTCTGGCACGGCTATGGGTTCTATTTCTTGGAGTTTGCGTGAGACGTACCGCGCGTTCCATCACTACCTTTTACTGTGTAGTGCGCCAGAGAAAGATTTATAATGTCCCAACACATAGTATGTCAAATGCCGTATGCCAAAATGGATTTGGCAAGTTAACGGCTCCGATTGGCAAAGAACATCAAACTAAAATAAACTGAAAAGACAGTTCTACTGTATTTCTCTCTGTTTTTTAATAATTTAACAATCTGATGTGTCAATCTGAAACCTGTCGAGTAAAAAAATGACTTAATGACAAATTGCAACCGAATGTAGTTTTTAATGCTCAGTGCGAACACAGACCCTCCCCCTGATATGAGCCAGGCATCACATTCTGCCTAAATGTGTTTTAGAGGATTAGGGTGAGCAGGTGACAGTAGTGATCAGTGATGCATGATATCTTATTTTCTCTGCTGCTCGCTATCTATCCACACGCGTCTCAGTATCCATCACGCTGTGCTTAGAGATGTTTTTACTGTCCTCCTCACGACTGGATTTAGGTTTAAAAAGTGCTGTTCGTGTCTCATTTGTGATCATAAACATGTTGCTCAAGTGTGTGTGGCTGGAAATGTGTGTATTAGATTAATTATACTGTCATGGTGATGCTAATAATTTCATTGAATCAATTTTATTTTTGGCAGCTTTGCTCCTGGAAACATCCAGGCTTCAAGAAATATATATAACACATATTTATATTTTGATTACAAGCCCGTATTGATATCTAAACTTCAGATACGGGAGCGTGTTTGGAAGTCAATACCGTGTGACTGACACGTGATTCTCCGGCTGTTAAACTCCACCCACCTGGCACTCCAAGCTTAAACAAACACAACAATTTGCAAACAGCATTTCTGCTCGAAATCTTGTTTCTTTCTTTTTTTTCTCCACCTACTGAGGCTGAAAAACACTTGTGTGTGTGTGTGTGTGTGTGTGTGTGTGTGTGTGTGTGTGTGTGTGTGTGTGTGTGTGTGTGTGTGTGTGTGTGTGTGTGTGTGTGTGTAAGCTAATGTTTATATGCACTGTTGATTGTGTGCGCAGCAGAATGGCTCTGCATGCGCATATATGCACGCTTCCTAGAGTGTGTGTGGAGTGTGTGTGGAGTGTGTGTGGAGTGTGTGTGGAGTGCGTGTGCAGCTACAGTATGTGCGTGTGTCAGCATCATCGCTCCATCTCCCACGGCGTCTCCTGGAAGCTGACAACTGGATAATAGCTTTTTACTTTTCCAGAGCAGGGCTCCGGAGAGAACTAATATGATTATAAATCATTATTCAAATAGAAAGGTGAGGCGGGCGCTCAGGATAGTAAGAGAGCATGATAATAGCGTCATTACCTTTTATTTATAATTCCGTTTTTTTTTTTTTTTTTTGTGCAAACGTGGCAACTCAACCTAATGCAAGACTACAGGGGATTTTCTCCCTGTGATGTGGGGAGGTGTACATGCATCACACCATCTTGGAGGAGAGGAGCGGGAGGGGAAGAGAGAGGGAACATTTATAACAGGGTGTTTGAAGGGATTTAGTTTGTTACCTCGATGGCATTTTACATGGGATTTGTTATTTTATTTTTTTTATTTGCCGTCTCAGGTAACTTCCCATCAGATACAGGGAAAGTTTTTGTTTTATTTTTTATGAATTCCATAACTAGCAGATCTGTGCCTCCAGCCCTCAATGGTGACCGATCCCAACCTCAGTGATGCAGTGATCAAACCCACTCAGCTCACACAGCACTTCATGGACACCTAAAACCAAATTATAAAGACTCAAATAAATAAAAAAGCAAAAAACAAGAACACTGCATTCACTTCCCATAATGCAACCTGAATGTGTCTTTTATTAAAGAGTCCCTTCACCTACTCAACCACCACCTCCCTTTGAAACAGAGAATTTATCTTTGGCACGACAAATGTACAAATGAAAGAAAAAAAGGTTTTTAAAAACATCTTACAATTAATTTGATCTCTTATTTATTGTTATTATCATCATCATTATTATGTTTATGTTCTACCTTTTTAATCTGCAGTGGGTGAGGGTTGAGTGGAAGAGGCCTGGGGGGGAATTCAATAATAATATAATAATATTATTAAAAAATAATCTTAAATTTCAAATGACAAAGATCTTAAATAGTTTTTACAGAGCCAGTTATAAAATGTTTTGTGTGTGATCCCCCCTCTGTGCTTCTGTTCCACACCTTTGACATTATGTAAAATTCATATACAGACCTGAAATTAATTCGTTATTTTTTAATTGGTTAATCCCTCCATGCGTTCAGCCATCCATTATCTGCTGCTTATCCAGGTCCACGTTGGGTTAAATGATTATTTCATTATATTATTAGGAAATATTGTGATATGCTGCTGGGAAGTCCTGACAGAAATGTGACAGAAATGTATAATTCTGAATTTATATTTATACTTTGGCCACCAATAAGGTATGTAATTTCCACATCTGTGATATAAAAAAAGCCTTGCAAAGTCTAAATGTACCTGTGTTGAACCGGCGTACGGCGGTTGCATTGAGTTACATTGGGATGCGTTCAAGCTCCTGCATAGTGTTGGGCAAAGGTAAATTATTACGTTATCACGATGTGTTCAAATGTAAAATGTCGTTTTTGGTGAGAAACATGACAGATCATCAGAGGTTCATGATACTTTATCGGTAATAAAGTGTACAGAGGTTGTGTTGAAGTACATGGGATTTTGTTAAAAAAAAACGTGGATTTACCGTGGAATCCAATCGGGCCTCGTGGACTGATGTTGGTAATAAATTCCCATTATCGCGACAGACCTTGTAAAAAATGTAAGCCGATTAGTTTCTTGTTAACTTGTACAGAGAGTTTCCCTTCATCCCTCGTAATGCAGTGCTTTGAGAAAGGAAGATTCAGAAGAGGGGAGACAGTTGTTGGTAATGAAAGAATCCTGTTAGCTGTCAGCGGTTAGCGTGCAAGGTAGGATGCTCTTTGTTCCCTCAAAGCAGAACCTCTCGGTTCCTCCTCGGATCCATCTGTGACTGCTTGAACTCGCCCGACCCGGACCGCTGAATTGCGTTGCATATTGAACTCAGACTTTGTTTCCACATCAGAGTCACGTTTGGAGCTCTGACTGTAGTTTTAAGGGATTTATCTGATGCTCTCATCCGGCATTGTTTTCCACGCCGGGTGGGGGGGAGCCACTCTGCGGCTTAACTAACCGCTTTGTTATTCTGCTGCCGTTCAGGTACGGGCTCCTCCTGATGAGCAGGCAGCGCATCAGATGTCACTAAAATTTCGGGTGATTTAGCAGCCGATTAGTCACGACGCCGGGGCTTTGTGTGGAGCGCGACAGGGGAGGGAGAATAGAGCAGATCTATCTTTGTCAGAGCGCAGAGACGCCGCTCGCCGCGGACTTAGCAGGCTCCCTCCGCTGACAATTCAAAGATGCAAATCGGGAGAAGATGCGAAGAGACTGAAAACAATGTCATCCACTGTTGAAGATAAGGTCGCCATTAAGAGCAAAGAGACTCGAGAGCTGATTGAGGATCAGCGGTTCTCCCCCCTGAGGTTATGTCAGCTCGAGATAGAAATCGGCGCCTTGATGTTCGCTCCAGCAGAAATAAATGTTTCCGTTTAATCCAACCATGTAATGAGGCTCTCTGCTTCCATTGTGTTCATCTGTGTGCGGTTTGGTTGCACATACAGTAGAGGTGTGTGTGTGTGTGTGTGTGTGTGTGTGAATGCGTGCGTGCGTGCGTTTTCTCTCATGGCGCCCCACCGAGTAGGAATCTCACATTTGTCCTCCAGCTGATCTCTGCGAATGCAACAAAGGCGGCCCAACCCAGCAACTTTATTTCTGGCCCTTTCCAGCTCTAAGGCTTAACAGATGTCACTCTCGACTCCTCCGCCGCCCTTTGCTGCCGCGGAGGAACACATAGCCAGAAGATCTCGGTCGAAAATTGATTTCAGTAATTACAGGCATGAGGGTAAGTTCAAACCCGATCAGCCGCTAAGAACCAAACACACACCGGCACCTGCATCTGCTCATACCTAGCCACTTCAGACAAAAAAAAAAGGCCAAATCGGAAAATCCATTTGTCCCGAAACCATCTTGAACGTTGGTTTTGGGATGCATTTGATCCAGATGTCGGGAGAGTTTTTAAATGCATCTGCTTCTCTGAACACATGCATAATGTTTACTCCTCTAACTACTTCAGCAAGATTTTTGCTGTCTCTTTTTACACAGCTGGAAGAAAGCGACTCCAGCTTGCTCTGATGCAGAGAGACACCGACGGGACGGAGAAACTGCACCATCACCGTCTGCAGGAGATCAAAGTCAAACATCTGCAGCCTCTTTTTCGGCGTCTCGTCGGCAGCCCCCCGGCCGATGACGCCGGTCGCCGCGGTAAACACGTCTCTCCGACGTCCTCTGCTTAAAAAAAAGTGCCGTTTCACCTTTTTTCCTCGCAATTATTTTCTGAGGTGCCCTTAAGCAACCTCTAATTACCTCAGTGGAGAACAAAAGGAACAACTCGCACAGAACATGCAGCTTCAGCAGAAGTTCCCTCAGCTAAAGGTGTTTTTTTTCTCGTGGTAGTGAGATAGCTGAAGAATGCAAATTGGACAATCGCCAATGCAATAAAATGCTTTTTTACAAACCCGTGGTGAGGATTCTCAGAGCTGCAGGGTTCTGCGGTGGGTTGATAATGCATGGGGGACTCGACCCTGCGGCCATGTGGACTATCATTACTGTGGCACCAGGAAGGTTGTACACTTGACCCCAACAGCCCTCCAGTCCAGATAAGAGTGAGGGATGAGCTTCAGATCCTCCTTCCTTTTCCCCTCCTCCTCCTCCTCCTCCAAACATTTCCGACAGTGAAAAGAAACACAACTTCGCCACCGGACACAAAAAGAAACAAAAAGAAGAAAATACCGCAATGTACCACCGGCTCTGCGATACTTCTCCATCCTCCTCCTCCTCCTTTTCTTTTTCTGCCCTCCCTCCACATCCCCGGCGACAGCACAGAGACTTGTTAGAAGACGGATGTCTGCCCCAGTTTCACTAATTAATCTTCATCAACTCGAGAGCTTTTCCTGAAGCCCGGCAGAGCCCATCAGGCCACCGCGTGAGTGATCACACCTGGGCTTCATGGAGGGGACGCATCGCTTTGCGTCAGGTGACCAGAAACGCCTGTGTGGGATTTTGTATATCCCTGACGTTTGCTAGAGATTGCTGTTGTGTTTGCTTTTCTCTTCGCAAGACGTGTTAGTACACCGATAACTTACATGACGAATTACACATTTACATCGTCTGTTATGGCTATGCCTAATTCACATGATGTTGTGAGACTAAATTCCTTTGGGGCATCTGGTGGCCTTGTGGTGAGCGTGCACACCATATGGGGACCTTTGTTTCACCCGTTGTTTTCTGACACTTCTCTATTCTCCACTGTCAAAGAAATGTACGAGGACTTTAGCCATTTTATACAAGCTGGTATAATATTTCTCTATCAAGTCGCGCACATCCGCCAAGCCACGTTTTAAGCTGCAACCAGGCGACAGGTTTGGAAAGTGAAGCCAATCAGGAAGTGCATTCTTTCTAATGGCCATCAGGGGGCGACTCTTCCGGTTTTATAGAAGTCTATGAGAACATTGTGAACATTAATTTATGGTCTTCTTCAATACAGCATGATGTTAATTTCGTAAATGATGGTCCATTTAGCGTCAAATAGACCACAAAGCAAGAATTGCTGTTATTTCTGACCTTTTTGGTCTTCTAAAATCATCTTATTCAGCGTTCTGTTGTACTTTGTTCCACTCCTTTGTGTCAGTTCAGGATCAAAAGGCCAAGATGGCAACGGCCCAGGACCAAGATTGGTGCCAGACAAAATGTCAGATTCAAGGCTTCAAAACCGTAGTCCACAAACCAACGGGTGAAGTCGTGGTGACTGCGTCCGCTTCTCATACGCGTTCTATGGTTAACAGCAACTCAAAGCGTGAGGAGAGTAACCCAAACAGCAAGAGATCCTTAAAGCACACCCAGATCAGCTTACAGAAATAATACCTCCAGTGAGTTCTGGATCAGCCCCCGGGTTTCCTCCTGGAAACCAAGAGGCGTCCCAAATAGGTGCCCAAACCACCTCAACTGGTTCTTTAAAAAATCACTGTGGTCCTCATGTGAGGCCAGTCACCCGAGACACACCGCAGCGTAAAACCTGGCGGCTTTTATCTGCGATCTCATTGTAAAAAGGCAGGAAGTAGTGCCCTATATTTGCGGGTAGTAAGGGCGTGGAGGTCAGGGCGGTGGACGGGGCTGTAGCACGTCTGACTTTCATGCATGAGACCGGAGTCTGTGTCCCATAGACCTGCAATTAGCCAGGATCTTTCCCCAGCCAGTCTCATTTCCACTGCATGGTACGGGTCTGCTCAATTACACTCATCTCGCTTTATGGTATCAGCTCCTTTTCTCTCTTTTGTTTTTCAACTGCGGACAGTACCCTCTCAGCTGATCGCCGAAGCAGGGTTTGGCAGATTTGTACAATATCAGCGATAGGTTCGGACCACATGTTATTATAAAGACTGAGATTTACTGTCTATTACCGTCTATCCCCCGTAGTCTGATACCCGCATTACTGCAGCCAATGTACTTACCCAGCCATTAATCTGACTTGGATGGGTTTCCTGTTGTAAATTGCTATATTCTTCAGGGTTTTAATAAGAGCAAGTCAAAATATTAGCTTTAAGCCCTAAAACTACTCTTTTATGTCTCGTAATGTGACGATCTTATATTGTGTGCTCTTTCTTTTTTCTTCTTCTTTTGCAAGAAATCTGCTCGATCGATTTAGAAAAAGGATGCTTTTAGTGCCTAAGGCAGAAGAAAACACGCACGACCGACCAGCTGCGACATCCCATCCCACCAAAAAGTAGAGGGATTTATGGGAAATGCCGTCTAAATGCGGACAAATCTCCAACCCTCGTAGATCAACTCTAGCATGATCTCATTTGTTTGTCACCATATCCAGATGTTACAGGTAATTTGACAATGATATATCGACGTTAATAATTACAAGCTTTAAAATCTGACCTTTTGAACACGCAGACAGTAACAAATTACGTCTTGTTCATCATAAATCCAGAATAGATAATGTTGCTTCTCTGTCTGGGCCAGGTAGGATTGTCTGTCTGAGGGTATGAGCTCTTATGTCAAAGCTTCATTAAGTCCTGGTCCATGCTGATTGTTACCAGCTGCACTCCACATCATCTGTGTGTGTGTGTGTGTGTGTGTGTGTGTGTGTGTGTGTGTGTGTGTGTGTGTGTGTGTGTGTGTGTGTGTGTGTACGAGTGTTCATCGGATCGTGGAGTCAGTGGAGGTTGGCTGGTGAGTGAGTTATAACCTGCACTGATCTAATGAAGGTCCTGCGAGGAGGAGGACTAGATACTCTTGATACGTCCTACACACCATGGGAACGCGATGCCAAATAGCATCCCTGATGTTTTTATTCTCTGCTTTAGGGTAGAATGACATGATATAGAGAGTAATGTTAGTGTGGGAGCGGCCGAACAGTAGGAACCCAGACTTTCCCAGAGAGTTTACAGATTCAATCCACCAATCCTTCAGGTCACCGCAAGGCTACTACTGAAAGGTGTGTGAAGGAAAAATAATCAGGGGAAGAACTCCAAATACAAAAAAAGATTACACTTGTGTTCTTATTTAATTGGAAAGTTATCTTCTGAAATTCTCCAAAACATATATTATCTTCTTTAAGAGAACTCAGATAACGAACAGAACTAGAAGACGATATTTCACACACTTTCACATTGAAGATACCTTCAGCCTCAGCTATTGTATAGCTATTGAATGCAACATGCATTTAGAAGCATGCTGAAAAAAGCCTGTAGTCTGTGGTCTGGGAACTCGGAGCGTGGTTGAGTGGCGCGACCGTCGGGCCACAGGTTCAACCCATCGGCAGCTCTCTCCCATGATGCACTCTGACATATAACCCTTTGCGGCCAGTTGGGATAAGATGCACACATGCACATGTTTGCACGTTAAAATGAAAGGATTGAGAAAGAAGATATTGGTTTTGCAAGTCACAGTCGGGGAGTGCGGACTGAGAACTAACGTGGTCCCAGAATAGATCCCTGGGGAACTCCGGAATTGTAATCAGGGAGGGAGCAATAGCGATTCACAATTAACACCACAGTTAAGGAATTGAAACGTGACAGAGAGAAGAAGATGCTAATCATTTCCTCACTTCATTTCACTCTCTCCGGTTGCTTTTTCTTTCTGTCTTATTTGAGTGGGTTTAGGGGCCGCAAAATCTGTGCGATCCTTTTTTGCAAAATGTTTTTTGAAATAGAATCTGTGTCGGCGGATGATTTGATAGGCGTCGACTGGCACCACGCAGAACTCGGTTTCATGTTGGTTTAATAAAATCAAACCTCGTCCTCAGTGGGACTCCCGCTCTCTCAGGCTGGATTGATTCTGACCCTCGGTTGACTTCCAAAGCCAATAAACAGCAAGCACATGCTGATGAAGGCGAAGGGAAACTGTTACTTTTGGCTCCCTGTTCGCTGCTTTGATGTGAAATCGCGAGAGGACCTCGGCTGATAGACTCAATATATACAGACCTCTGCACCTCACTTCATTCGTGTTTTTATGTTCTTTGCAAACATGTTATTTCTTTTTTCTCCCTCTTTTTCTTTTACCCGCAACTGTGGAGAGAGTCATGGTGGCTAATGAAAATCGGCTGCCGCGCCGTGATTGATAGCCCGGGCAGCCAATTGAAACCCTGCTACACACAGAATCGGCTTCATCCAAACCAACAGAGGCACGGCTGCTTCGTCATTTCATTAAATGTACCAGGGCGTCAATCTTTTTTTTTTTTTATCCGTGACTTGTATTGAATGAAAGTGAGCCAGACGGGATTGTTATAGATCCAAAACCATGTGTGCAACAGTGCAAATAATTCCACTTTTCATCAAGACGCCGGAGAATGGACGGGAGGAAGTGAGCCGAAAAACGGAGCATGTGCCAGATGAATTAGTGAAGTATATATCATGGAAAATGACTTCTTTACAAAGCGAGGGTCATGTACCTGTGCTGGATTTAAGAAGCTTCTATGAGTTATCATGCCATCATTCCACGCTGTCAGTGCCTTTTTTTATTTGGAGGATCAGTGGCGCTCGTATTATATTTCACTTCTCGCTCCTTTCGGGGGAACCTTCCACTGCAGCCCTGCTGAGCCTGCTCATAACCGGGGGAGTTTTAGGACTTCATAAGTTACTTTTTTCTCTCCCAGAGCCAAGCCACGAGACTGATTTAGCTGTAATCTTATCCTATGTCTTTATAGGAGCCAGATCTGGTGCATCGCGAGCTGCGCAGTCGGGCTCGGAGACGTATAATATGAGCTGTGGAAATGACAGAGTCGCCTCCTAAGTTACAGGGGTACCGACTGAAGAGATGAGGCTCGCTGTGACGAGGAGGAAAAAGAAGAGAAAAAAGACACTGGTTTCTGTGAAGGCAAAAATTTATTTGCGTGTGCTTATTCGGCTATACCCAGTTCATTCTTTTATCAAGTTAAAGGCTAAGGGTCGTCTTGTTATCCACTGCTTGTACATTATAGAATATATAGCCAGTTGGTGATCACGGCCCGGTGTTGTTTCGTAAGAAGAGAACGACCGAAAGAGAAACGCATGCAGACGGGGAGGGAGCAGATGGGCGGGGCCGCATGCTTGTTTACCACCGCTGAGAGACAGTTCCATAGTCATAGCGGCGTATGAAATATTGGGGCCACAGCGATCACAGCGGGACTCTAATGACATATCAGTCTGTGGCAGGGCCACTTGTATACCTTGCGGCTGGATGGGTCAATTTAGATCACGTTCAGAGTATAAATTAATCAGGGAGCTGGGGGACGGAGTTTCAATTAAGGAAACCTGGATTGAATTGTGCTTGTCTCGTCATGAACTGTCATATCTATCTTTAAATGGATAGAAAAAAAAGAATGACCTTAAATCATTTTTTCCAAGAACCAAAATTCCCTTTGTGAATGCATGCGTCTGGTTGCATCTTAAGCTAGAACACGATGGAAATCCTCACGCACGCTGTTTTTTTGGTCGTTGTGCGTCGACTTATCCCAAATGCAGATGTCAGAGCAGGCCTCCTGCTCATCTGATCTGACACGTAACATGGCAGATAAATCTGAGCTGTGAATGGCACCAGAGGGGGAAATTAAAATGACTTTCTTTCACTTAAATTGCATTGGTTAGAGTCGGCGATGCCTGTTTTTTGGCGGTAAGAGAAACAAAAACCGTGGAGGCGGTGTTTTAAGACGTGATGAAGCTAGTTGGAGACTTGCAACATGCAAAGGGGTCGGGATCGACATGGGCCATATGTGTTTTTGGTCAACACAGCTATCCGAATAACTTTTTCATAAGCGAGGAGCTGCTCTGCTGACATATTGAAGGATTTATTCAAGTCTTGTGGTTGAATTTGAACTCCAAAGCGAGAAAAACAATTCCGTCCACCAGTTTCGCATTTGAGGAGTGGAGACGTGAGCTCGGCAGGCGTCCGGTTACAGCGTGGGCGCCGGGTAGAGATGTGTCAGAGCAGAGAGGACGATGAAGAAATCAAGGAGGGCTGCAACATGGCTGCTGTGACTAAACATGTCTTTATACATATTTATATTTGAAAAGATGGAGGAGCATGTCAGAGCTCCAGGAATATTATCTTGATGGGACATTCTGAGTGTTAATCATGTCAAAAAATGTCATTTTTCCTTTTTCTATTTGGCATAACGTCAAGTTTTGGTACTTCGTGGGATGCAAGCAGCCCACACAATGTGACGAAGAGGTTGGTCAAAAGGTCAAAAGGTCAACCAGTCAACGCAGCAGAGGCCGAATTGTCCTGAAAGGTGTGTCAGGCTTCAAAAACACTACACTTCCCACAATGCATCGTTCTTAGTCGAGCTCCTAACTAGTTTTTGACGTGTCAAATCGAAGGAGCCCCTCAAACTCAACCGCAGGACATGCAGAGGCTCCACATGCGCTCAGCTCCAGCTCTGGAAAGGAAACCTCCTCCATAGCATTCATCCCACCGCCTCCTCTGATTGCTCTTGACCGCCAGAAGGCGGGCCCGCAGCACATGTTCCAGATCGAGAGTCCATTGGCAGCGACTTGACGAAGACGCAAACAAAGTGTCCGGCCGAACGCGCGAGCAACCGGGACGAGGGAGACGTCGGCGAGAAAATGAAGATGTAAATAGAGAGACGGCGCCGGCGAAGACGGGGAGGGAATGGGAGCTGGTTGCCGGCTGTAGCCGTGAACTCTGGCTGAACCCCTCACTCTGGTCGCAGCCTCAACGGAGACGAGGCATTCGAGTACGAATCCGAGAGCCTGACATCCAACCGCCAGCAAGACGTGATATCTTATTTTCCTGAGCCGCGCTGACACAAATTCAGCTTATTATTTTCTCATGTCTTTAGTGAGGGGAGAAGAAGAAGAAGAAGAAGAAAAAGCATCCCAGATGTTCATGCGGCTCCTTCACTTTTAATTCAAATAATTTGCAGGTTGTTTTCATGACGGGGGGATAAAGACGTCCCCTCTTGTCAGAACTGCTCGCTTTTGATTGAAGGAAATCCTTGACCCCACGGGTGCCTTCAAATTACGCTGGAGGAACACGATTGCATGTGCATGCAATTGTGTCTGTCAATCTCCGCGTGAATATAAGACATGTGGACAGGCCTTCGCCGTGCATGTGATCCAGTGTGTGATCCAGTGTGTGTGTGTGTGTGTGTGAGAGAGATAGTGTTGCAGCTCCACGTCGTCTGCAGTCCGAGTCCGAGATAAAAATTCACGTTTCGAATCGCCGAGAGGTGCCGACTGTCTTTATCGCGCGAGCATCTTGACAGCGACGCGTGTCGGCGGAGGAATTATCTTCCTTTTCTTTTCTTTTCTCCCCCCGATTTGGCTCATGCTAATTCCCCCGAAAGAAATAGCGGCCTTGTCGAACGGTATCGAATCGCCCCGGTCCCCCATTTCGCCGGCGTGTCACCTCGCCGCAGCTGTGCTCGCTCGCCTCTCGCTGACAGGAGCTTCGCCCAATTAAAGCTGAGCAAATAAACGGCTATCGCGCCGCGCGGGGAGGTGAAATTGGCCCCCCCACTTCAAGCATATCAATCAGAGCAGATGTGTGTTTGAACAACGGGGAAGCGCACCGCTTCTGTCAAGTGTCCACGAGAGTGCGTCTTCTTAGAGCAGCTGCTTCGCCGCAGAGGAGCGAGCTGTATTTGTTGAAATTCCCATGAAATCCCAACGATCTTCCACAAGCTGCTAGCGACAGCCATGTTTTTTGTTGACGTTCATAGTGAGAAATTTGGGGGAGGTCAGTGTTCAAGCTCGTCCTGCCAGCTGCTTCTCATTGGACGAGATGGCATCAGCGGGCGGGTAAGTAGTTCGCTGGTGTCGTCTCAGGCCTTTCTGGGCAATGGACCCGATCAATAAGCAGAACTGCTTTATGTTAATGTTGGATTTATGTTGTGAGTTTTGCATTTAGTTGCCTTGGTCTGTAGCGGGCATTCCTAGCATTTTTCGTAGTATATTTTGGTGTTTGCGATATGAAATTACCATACTGTGATGTGTATTTATCCATGTTTCCCAGAGCAATACTTCTCAGGACTTAAACCAGCATTTCTTGATGATTTTCGGACACTTTCTGGGCACACAACAAACCGTTTCACCAACTTGTCGGCAATTCTGTCCGGCCGCTGTTTAGCGCTGTTTTTTTTTCTTTCTAAACAGCTGCTGGGATTTGGAAACAACAAAGCAAAGCTGTGGCCCGTCAAACCAAAACAACGAGCTGAAAGACGCTAAAATAAAAAACAACCGCAGTACTTACCGCCTTCGTGCTGTATAAGCTGCTCTCCACCGTGGCCACAAAGTCTGCTTGCCATCCCGCTAAGATAGCGAGAAGCAACCGTTTTCGACCTCGAGCAGCAGCGTCTTCGAGCGCCTCGCTTTTCTTTGCCACAACTGCACATTCCCAATGTCGCCTCGGCCGGTTAAGAATGCGCGTGCCGGCCAAAAAACGAGGCCGAATTAGCATAAGTGCCATGTTCGATCCATCAGAGGGGGACTCAAATGGCTGCTCCCATCCCGCTTTTTTTTTTTTGGCCCCCATCTGCGGAGGAAGTCGTGAACTCTGAGAGAGAGAGAGAGAGAAGGGAGAGGCGGCCTGTTTAAGTTGATATTTGCTCTCGGAGTAATTTGGAGCAGATTTCTTTTTGGAATCAGTGAAAGGGCCTCGTTGTAATTCCCTTTCATGCTCATCTTCTATCTCTGAAGTCACCACGGGGCCTAAACAGCAGCATAAGGATGCCAGATGGATTAGAGGGATTCTCTCTCTCTCTCTCTCTCTCTCTCTCTCTATCGCTCTTTCTATGTTTTGCGTACGGGGATCCAGAAGGTAGATGACAGTAGACCAAATCACACTGGCTCTCTCTCACTGTCACTTATTTCTTCCCTCAAAGTAACTCACTCTGACATTTCGGGGGTTGGGGGGGTTTCGCTCCTGGTGCCCGCCGGACTGACTTCCTCCTCCTCCACCTAGTGACTTCAACATGACAAAATGTGACAAAAACATTTGCTTGGTTGTGATTAGATTAAAAAAAATTCAATTTGTAGGATTTGTAGGAATCCAATGCCACTTCCTGGTTGACCTCCTCTGCGGAGCTCCTCGGCGGAGCTCCTAGCGCGCGAAGGTTCCACCGCTCATTTAAAATCTGAGTCACGTCTAAATATTAACTTTTCAATCACGGAGGGCACGCACGCAGCAGCAGGAGGAGTCGACACTACCGTCTCAGACATGACTCCACCAGCCGCAGAGAGGGACGGGCACCGGGGTTTGCTCCTCTTCCTCGCCCACAAGCTCCGTCAGAGACAATGGATGCCAGGCCCCGCGATGGGGGGAATGAAATGACACACGCTGCTGCGTCTCTGCGGAGAACTGAAGAAAACTAAAGCGAGTGAAGTGTTTCATTTCTGCGTTTTTTTTTTTTTTTATCATATTTTTTTAGCTCAAAGTCCTCTTTCTGCAACAGCGCTGCCTCGTTACTGATGAGCTGCGCGGTGCTCTCGATTGCTCCTCGCGGTGCAACATCCTCCCTCGATGACAGCTGGAGGTGACACGTTGAGTGCTACCGTGAGGGGGGGGGGGGAGCGGTGAGGGCCCCCGGGGTCGAGAGTCGTCTCTGCCTGGGATCTGTTTCGGCGGGGCCGCGAGGATCCTCATAAATATCTCTCGCCAGCTCATCAGCCGCATCGCGCCACCATTTTCCAGCCCCGGGGCCCGAGCTGGCGGAGACGAGCTGTGATGGATGCAGTGTGCGGGCAACGGCCATCGCAGCGCCGAGGGACGCGCTGATAACACCGCCGCCGTGTGTGTGTGTTTGAGTGTGTGCAGGTCATGGACAAGTCTCCTGAAGTTTTTTTTTTTTTTCTTTAAAGGAATGATTACACATTGTTGGATCAACGACTTTTCACTTTCTTGCCAGAAGTAGTGACGTCACAATGTAGTCGTGATACTAATACCAGTGAAGTTCCACAGTGTTTGAGACCCAATTAAATATCGCTGTAAAAAAATATATATATTATTAACCCCTGATGATCTGTCTCAGATTTCTAACCATAAACTACATTTGATACAGATTACATTTGAACACATCACGATAACGTTATAATACCTTTGCTTAAATGCTCATGTTGTACTAATAGTGCTTGAACGCATCACACTGTAACTCAATGCAACCTCTGTGTGTTAGCTGTTACCTCTCTGCAGGACTGTGCTGCTAACGGCTAACCTTAACTGGCTTACATGCTAGCTGTTTCCCCCTGCTTCCAGTATTTAAGCTAAGCTAAGCTAAACAGGTCGCTGGCTCTAGCTTAGTGAACACACAGAACGATATCAGTCTTCTCACCCAACCCTCAAGAAAGCATGTAACAGTTTTTTCAAACAGATTTAAAAAACAGTTAAAAAATAACCTTGCTTTACCAAGTATTTAATAAAATCATATGGAACTCAGTCGGGAAAGAAGAAAAAAAAGATCCATGAACCCAGCTCATCAAATCATTGTTTGGCAGCAGTAACATAATGGACTGGAGGGTTGCCAGTTTGAATCTGTGCTTGGGATTTCAGAACCGGGGTGTTGAATCGCTCGTCCCTCCCTGTCAGAACAAATATAAATAAATAAAGTACAGACATGAAGCCCTTGAGCAAGACACAGACTTAGAAGAAGTCCTGAGTGGGAGTGCAAGGCAGGTATTTCCTCAGGGCTCTGAGCGTCCTGTCTTAACCGCACGTTCCCCTTTGAATGCTGGCTCGAACGTTAACGTGACAACCGCTCCATGCTTGTGCCACGATGTGTTTGCCGCGGAGGCGTCACCGCGCGGACACATCGTGAAATCCCGGAGGTCGGTTGCCATCCCGCCCGTCACGCCGCTTGTAAGAGAATTACCCGCTCTTGTAGCGACGAGGCGGCAGAATCGGGCCGACGACGCTACGGCTGCCGAGAGGGGATCCTGTTGCTTCTCGTCAGGCTTTGTGTTGGCCAAGGTCAAGCGGCGGAGCGTTGACAATGTAGAAGATTACAGCGCTTGTAAGCCCAAATTGTTCGCGTGAACCGGCTGACAGGTTGTGCCAAAAACAGCACCTGCAGGCCGGCTAAGCTGCATAGACACCGGCCATCCTCTTTTTTTTCATCCCCGGCTGCTCCTGCAGGAGGGCGGGGAAGAACCGTGAAGCGATGAAGTGGCAAAATAATAGATTCAGATGAAAAATGAAGCAGATTAAGAAAAGTTGTGCGTCGGCCTCCTCCGAGATCTTTGGCGACGGCTTCTGCCCCCCGTCCGCCGCCACCTCGCGGCTCCCCACGGCCGCCCGGCCCTCACCAGGTGGTTTGACTTTGCAGCCACTTTTCCACTTGAGGACTTAATGCAGACACACGGGCCCAGCTGGAACCCATTAGGCCCACGGCTCAGCCACCTAGGCCAAAAAAACACAACACCAGCTCAATCAGCTGGTGCGGGAGGCCTCCAGCGGACAGGAAGCTAACCGGAGCGTCTGGAACGTTGCTCCTGGAAAGACGTCCGCTGTTTTAATCAGCAAAAATGGGCCTCAATGGAATTCACGAATGCTATGTGTTATTATTATGAGGTGTTTGCAGTTTGCCATGCAGCACAAGATGAAAATAAGTCATTGGGTCCCAGTGAAGCGGAAGTTAGAGCGTCTTTAGCTTGGGTGCTGTGACGTATTTGCATTTGATTGGGCCTCCAAAAAGTGGGCGGGCTTGGTATGTGGCGCCATTACGGAGCTACAGAGGATCGTGGCTCCACACACACACGCACACACACATCGCTCGTCGCTAAAATTTGCAGATTGATTGACGGATGGTACGAGCTTACGTGAGCACACTTATCTTGTGTCACCGGAAGAATTTTCATATGAAATAATGAGGAAATTGATTGTCGTGTGATGCCACGTGTGCGCATTCAGGTCATCCGTGCCAACGCGTCACGTGACACCGAGCCCAGGTCCATCGCGGCGGGCCGCTCATCTGCTGATGTGTGAAAGATGAAGGTTCGTGCAGATGGTCCTCGGGTCAGAGAGGGCAGGTGTCTCCCTCACTGCCTCTCTGCGTGTCACACCCTCCAACACGGGCGGGTTTAGCCTCTGGCTGACCTGGCCTCGGCATGTCGGCACTTCATATCGCACTGGTAGCATGTTTATGTATCACGAGGACGCTTTTTTAATTTTGTATGTTCTAGTTTTGGAAATCTTGGTAAATGATTCTCTGCGTTCTTTTCGGTGTGGAATCACCGCTGTCTGGTCTGCGTTTTCCTGCAGCCAGAGTCTGCTCCGAAAGGGTCTTTTCAAGGGTCTGCGAGGTCGCCGGAGGCCGGGCCGGGCTGAACAGAGAGACATCTGTCCAGGCCTGGAAGGATTTCACGCTTCTGGCCGTCCAGATGATTTAGGCCCTCCTGGACTACCTGCTGGGAGAGGCTCCCAGCGGGTTAACCTGACACAGATGGATCCCCACGCCCGCTGAACACACACATGGAGAGAAGCACACACACACACACGTGTGTGAGGGGAAAGATAGATGTGTGGACGTATAGGAGCAGGAACACACACACACACACACACGTGCGCTGTAGACCAGTGGGGATGACACATACACCTTTTTTCCACAGGCATCAAGCACAGAGTGGACAGAGAAGACTAAAAGTTTAAATGATCTGGACATCGTACCAGTCGAACCTGCATACAGTCTTTTAATTGGTTTTGAATGCAATTTAAACGTCTGATTTGTTTTATTTGTCAGATCGTTAAAGAATCGACTGACTACGCGTGAGTGGCCGATTATATCCAATCAGCATTTCCATCATTGTCAATCAATTTCAATACAATTGTAGTTAGCTAGATTTTGGCTGCCCCTTCTTTTAATTCCTCCTAATAGGAATAATAAGCAGTGCAGTCGGTGACTTTTTTCTTCTTTTATTTTTTTTCTACGTTTTTTAAGGACTGAATGTGTTTTTTCATTTCAGGTTGATAGTTTAGTTAGCTTAGCATAAAGACCGGAAGCAGAGGGAAACGGCTGCCGTCTGTCTAGCGCCTCTAAAGCTCGCTAATTAACACCTTCTATCTTGTTTCCAGTCCTTATGCTAAGCTAACCGGCTGCTGGCTGTAGCTTCATACCCAGCATGAAGACATAATAGTGGTATCAATCCTCTCGGACGAGGGTTTCCCAAAATATCAAACTATTCCTTGACAGTCTGTGTAGAAGGACGAGTCAAGATCTTTTTTTAAAGGTTCATGAAAAATGTAAAGTTACCTGTGAACAATATATATTCCAATCATCTCATCAAAAACTGCCTAGTGACTAATTAACTCCAATTTATTGTTGCACTTTCGTCAAGTTGTTGACATTGTGAGAGGCGAATTAAGAAAGGGTCAAAATCAAAGGAGCAGAGGCCGCTGCATCCTGATTTTTGTTCTCTAGTTTGGGTCAAGCTCCAAAAACACTGGATCCTACGTTTCCCATAATGCAACTCCTAGGCATAATTTATCCGACCCTCCCTGCTTGATCGATGCCCATAACTTTCTTTGTCCCTGTTCGGCCGTCATGACTTTGTAGTTTTCAGTCTGAGATAACCCTGATGACATCACTATGACATCACTGGGGTTGTTTTTTTCCCGACTTCAGTCAATCAGAACGACAGATGATGTTTTACAAGGCTGAGTAATTCTCTTAAAGGGGACATTTGCTGATTTTTAACTGGTTAAAACAATTGCAAAGTTCCCCTTTAATGACCAGTAAACATGTCTTTATATATAAAGTCGGTGGAGTTCCCCTTCAATAAAAGTAAAATAAGCATTTCAAAAACATTCAACGACCAAAACATGAACATTAGAAATTACTTTTATTCAATACTCAGTTTTCCAGAACTTCAGTTTGATTTCCAGCGATGTGTCATATCACAAAGAGCAAAACCTCCTATCTGAAAAATTTACTTTTTTGAGAATACAAAAAAAATAAAAAATGTTTTCTTGCAGAATGCTATTTGTTAAGGATACCAAATGCATAATACAAAATACAAAATAGAACAACAATAATACACAAAGTCCAGATAGGAGGTTTCCCCCACTTGTCCTGGATCATTTTGCACTCGATATCTCGATATCTCAATATCTCTTTTCTTATTGTGCTCCTGCGGCTTCATCAACAGTTCTGCAGTAAAGGATCAAAACCCGGAGCGGGGCTGTTGTGCAGGCCAGCTGGTTCCCGAGCCAACAGGAGTTTGATTTATCTTTATAAATCACAGACTAGCCTTTAGCATTTCATGACGTTTTTTTAAGATGAGAAGTCACATTATGTTTTGTCAAAATAAAATACCACCCGTTTAAAAAAAATAATCATATTTTTTCTTTTAACGACTAACCGAATTTGTCCGGTGAGATCGCCTCTCTCGTCCCAGCGGTCTCTCCTAATTCTGTAAAGCTGGGTATAAACTTCCCTCTGTGGAGTGGCAAGGATCAGCAACATCTGGCCAGGACATCAGGAAACGTCTCTCGAACACACACACACACACACACACACACACACACACACACACACACACACACACACACACACACGCACACACACACACACACAACGAGGCAACTGGCACTCAGACGTGCACTGCAGCGAGCATGAGCCTCGTGAACATCTGGCTTCCCAGACTTCTCCTACAGGGAATCAACTTCGTGGTGTTTTTGACCAACTGCCTCTCATTTCTCGGGTCTCTGGTTTTTCGCTACTTAGAGTCCATACAAATTATGGACAAACTTGCTGTCGTCTCATTCAACATTCCTTTCTGCTCCGCTGCAAACAAGATCGGACATCATCATTTCAGAGGCCTGTGCATCTATGAGTCTTTCTCTTTTCCCTCATAGCGTGACCAAAATGAATTTATAAAAAACTGATTAACATCTACAATACTCTTTTCCAGACACTTTATTGATAAGTTACTAATATCACTTCATACATTTTGCTAACAGCTTATTAGAGGAGGAGATAAGGCTGGCAGAATCAATAACTTCTTTTAAATCACTTCTTAAAACCCATTTTTATAGAATTGCTTTTAAGTGATGTCGTCCTTTTATGTCCCTTTATGATCTATTATGCTGTTCTTTTGTTCCCCTGCTTTTGTTTGTATATGTTATTTATTTGTTTGTTTTGGTTATTGTAGTATTTATTGGCTATATGGGCCTTTTTGTTTACCGATATTTAAGTTATGTCTTCTCTGCTTCTCTGTAGAGCACTTTGTGAACTTTGTTTTTAAAGGTGCTATATAAATAAAGTTATTATTATTATTAGAAAGTTGGAAAACGCTTTTAAAAGTATTTTTAAATCCCTGATTGGTTACTAACATCTGTACATTTATGATTCCAGACTTAATGTTCTATTAGAAAAGAAGAAACTCTAAACCGTGAATTAAAATGCAGACTTGATGTTTGTTCCCTGTTTATTAATGGCATATTAATATTGATCAATGTGGACTTGACTGTCAATAATGAAGCAGCTTTTTTGCAACCTGACAGCTAGAATTTGTATCTTCGCATTAAAGCTATGATAAAGTAATTATTAACCAATAATAAAGACATTGATTGCAACTTACAAAAGGCTTTATAAAAGGTTCCTTATTAAAATAACAGTTTTCAGGGGTTTTGTTGCTCAAATAACTTCCAACCGTCTTGGAGACTTCTTTTCCCCCACTAATCACCCAGCTCCTGTTGTATTTTCAGTCCACTTGTATACGGGACAAGTAGCACCAACGCATTCCCCCACAATCCCCCCCAGCCTAATCAATCTGCTTCATCTCGCCTGTGGGGCCCGTTCGGGTTTCTTTGTGCAGCGAGTGGAGAGGCGAGCTGCCGCTGTGCCGGTCTCCTCGGGGGAGCGCCCTCGCCTTCCCATCAGCCCATCGGGGGCCTGTTTCTACACACATTAGTGGTTAATTATTATCAGCCCGCAGCCATAATGAGCGCCGCATCGACCTGTGGCTATAATATTACTTAATGGAAAAACAATCAGCCGGCTCTTCCCATTGAGCAGCTTAAGGAGTTTGCATAGATAACACGTCCATCGATTGTGTTTGTGTGGGTGTTTGTGTAGCAGGGCATTAGTGGGGCTTTTGTTCTCGGTTTCCTTTTTTTTTATTTTGCTGAGAAAAATTTCAAAAAGATAATTCACCCATTAAATTAGACCATTTTTGTTTTTACTCTCAGAAATAATACTTTTTTTTAACCATAGATAAGCATAAATACACAGAGATAATATTCTGAGGCTGGTAGTGTTTGTTTAAAAAGTTACTTTGTTTTACCTTCTTCACTCGGATCACAATCATTGCTGGAGGAACTAGTGTGGATGAGAAAATATACAAAATTATGAGGAGAAAAAGGAAAACTCACATAAAAAAGTGTCCTCCGAAAACTCTACTTCTTCGATAACAAACCTTTACCGCATTACTTGTGACTCAAGAAATGTGGCCTGACTTCACACTATAATGAAAAAAATATTTTTTAAACATCTGTCTTTTCAAATAAAGCTCTCACCAAGAGAAGAACTCTGCAGAAAGAAAAAAAGAAAACAAATGCAGCCGTGTTCTCCATTTCTGTCAGTGGTGGAATCAGGATAAAGGTTCGCACCACGTTGGTGAAGTGGCGTGATGCTCGTCAGCCATCGACACCCACGGAAACACATGCAGTCAATATTGTGAAGTATCATAACGCACATTATTGTTATTATGATGGAAAGAATCTCACTTTGTATTTCCCACTGTTCACACCAGCTGACTGAAACATTTAGTAACGTTATATGTTCACACTAATTAGATTCTTGTGTTTATAGCTGCTTGTTTTGCAAGTTTATATTTGAGTTTTTTCTTCATATTTAATATTAAGTTGTTGGTACGCTGTCGCTCATTGCAGGTGTTTTGTTACAGTGCAATGTGCTGCATTTTGTTGAGGCCCAATTAGTTGAAACTCGCTCTCGCTTTGTTTAGTTAGTCTCAATTTTGGGTCATAATCTTCTTTTAAATAACACTCTTATTTTGAAATTTAAAACCTACATCCTGTGTTTTCCTGCTCAGACGCTAAGTCCAAATAAAAACATCAAGCAAAAAAAGATTTCATTCAACTTTGTTAGACTTGACCAAAACATTTATTCAAGTACTGTACGTAAATACTTTAAAATACTTCAATAGTATATCCATTTGACGCTATACTTTATACTTCAACTCATTTCAGAGAAAACTGATGTATACATTTTACATTTATCAAACAGCTGTGTTGACTTTGTCAGAATATAATTTCACAGAGCAAATATGAGAGAAAGGTATTTCTCCAGCAGAACTTGTAAAAGATTGTATTAACAATCTAATAGTCCTATATATATGTATTTCTTCAGAATGAGTATTATTATCTTTTGGTACTTTAAGGACATTTCACTGATGATACTCTCAGAACTTTTTCTAATAATGAAGTGTTTTTAAAATACTTAGAGTACTTCGAGGATGTAATTAATGGCATTGCGCATCCTTCTTTGGCCGACTCAAACACAACTAAGGCTGTTGTCACACAGCCTGATGGAGCAGCTCTGAAGTCTGTATTTATGGAGAAATGGGAGGAGGTGGGTACACAAATACACACACACACACACACACTATGTGCACAACCTCTGAATTACCATCCACGGACCAAAAATGTTCTCTTTTTTATTTAGAAACGCTGACATTTAAATTAGTCTTTGATGGGCCTCGACCACACACTTGTCATAACAGTGGGGTAACGTTCCTCGCTATAGGCCGGCTAACGCTAACGCTCACTTTGTGGGTGGCGGCGAGCAGCTCGACGATCAATTCCTAACATAAACTATGACAAAGACTTCTCTTTCTTGTGACATTCGATGGGATTTTCAGAACAAAAAGAGAAAGATTCTTTATTGATCTGTCTTTGTTGCTTCAGCGAATGTTTTCGGTTACGATTTCGACTTAAAGTCTCTTTGTGAAATCTTTTTGTCCCCCCCCCCACACACACTGCTGCTTCTGACGTGTACGTTTTGTCCCCGGCGCGTCTGGTTTCGAGCATGTTGAAGCGCCGCAGGAGGTCATCCACGCACTGACACGGATCTGATCCCAGACCAGCTGTTGGAGACGGCTCCTCTTCTGTCGACAAACATCTGCGGTTCGGTCTCCGCAGTTTGACGGGGGGAAAAAACAAAACGCAGGACTTCAGCTCCCTTATGCTCCTCTCTATATTCTCCCTTTTCCACCGTCTCTCTCTCTCTCTGATGTTTGTGTTTTCGCCTCGCCGCCATCTGCCTCCCGATGGTTTCTGGGAACCCCGAGATCAGCGCTACAGAAGCAGGCGGAGGCGAGAAGAAAACAAATTTAGTTGACGTTTAAATGCAAAATCACCTTCTTCTAGTTCCTCTGGTGAATGTTGAGAAGATTTCTTTTCTATTTTTTGTCTCAGACATCGGGTTCGTCGGGACATCTTTCACATAAACGTCTGAACTTTCAGCCCTTTTGATTCGTCACAGAGTCGACGCGCAGGTGTTCAGCCTCACACCTGTTCACGAGGAGGTGGTAAAGAGAAAGACCAACCACACTCGCAAGAAATGCAAATGAGGTTTTTCTTAGTTCTTTTACCAAAGCACTGAAGAACACATAATTAAGAAATTTGATAAATATCCCTTCAAATTCAATATGTGATTTGAATTTTGTTTTTCATTTCCTGTTAGCGGCTTAACTTATACAAGCACATATGAGGAGCGTAAACGGCAGTAAAGAGTAAGTCAACACCGGAAATGACAATATCTAAGTACTTCCTGCGTAGGCCCCGCCCACACCTGGCATGAATCAAAATTCAGGTTTTTTTCGTATATAAACAGACACATGACCAAACGCCGCAGCGAAAAACTCGACAAAATCATAACTGCAAAAGGGGCTTCGTCTAGCACACACATGTACATGACAGCAAAACAGGATGATGAAGATGAAACACATGCACCCTGAGAGACTGACGACACACACACACAGACACACACACACACACACACACACACACACACACATCCACAGAGTTATGCTTTAGATGGTATGTAACAGACCACACATTGTGCCGGCTGTGTGTTAAAACAGTTATTCACGGTCTCGCATTCTGCTGCCCAGATTCAGAGATGAGTTGCCCTGGTAATCTGAACTTCTGGCCTTCTTGTGTGTGTGTCTGTGTGTGTATGATAATGTGTGCATATGTGCATGTTAATATGTCTTTGAGAGCACACGTTTGAAAGAACTTATATCATGTTATGCTTACTGTACATGAACTTAATTGATTGCGCTTAACTGCAGCAAATTGGATTCAGCGTCACGGCGGAGCGGCCAGACTCCCTGAGTACGGGGAGCGTTACTGTCTTTTGTCAAGCGAGGCTTCATAAATAACTTCCACTTCCTCCTCTGGATGGCCGCCAATGGCTCTTTCCCTATAAACCTCACAAGCTCCCCGGGTTCCTCCGAGCAGCCGACTGCAAAATGGACTGGCGGCCCTTTGGCCCCCGGGGGAGTTCAGAGCTGAGGAGGAACGGACACGTTCCCACTGAGAAGCGTGTCAGGTGTGCGGGTATCTGTACGGAACCCGACATGCTGTTAGCTTTGTGTTCCTGTTAGCTTTGTGTTCCTGTTAGCTTTGTGTTCATGTTAGCTTTGTATTCCTGCTATAGCTTTGAGTTCCTGTTAGCTTTGTGTTACTGTTAGCTTTGCATTCCTGTTAGCTTTGTATTCATGTTAGCTTTGTGCTCCTGTTAGCTTTGTATTCATGTTAGCTTTGCGTTCCTGTTAGCTTTGCATTCCTGTTAGCTTTGTATTCATGTTAGAGTTGTATTCCTGTTATCTTTGTGTTCCTGTTAGATTTGTGTTCCTGTTAGCTTTGTGTTCATGTTAGCTTTGTATTCCTGTTAGCTTTGTATTCCTGTTAGCTTTGTGTTCATGTTAGCATTGTATTCCTGTTAGCTTTGTGTTCCTGTTAGCTTTGCATTCCTGTTAGCTTTGTATTCATGTTAGCGTTGTATTCCTGTTAGCTTTGTGTTCCTGTTAGCTTTGTGTTCCTGTTAGCTTTGTATTCCTGTTAGCTTTGTGTTCCTGTTAGCGTTGTATTCCTGTTAGCTTTGTGTTCCTGTTAGCTTTGTGTTCCTGTTAGCGTTGTGTTCCTGTTAGCTTTGTATTCCTGTTAGCTTTGTATTCCACTTGAATATGGAAGCTAGCACCAAAAACACAAAACAACCTTTTTGACGTAGCTCGCTAATAACGCTCTGCCGTTTATCGGGAATGTAGCGATTCAGATTTTTTTTTAAGGACTTTGTGTACTTTTATTTGGAGCACTAGCATCACAGAAGGGGCCGATGCTGCAATCCAGACCACTCAGAGGTCGGCAGTTCAAGTTTCCAACTTCTGACCTCCAAGCGTTAAAGAAAAACAGGCCGACCGAGACAAACTGATGTTTTTCTTTGGCAAATGAGCACACGAGGGAATTTTTCTGTAATTCTTTTCTTTCTTTCAAAGATGGCGACATATTTAAATGCATCAATTTAAATGCAACAACAGGTTTTACTGTATGACAGCATGTTTTATTTTAATTAAATACATTGCCTTTTAGTTGATGTGTTGCCATTTACAACGTGCGCTGCCACGAGTTCACAAGGTTGGACATTTTTTTTTTTTCGAGTTGTCTTTAAACGCAGCATAAAACACCCAAGTCAAATATACTGACTTGGGTGTTTAATGTAGGGGGCTCTACTCCTGCTGAAAGAGAAATACAACTTCCATTTTGACTTTTAATAATAACATTTTGACACTGAGGATCAATATACTGACATCTGAGCAAAAGTGCTTTTATTTCAAGCGTCTATTTCAGTTGAAATTTAAAGAACACTGCTCGCCTGCTGTCTCCTACGGCTCACACGAATGCACACATGCACACGAAAGTGCCGCCCCACATTCATCATGCCACTTGAGCAGTGATAGTGCTCCAGTCAGGGGGGGGGGGCCAACAGCGAGAAGTCTTCCCATACGCCGGGTGGCCCGCGGAGAGGCCCCACGCACAGGGATGACATCAGCGCTCAGCCTGGAGGAGGCCGTGACAGCCATATGTAAATTGAATATGACTAATCGCTTACCCGCATCACCTCCGGGCCGGCCGCGATGAAAGATGGAGGGAGAGCTCTCCACAGCGTTTGAAGTGTGAGAAAGAGGGTAAGAAGGTAGGATTTCTTCTTTTTTCTTAAGTCCGCAAATAATAGTAATATGAATATGGGTCAATACCCTCGGCCCTGCTGTCACTCACCACAGTGCTGATCTATAGGATCTACACTGGGCACACATGGATGGTTGTGGTGTCTGTGCTCTCATCACTTTACGAGCTGACTGGACCAACATGACCCCCCCAAACAATGTGGTGCACTGCTTTAACAGCCAATCCCTTTCTCTAGGCGTTAAAGCGGGCAGCAGATGGGGAGATTGTCATCGGTGACCATCTTCTTCTCACAGCTTTGGTTTCCTCGAGTGAAGTGGATCACACACACAGAGGAGAAGAGAGGCAGAGTGAGACAGGCAGTCGGAAGATAAAGTGCTTCCACATGTGCGAGGCATGGAGGAGGAGGAGGAGGAGGAGGAGAAGAGGTGCGTGTGACCACCCATACAACGGGGGAATCCCAGGTGTCCTCTCCTTTTGTTCTCGCCGTGGTTTCTGCGTGCATCGGGCTCTCGCCGTGAGAATGAGTGCGAGATAGCGAGTTGCATACGTCGTCGTGTGTCATCCACCCGGCCCTTTTGTTTTTCCCTCTTTTCTCGTGGAACACAGATGTTTCCCTCACGTTTCCGCACCTCGTCGCTGTTTTGCAGTCAAACTCCTCGCACGGATTAATGTGCTGCATGTGATGACTTATTTTGATGTCGATGAAGCAGATAAAACATTTTTTTAAAGTGTCGCACGCCGCATAGCTGTGGCGGGATTTCACCAACGCCTGCTTTTTAATTAGGGCTAGAGAACTGCGCCGCCGCCCCAGTAGCATGTTATTTATTAGAAGATTACATCCTTACGCATCTTTAAAAAAATAAAAAATAAAACAGAGTTGGTTGAGGATGATTGGATTCTCAGGGACCAAAGAAAGTCACATCTTCGCCCATATATGACATAGATTTTGAACATTTGATTCATATAATTCCAGTGCTGTTTTATTCCTAAAACACAGGCGAAAAACATGCAAGACCCCATGGAAAAAAAGCAGTTTTTACAGAGAAGGAAGCCATCCTTTGAATATGAAAAGGGAGTCTCTTGACTCTCTTTAGGCCTGAACCAGTCTGCATTACATCCAGTGTTTTAGCGATACCCTCCACCACCACCACCCTCTCCACACCCCCTTCCTTCAAATCACCCCCTGTCGGGCAGAGTAAACAAGAGGCGCTGTGTATATCCTCCATGTAATCTGGATTTAGCTCGGTGAGATGGCGGCTGTTGGAGCAGAGGGCCCCCCCTGGACGCTCAGCTGCATTGTGGGAGGTTCCCTCTCAATGCCACCTTTGTCTGTCCGAGTCTGTGTGCGTGTGTGTGTGTGTGCGTGTGTGTGTGTGAGTTGGAGATAGTCCAGTTGACAGCCCACAATAAGTCATGAGTAAACTTCCCCCGTGGTGAGAACCAATCTTGGTATACGTGAACGCTTGAAAACACCCTGGACTCAGTGGTTTGAAAGTCATTCTGCTGATTGGTCTGACATGCATGCTGTCCTCACACACACACCACACACACACTCTGCAAATGTTCTTCCAAGTCAAGTGCAAAGAGGACTTGACCCCTCTATGGTTCACAGACAAACCAATAACATTAGAACAGAGTGGGGACTAAGTTCCAGCTGTAATTCATACTAATCTTTCACACATTTAACCGACTGAAACATTCCGCTGCATTACACCGTCCCCGTGTCAAAAACGTGGTGAACTTGATTTAAGACTGGAATCTGAGCTTTTTTGCATTTATTTGACCATGTAAGAAATTATTATGGCTTTAAATTTTTGTATAGAATTTCTGTGAAAAACAACTAGTTTGGTGAGCTACAGCTAAAGCAAGAGAGCAGCTACATCGCCTATAGCTAGCCGGTGAGTTAGTCTGTGTCACCCAAAAATGTTCAGTATTAAATATACTTAAAAAAGTCATTGTGAAATATAAAGATTGCGTCAATTTAATTTGTATTTATAGCAGCAGCCAGATCATTAGTTTGGCCTTGGTGTTCGAGCTAGCAAGTGCTAACTGGCTAAATTCTGTGGTCGTTGCCCATTTGAGCGGCAGGAGGCTCGTGATTGGCTGAAAGGTGAGAGGTGGGTCGGGCGACACTAACAGACATGAAGAAGTAAAGTGTGCCATTATGAAAATAAGGAAAGTGGCAAGAAATAAAAGCTGAACTCTGACGGGACTGAGCAGTTTGATCCAACAGACAAACTCCATTAAAACCAATGAAAACAATAGATGCTGTGTTCCCATCATGCATCTGGATGAGGCATTACTCATTTATACATGTTAGTCCATTATGGAGGCGCAGAGAAAGGAATCCCTCTACACTTCTCTACTTAGCACCGTGTGTGTGTGTGTGTGTGTGTGTGTGTGTGTGTGTGTGCGTGCGTGCGTGCGTGTGTGTGCTCACGGTCTCTTTCCTGCCTTTTTGTTTTGTTTAATTTAAAATAATGATGTGCACATGCTCGTGCGTCTCTGCGTGGCCGCGGTTCATTGCGCGTGCACGTATATCCGTCTTCCACTTCCGTGTTGACGTGCATGTTCCAGCAGCAGCGTGCAAAACAAACACTCAGTTCGCGCGGACTGGTGAGGTCACCGCCCCTCTTGGTTTGAGTGACAGGTGGTTGGTCAGCGTGCTTCTGCAGGAGGGGAGTTATGTACTTTTACTTAACTTTTGTAGTTAAATAAAAGTAGAAATAAAAGTAGTGCGTTCGAAATTTTCAAAGTAAAAGTACATCATTGTTGTCAGATAAGAACTTCGTGTCTCGTTATGCAGATACTTTATAAAATGTAGATTATTACATTGTGTTTCGTCCGAGGTGGAGACAATAACTTTACACCTATTATGCGTCATATTGTATCAGCGTCATTGCAGTGCAATGTGTGTCTTTGTTGCATCCGGTGCCTCATTCCTCATAATATATATATTTTTTAATAAAACCTATTTAATTAGCTAATTTCAGGAGCGTGAATTACGCACCAATGCCACCTCTGCTGTACTTTGTGCGGATATTATTATATAACATGTTCTCGGGTTGAGGCCCCGAATCAAACCTCCCTCCCTTCTTTTTTTAAAGCGCCAGAGATTTCCAGAGTGTATTCTCCTTTTTATTGCTTTCATTTGCATATAAATTAAATCCATATTGTGCCTGCGAGGCAGACTATGCTAACTATGCAAACGATCCCCGGCTTTTCTTTGTTTTACAGATAAACCCTCCGCTCCCTAAACGACGAGGTGGCAGAGGGGGGGGGGGGGGGGTCCTCTCGCTGTTTCATAATTGTATGAATTTTAAATACATTGTCAGCGGATCCTCTTCCGCGTGCACAGCGGGGAATGAGCCTATGATATTAGGAGCTGTGCATGGGGTTATAATGGCAGCCTCTTCACCTCTTTGCGCACACACACACACAGACACACACACACGCGGGCCAGATGGCCACCAGGCCCGCGTGTGTAACTTTTCCTCAGCACAATAACAAACCCCTCATTCAACTCCTGTTCACAACAAAGTGCGTCACGCAGTCCCCTGGAAGTGTCTTTAAATGTGCATTAAAGACACAGAGGCCCATCTGAAGACGACGTGCGTGATACAACGATGTGTGTGTCATTGCACCTGAAATCGAGCCCTATGAATATTCATTCACAAATTTCGGTGACATTAAATTATTCCTAATATTGCTGTTGCCCTCCTCAGCAGGAGCCCTCGAGGTTTCACTGCTGCAGCACAGATATATGCTGCAACAGAGCTCTGATGGTGACTGCGACATCAACATGAAACGCAAGAATCCCTGCATGGAATATGGACTTTCAAAAAGAATCATAAATAAATATGAGCAAAATCTTGTTTAAAAAAAACCAATACAATCAAATGTTGCACATTAACAGGCGCAGTGACGGTCAACTAAATAAATAAGGTCTTTATCGTTTCATTTAAAAAGATGAGGCGTTAATTAAACGTGAAATAACCTGCCTATATAAACCATAGCGAGTCCCTGCTCGTCATTATTAAAATCAATTATTAACACGCTATGCTGTGTTCTTATTAAATCCCCCGCTCTATAGGCTGAGCACCAACACGCAGCACTTGGAATAATTAAAAAGCCCGAAACGCGGAGGCCGTGAACTCCTCCGCCGCAGACCTCTGCAGGCTCGTTAGCTCTTAATTAAATAACCCGGTTGTTGGTGAGCAGACTCTTTTCATGGAGATGTTCAGACTTAAAGCCTTCGCTTTCTCGTCAATTACACAATGAGATCAGAGGGAGACTTCTCCTCTGGCGTATTTATGTGTGAGGAAAACATATCTGCTTTCACTGTCATGGCAAATAACTCGGCACACATAAGAAGCTTCTTTTCTTTTTTCTTTTTTTTCATAGAACGTTTACGCCTCATTTGATGCAAAATGTCTTTTAAGGAAGGTTTTTTTTCTCTTCTTTTTTTTCTTTTACAATTGGAGACAATAGGATTCAAAAATGGAATATTGGTCAGAATTAATGTAAGTAGCTAAACAGGATAATGTAAGTGACTGCAAATGAGAATTATAAAAGAGGCCAAACTGGGTTGATCATATATATATATATATATATATATATATATATATATATATATATATATATATACACACATACATAACACTTTCCCTGCAGTATGCAGTGAAATTAAAAACGAGGTGAGTTTTTGTGCCTAATTGTAATGTGTTTTCCCTTCAACTGCCCCCTAAAAATGTAAATTAAATTTAATAATAAAATTAAAATAATCAACAAGAGCTATAGAAACAACTTCCCCGTCATCATATAATCACATGCAGAGACCTCAACTTTGTCTGCTCTCGCTGACCTTGAGCAGACACACACACACACACACACACACACACACACACACACACACACACACACACACACACACACACACACACACAGTCACAATGTCACAGGGTTCACAGCCAGGCTCCATCAAACCTGAACCTGAGGTCACGTGAGGTCAAACAGGCCACATGTACCCCATGTTTCTCCCTCACAGCAGAGAAGAAGCTCCCTGACAGGGTTTTCGGTGAATGTATTCATTCCATTTACGCTTCAGGAATCCAAGAGAGTGAAACCTCACCAGAGATGTTAAACCTTGTAAATGCAGGAATAGATTAATAGGTGAAACACTATCCATTATGGGGAAACAAGCGGTGTCTGATTAGTGAAACAGGAACTGCAGAGTCCTTGTGCCATCATCTCACATACAAAATAATACTTTAAAAAAAATAAGAAGGTTAAATCATCCATATGATAGTGAGAAATAATTTTAAAGCCTTATTAAATAGGGGTTACTCCTGTACATTTGCTGCATGAACTATGTTTTATGTTTATAGGCATTTTGGGAAGTCCAGTTCAAGCCCTGCTGGTTGTGAGGTTGGAGTGACAAAGTTATAATAATAATAATAATAATAATAATAATAATAATAATAATAATAATAATAATAATAATAATAATAATAATACAAATAGTACTATTTATAATAATAATAATAATAAAATAACTAAAATTGCCCTTCACTATTTTCTTCTTAAAATTCCAACTACTAAATTAAATTAAATAAATCATTTCCGCTGATAAAAAATATGCTTTTTTTTCCTGTGGGAACGAATGAAAGACGGAAAAGTTTAGGTCCATATCTACCGCTCTCTCTTTATTTCAGACTACACGTGAACATATTAAAAATCTTTGGCTTGTTTTGAGTCTGCGGGCTGGTGTGTGGAGGGGAGAACGTGGCGCTGATGTGAAGACATGGGGACCACAAAAACACTAACAACCTAAAGAACCAGTTCCACATCCTATAACAGTGAGGACAGACAGGAAGGATCCGGGTGAGCGGTGAAATTAAATATACTGTGTACAACATAACAGTTTTTGGCTATATAAACTTTAATAACGATCGTTCATTTATATAATTATGTCCATATACTGTCACCATAAACAGAAATCTGTGTTTTTAAATAGCGTCTCCTCCACTTCCAGTTCATTTTTTTCTCCTTTCTTTTTTTCCATTTTCGCTCGTCATTATCTCCAAAAGCCCAAAAGAGTCAGGTGGCGGCCCTCGGCGGGGCCGCGCCTGGGCGGGAGCGCGCCCGGGCCTCTACTCGCTGTCCTCCTTGTCCTCCTGCACGGTGGTGGTGGAGTGGTTGTACAGTCCTTGGGCCATGAGCTGCAGGGCCAGGCCGTTCTTGTAGCCGGTGGCCTTTTTGATCTTGGCCCGCTTGTTCTGGAACCAGATCTTGATCTGGGACTCGTTGAGGTTGAGTTCCTGCGCCAGCGCCTGTCTGCGCTGCTCCGTGATGTACCGGTTGGCCTGGAACTCGGTTTTCAGTCTCTGCAGCTGCTCGGCGGTGAACGCCGTCCGGGGCCGCTTGTCCTCCTTGGGGCTGCTCTTCTTCTTTTTCAGTTTGCGTGTCCTCGGGCCTGGCGTGGAAACAACAATGGGAATAAAATATTTATTCTACTGCCGCAGCAAGAGCACAGCGTGGGCACGCGCGCGGCTCGGAGGTGATCAAATGTAGGTCACCTCCTAAAACACGCTCAAACACAATAAAATATGGAACACTTTATAATAACACGCTATGAAGCATTAGTTAATACTTCATTTACATGGCGAATCCATCATATATAAAGTGTGGAACAATGCTTTATTAATAATGAATTGAGTGTTTATCATACTTCATAGTGCATTTATTATAAAGTGTTACACAATATACACACACACCTCGGATCCACTGCGGCCTCGTCCCAACACCATGTACTCATAACCATATTCACCATAACGCTATTCAATGCGGATCCTTCCACACATTTAAAAACAAAAGAGCAATAACACACCAACCGAGTTCCAGTCGCTTTAACTTGTTTTTAATCATTTATAGATAATTGTAGCGAAGCATATGTGACCAATTCCTCCGCCGCGCAATATAGGGCCATGCGGCGGGTCTGACATCACGTGATTATGAATTCATATCCAACTAATATGAACTGGTATTGAATCCGAGAGAGCATCCTCGAGTCACGTGTGTGTGTGTGTGTGTGTGTGTGTGTGTGTGTGTGTGTGTGTGTGTGTGTGTGTGTGTGTGTGTGTGTGTGTGTGTGTGTGTGTGTGTGTGTGTGGCTGACGATTAATAGAAGACAGAAACAATGCTTTCATTAAGGCAGTTATTAGTTGTTTTTTATTATGAGGTTAGCAATTTTCTAGAGTATAGCTATGAAATCGAACTGCCCACGTGTAGGCATTCATTCATAAAATTGTATTGCATTCATAAAGTTGTATTGCATTGCCGTAACGTGGCCGAAATTAAGGCAGAGCTCACGTAGCATGGATTAGCACGAGACCACAAACTGTCACAACATCCCGCAGCTCCAACCCGCCGCGTGGGGAGAGGAGCCGGGTCTTTAACACGAGCTGCACACACTTTAACAAAGAAAGAAAGAAAGAAAAAAGGCACGCGATAAAGGGAAATAAAATGAACTAAAAAGTAACGGCAGGGCCTTTGACCTTCGTCCCCTCGTTTCTCTAGAACTGAGCAGGAGAGCGCGAGCCGCTAAACACAACACCACGTGAGTGTTATTCTCCACGAGGAGCTATCGAGTCCAATTATACAGACACATTTTTGACTTGTTGTTGCTGCTGTTGCTGTTATTATAATTGATATTTAAGAGCACTTATTTTCGCTGTAAATTACAAGCTTATAAACACTTTAATGCATCCTCTGGACCAACCTCAGCTGGCAGTCACCCGTTCAGGTTAAAGGGAAACAATTGCAGTGAATTAAAATGGAATTCTCTGTTTTGTTACACGTAGTATTATATATTTGTAAAATAAAGCACAATGACTGCAGATATTCTGGCCCCATGTGCTCCATTTCGTTACATTTATTTGATATATAATAAAAACGTGCACTGCATTTTGAAAAATACGCCTCGTCTATGGGATCATTTATTTAGGTAAAACATATATATGGTAACAGAAACGGGTGAGTGTGACGCTGTGACGTAGTTTTGTGGATTAAAATGTATATATATCAGTATAATATCTACGTAATATCACCGTAAATGATGCCTCGGGCTGCTATCTGCCACAATACAGCTGCGGAGTCGGAGCCGTGCAGCTTTACTGATATAGTTCAGCTATGAAATATAATCCATAATCAATCATACATTTCTGAGATCATGTGCTGTCTTTTGCTTACGCAGAGGAAAAAGTCTCAACGAATACAAACTTGCACCACAATGGAGGCCTTATAATACATATATTACTACTTCAATCCATAAAGGGACTTAGACATTGCATTGGAAATTATTCCCACTTTTGAGCTGACTAAATTGCACATTAATAAATATCCTGCAACAAATATGAGACACTTTATCCCATAATGCGATTGTATTTGTGTGTGTGTGTGTGTGTGTGTGTGTGTGTGTGTGTGTGTGTGTGTGTGTGTGTGTGTGTGTGTGTGTGTGTGTGTGTGTGTGTGTGTGTGGAGTAATAGAAATGACCAGTTTGGTTTATGACCTTATACTTACACTATTCATTTTGATTTTGGTAATGTATGTCCCTATTTAATTTAAAGAAATAATTGTATATTTGTTTTATGTAGTTAAATTCACACTGGGAAGCACTAAGCTACACATACAAAATAAAATACTTGTCATACATAACTCTGAAGGAGTTTAATAATACTGGAGGAAGACGAGGCTGTCAACCCGACCGAGCTCCCCGGCACTCAAACCCCGCAGGCGGACGAATTCGGGGACTATTAGCGCCTTACCAGATGAGGGCCGGTCCGAGTAGCGCGTGCAGTAAACCCACGCGGGCCACAGCATCGGCTGGCTCTCCTTCGTGGGCGTGGAGCCTCCATTGCTACCGCTCACGACCATTATCGACGAGGGGCTGTCCGCGTATCTGCCGCTGCCGGCGCCCGCCGCCTCGCCCGGTTTCGACGACTTCTGCTTGGACGAGGGCGAGGAGGACGTGGACGAGGACGACGAGGAAGAGGAGGAGGAGGAGGGCGACGAAGAGGGGCTGTCGCTGCTGCAGTTGGAGTCCAGGCAGAGGCTGCCGGCGTGCGGCGGCCTCGCGCCCAGCGGGTTGACGTTCTCCCGGCCCGGCGTCTGGCTGCGCTCGCGGTGGCCCGGCTCTTTCCGGCAGCCGAAGTCCGGCCGCAGGATGTTGTCGATGAAAAAGTTCGTGGTTCGGTGGGCCTGCTGGGCCGCCTGGTGGGGTAAAATCACGGGAGGGGATGGGAGGTTCGGCGACAGGGACATGCTCTCCTCCTCGGTCGAGTCCCGGCTGCCGTGAGGCTCCTTCCGCTCCTCCATACAGAAATGTTCGGCCTCTCCGCGCCAAACTTCCACTTGTTGCTCGCGCTCCAGTCCGCCCTCTCGGTATCCAATTCAGACGGACGGCATGTAAAATGCACAAAACGAGCCTCTGTCGCTGGAGAAGAACGACCAAACACAAACACCTGCGCTAATGTGTTGATATCACCTACAGCGGCGACATGTCTCCTAAAACCCGTCCGAGACCTCCACGCGCACAACTCCACGCTCTGCCCGCTGTCCCTGCCGCTCTCCGCTGCTGCAGCGTAATATCTGTGTATTCGCTCTTCCTAAACTCCCCTAAAACCTTCACCCCCTCCTCCGTGTGTTTCTTTCTCCCAGCCGGAAGCACGTGTGCGCGTTCACGTGCAAAGCGGACCAATCGGGCGCGGAGATCGTCCCTGTCACAATTGATGACGTCCAATGAGGTGGCTCCGGGAGCGCTTTGCGCGCGAGCACGCGCTACAACATAGAGGTCCCCTCCCCTGCGCGCGCGTAGTTCGATCGATTTCGGGGAGGCGCACGTGCGCACACACGCACGCAGCAGCAAAACAAAAACAACAGCGGGACGGCCACCATTATACATGTTACAGTCCCTGAAGTACTCTTTCTTTCATCGCATATTGTTTACTTATATCCTAAACGGACATGTATTTATGAGAAATGTATATTAATAATGTGACTAAAACAATATATTTTGAATTTAGTTTAAGCTCGTCCGGGCAGGTGTTTGTGCTCAGCGTTGACTCCAAAATGCTCAAAATGAAGGTGATATTTGCACAAAATGTTGCTATTATAGAATAAAATCTAAGTAAGCTAAACGTCTCTAAAAAATGTCTATACTTTTGTCATTGTCATTTCCTTTTCTTTTTTTACATTTTATATTATTTGTATTGGCCCTTTCTTCTCTTTCTTTCGCCTCCCGCGTGACGCATTTATCCTATTCGTGATTTAAACACCCTGATTTTGTACACACACTATTTGTATTTTTTTTTTTTTGTAAAAAAGTATATAAAGTTTTCAAAACATAATGAAGACGTACAACGTAGGAATGTGTCTCGATAGTGGCTTTGTAAAAAAAAAAAAAGAAGATCTCTAATAAGAATAAAATCGCCACCATGCAGGCTCTAATTGGCGATTTGAAATAATAACATGAATAATCATAAAAGCAACAGCATGAAAGCGGGGACGTGTTGATGGTGAAATCTTTATCCCACAGGCCGGAGTAAGGAGCCGTGGCTACTTAATTAAATTCCAATTAGGGACAGTATCAATATGCTGTTTAGCCGCAGCCCTTTGTGGGCAAATGAGCACTCAGCGCGCTCTTATCTGCGCGCGAAGCGAGCGCTCCTCGAGAGCGGCTGCAGAAGATAATTTATAGCTTTTAATTAGTCTTCATTCCGCCCGATCGGCCCGGCGTTCATCACCGGGAGCGGGGGAGTGAGGACAAAATAAATAAAAAAAACGAGTGAAAAGCGCTGTCACCGGTCCCTGGCAGGGCCCTTAATCACCGCGAGGCAGGGGCCGCGCTACAAGCCGCGTAATTTCCAAGGTGCTGATAAAGCGTGTTGAATAATAGCGGGGGCCCCTCGGAGACACCATTTACAGGAATGGCTTTATTGACGGCTTAACGTTGGTAATTCATTTTACCTTTCATGTATCGGGAGCCGGATTTGTCGCCGTAATAGGATGATAAATGCACTGACGGATCGCAGCCCCGCTTTTTATTGAGTAGCCCATATAGCCCGTGCGCTGCTTCGCGCGCGCGCGCGCGCTCCTGCGCACGCAGGCACGCACGCACGGTGGCGTATGATGAGGCTCTTGTTAAAAAGCTGTCTGGAGTAAAGGCGTGACAGTGAGGGCAGACTGCACTCTCCTGCTTCTGTAACACACACGCACACGCGCGCGCGCACACACACACACACACACACACACACACACACACACACACACACACACACACACAAAGAACTGTGATTATTTGACTTCCTGCGTGGAGGATTAGATGAGACAAACGAAGGAAAGCTGTCTTTTATAAACATTTGATCTTGTGATCTGTTCGTGAGTCTGCCTTCATTCTGGCTCGTCATATAGCATTATTATAAATAACAGCCGGAGATAAGTGTTCCATAAAGGCCAATATTTAGTTTTAATAATGACCTCTCTTTGTTTCCCTCCAGCAACCTGAAGACTGAGCATTTCTAAATAGGTCACACATTTGTTAAAAAGTAAATTGTTTCCCCCGTAAAGATAAACATGTAAAACAAAACACATTGTAAGACTATTCTTCTTATATAAAAAAAAACATGTTGTGTTCATACAGAAAACATCTTTAATTTGTGTTACCCAAAATAGTCTATTTTTAGTCCAACCCTGTTAAACCCTATTTAAATCTATTTAAACCCAAAGCAGCAGCTCCATCATCCTACATATGTGACAATTTAACTTTGATAAAATCTTTCACTTTCCAAAATATAAAATATAATAATGTGGTCATCTGAATTAAACACACTAAACAGTGAAAGTTGAGCTCTGCACCTTTTTTTGTGCCCACAAAAGAAAACGCTTCTCTATTTTACTTTCTTACTTTTTTTTCAGGAGATAAATGTGCTTTGTTTGTGCTGAAAAAAAAACAACAACAACAACAACAACTCCTCTTCACTTTGTCAGATGGAGTAACAAATAAAAAAGTGTTCATATGACAAGATAAGCTGCGATAGTTGGAGGAAGGTTGTGGCTCTGAGTGGATTCTGTCTCAAAGCTGCAGCGGGACTGTGCTGCCACCTAGTGGAGGACGACGGGAGGTTACTGTACAGAGAGAGTACTGCGCTTTCTAGGAGCCTGCAAGGTTCTGCGCATGCGTACTCTTTATTATGACTATTTTTAGCTATGTCAATTTGCATTTTCAGTAAAAGTTGACCAAAAAAGAGATCATAAGGGCACTGGGTGGAGGTTTATTTGTCATCCTCAATAAAAAGACAACAGGACCTTTTATGTTTGCATACAAGTGCATTAAATCAGCTGCTAAATGCAGATAAAGCACATTTATGGGATTCCATCTGGCCTCAATGACGACCGACCGGTTGCCCTCACCTCATGCGATGAAGGTGCTGGAGAGGCTGGTCTTGGCCCACCTCCGACTGCAGGTGAAATCCTCACTGGACCCTCTGCAGTTTGCTTACCAGCCTCATGTGGGAGTGGACGACGCCATCATCTACCTGCTGCAACGAGCTCAGTCGCACCTGGATGGAACCGGTGTCTCTGTGAGAGTCACTTTCTTTGACCTCTCCAGTGCATTTAACACCATCCAACCACTGCTACTGAGTGAGAAGCTGCGGGTGGTGGGGGTAGACTCGTCCACCATCTCCTGGATCACTGACTACCTCACAGGTAGACCACAGTTTGTCAGACTGGGCCGTGTGCTGTCTGAAACGGTGGTCAGTGATGTTGGAGCCCCACAGGGAACTGTTCTGTCACCCTTCCTGTTCACCCTGTACACCACTGACTTCCAGTACAACACGGAGTCATGCCATCTGCAGAAGTACTCTGATGACTCTGCGGTGGTCGGGTGTATTAGGGATGGACGGGAGGAGGAGTACAGGGCAGTGGTGGATGACTTTGTGGAGCGGGCCAACCCACCATATTGGACAACCCGGACCTCCCTCTCCACCACCTACTGCAGGGACAGCGGAGCACTTCCTCCAACAGACTCATCAGCTCCGCTGTCACAAGGACCGATACAGGAGAACATTCCTGCCCACGGCAATAAGACTTTCCAATAAGTCACCCCATCAATTGACCATCAACAACAGCCCTTGCATCGCTTTTGTTGTAGTTAGTCGCTGCACATTCTTTATACACTTCATATACACTGCACATACTTTGCATTTTTGCACTTTCTTTATTGTTTCATTTCCTAAATCATTATGCTTTACTGTTTTGTTTTGTTGTATGTATTGAGTATTTCGCATTTCTGATATTTGTTTGTGATATTTTGTGATATCTTTTATTTAAATTTTATTTTTTCTGATATTTTTTATTAAAATTTTATTTTTTGTGTCTCATAAGTTACTTGCTACTGTGACAAACGAATTTCCCCTCGGGGATAAATAAAGTATACGTCTGTCTGTCTGTCTGTCTGTCTGTCTGTCTGTCTGTCTGTCTGTCTATCTATCTATCTATCCATCCATGCATCCATCCATCCATCTATTTATGTTTTTAACAGTGAACCTCTGGGCTCAAAGTATCCGCATCGGGAAAGAGCCATTCAATAGAAAGTATAGAACTTTGGCGACATCTAGTGAGGTATTAAAGGTATTTCACTTTGGACATGACATGTTACATATTGTAGAGTAATACACCTCTGCACTTAATGTTAGGCCTGTTTCAACTTTATTTCTCTGTTTTTGTTCGAGGAGCGAGTAAATAGGAAGAACATAATAAATAAATGAATACAGAAGTTAAATACATTACTTTAAGTTTATTTGTAAAACACCCTTCAAGCTTACAGGCTATTCAAAAGTACTTTACGCGAGCTAGAGAAATACATGAGAACGACATAAAATAAAATAAATGCTTGACTAAAATGAAAGAATACAATTTATTTTATTTTTAAATGTCAGTACAACTAAATGTATTCACAAGTATCCTGGTATTTAATGCACACTTTGTTGGATTAGATGCACTCACACATGACATATACATACAAACATCTAAATACATTACATCTCATTCATTTTGTGACAATGACACAAACACGTTTTAATAACTGATTAACTTGTCGGTGAACTACATCAAAAACTAAATAAATCTGCGTTGCAATACTGTGCTTGTCCACCAGGTGTCAGAGTGAAGCAGCTGGAGAGAAAAGAAGAGGAAGGGGGAAAGCTCTTCTTTTCTCTCCAGCTGCTTTACTGTCACACACACACACACACACACACACACACACACACACACACACACACACACACACACACACACACACACACACATACAGATTAGGAAGCACAGCAGAAGCATTAATGAGATTGAGATGCAAAACAGGATAACAGATAATTATGTCTCTCTTCCACCATAAAAAGCCAATAAAACCAACAACAAGAGCGTTGTTGGGGCTGATACGTAATTTGTGTTGGTTTTAAAAATGTCACCTCAACTTGTAAAAAACACAGCTGATGAATGAATAGTGGCCATCACAGGGGTTGACTTTTCCACTATTTGACGTTTCACAACTTTGTGTCACATTTTTGCGGAGATTTCGCAAACAAGGATGGATTTCCAACGGCGGGGCCCTCAACCATCGCTCTGCCATTAGTATTGAAATTGGGGACACGTTTGCATGCTAAACGGAGATTATCATTCACTTAGCTTCTCCCCTCTCTCTCTCTCTCTGTCTCTCTCTCCAAGGTCCAGGATCTCTGCAGTAATAATACATGAAGGGCTCCTCTCCCTCATCCATTAATCAGGAGGGAGGCTGAGGTAAAGGAGGGCTGATCTTTGGCCCTCACACACACACTTGCACCTACCATTAATTATAGAAGGGGTTATTAATGCAGATAAATAATTAAGCTTCGGGGGGCTCTCTTTAGAGTCCTAATGAGAAGTGTGGGCGTGGGGGGCAGATTGCTCCTCGGTCTTATTACACCTCACGGAGAAGTTTGTGAAAGCTTCAGCTGATGATAAACGAGGCCCGTTTGGTAATTGGCAAATCAAATCGATGGGCCCACATCGCCGGGCTGGTGTTAACGCGGTGGCCCCCCGTCCTGGGCTGGATGGGGGCTCACAAACGTTTGGATCGCTACGTCATCAGACATGCGTGGTCCCCAGAGGCGAAGAAGCTGTGCGGTCAGTCACGTCATGCGGCCCACGTCTCGCGAATGCACGATTGGTATATGTTGTCGTCCACCCCATCATGCACGAGAGCTTTTCTGGCCTATTTAATGGGACACGGGAAGGCGGATGCAGCAGCGTCTCAACATGTGCGTGCGCGCGCACGCCCATCAGCCATGCGGCCCGGGGCCACTCTAACCTTTCAGCCCGACTCTCTGAGGATCGTCTCCCTCGTCAGGCATCCTCGGCCTGTCAGTGCCGTCTGCCAGAGGAGAGAGATGAAAGATATAGTCCTCATTGGCTTTGTTACAATAAAACGCCGCCTGCTCCAAATGACTTATTTCCTTAACCTTTACTCCCCTATATTTTACAAATGACAGACTGCGTGACACGGGGGATTGTTGGGAAGAAAAATAACCTCCTCAGAGTTCTCCTCATAACTTAATGACATCTCGGATAAGTTGCTGTCTGATTTGAAAGCAGACAGGTGACATTCATTTTTACGTGGGAAATAAAGCCATCTGAAGTGTAATCTCAAATTAGTGCCCCAAAACAACGGGCTTCGATTCTGTTTCCTGTAAGCAAAGGGTCTAACAGAAAGACCAAGAAGAGCTTTAATAATAAGTTAAAATGAGGTGGAACTTACTTTAAAGGCTCTAAAACTCTCATGACAAGCCGGGGAGGAGGCAGGACATAAATAATGACGATTTAAATGTGCGAGAGGGGATGAGGAGACGGCAGCCGGCAGGGAGAGGTGGTTGATGGGATGAGAGGAGAGTGTGTGTGTGTGTGTGTGTGTGTGTGCGTGTGTGTGTGTGTGATTGATCTCCGCCTAGGCTCCTTTAGCCTTTCATTATGGTCCCGGCTCCGAGAACAAGACAGGCATGTGTTTCTGACAGTTCTGCCATTTTCCTGCCCGGCTGCAAATCATCTGCGTGAATGCATGCGAGCTCGTGTATTTCTGGCTATTATAAGATCAAATGTCCTCTCGGAAAGATATACTGTAAATGTAATTGCCTGGGTAAAAAGCATTCAAGATGACATTTTGTGTAAGGTAGAAAATATAGTCAAAGTTTAGAGCAGCCTAAAGGTCAAAGGTGTGCGAAGGAAAGGAAACGTTTTATATTTTCTGAAATGTGCTTATTGGTTTCTTGAGAGTGAGACGAGAAGATTGATATCACACTCATAGCTGTATGCTTATTGTGAAGCTAGCGCCATTCGCTTAGCTTAGCATAATGACTGGAAGGCAGCTAGCCGGGTACAGATGTACAGATTAAACAAACCAGATGCCAAATGTTAATTTGTGAGGTTCAGAGAGGCTGGTAGAGGCAGGCTAGCTGTTTCCAGTTGTAATGCTAAGCTAACCAAGCCATCTCCCGGCTCTTGCCTCATATTTACCTGATAGATAAAAGAGGGGTACGACCCATGAGAAAACACTGTAATTTGGTTAAAAGAAAAAGAAAGAAAGACTTTACTCTGACTCCAGGCTAGCTGTTTCCCTAGCTTCTAGTCTTTATGCTAAGCTAAGCTAACCATCTCCTGGCTTTAGCTTCAAAGTTAGATACAGATACAAGAGTGCAAATAAGAGTATTTCCCTGCAATGTCACACTATTTCTTTAAAATTAGAGAGCAATGTATTTCCATGAGCACATTTAGCCGCAGAGTAATGAAATGAAAATAAAAATAATAACAATTATTCAGCAACATTTGAACATAGAGCATAACACTGATACCGATACAAGTTTGAAATATGACATTGTGCACCTATGACATCACATTGCGGTGGAGTTATCTTCAGGAATTACAATCACAAATAATGAGTGCAAATTTCGGGCCCTCAAAATGATTTTTTGCCTTGCATCAGGATGAAACATGACATAACCAAATAATGTTTGCCTTGTGGTTATGGGATGCTCCTCTCGGTCTTATTTTGGCCATGCTAGCCATTATAGGGCTGCAGCTAATGATTATATTCCTCATTATTTTATTAGTTGTTCTCTCTAAAGAAATGTCAGGAAATGGTAAACAAATAAATAAAGGGCCATAAAAACTTCTCAAAGCTCAAGTTAACTTATTGAAATGTCTTGTTTTGTCTAACCAACAGTAAAACATCTGAATATATTTAGTTTATTGTCATAGAGGGGAAAAACATGACGAATATCCACATTTGAAGCCAACAAGATCTTTTCTTTTGTTTGGAAATGGGCTTCAATGACTTGATTGATTATAGCAGTTGTTGCAGTCTCATAGCTCTGCACAGTGATGTTAGAATCACTCAAAGAGCCGCTTTAAATCAATGAAAACCACCGTTTACTAGCTGCCACTGCAGCCTTTTACGGTTTATGTCCTTTCAACAGCAACAATAATCTGTGGCACCATATATATGACGATTCGGGGCCTCATAATGACTGTGAGGTGTGCAGCATTCGACAGGAGATATATTCATGAGCCTGGAAGCGCATCGTCTTTGAAAAAGCACCCACAACATTATATTATTCGGCAAATAAGCTTAACCCCGAGTTTAAACCCTCAAGGAGTCATTTGTCTTGTTTGTGTTCTACTTCTATGAGAGGATTTTATTTATTTTTTATCCCCTTCACTGTTTACTGTGTCTTTCTCTTTTGCTCTCTTCTCTCTGTTTCTCAAGTCTTTCCCCTCGTTTGGCCGATTAAACCACAAAAGAGATGTAACCTTCGAAGTGCAGACTGACAGATGCAGTGAGTCAGCATTTGGCTGAGTCATTATCCGGCACATGAATCCCGGGTAATACTGGGAATTTATTCCACTGGAGCAAAATATGAATGAGTGTCTCTGTCTCTCCGTTTTGTGTGTGTGTTGTTTATGTTGAGGACAACTCATTTTATTTCTCATGTTGTTTGGACATCTTCTCTTGCATACCAATATTTGAGCAATTTTATTTGAGAAAGTATTGAATAATAATTGTGTAATATATTACAAAACATATTGTCATCATCTACTATACAATTAAGTATATGAGTTAGCCTAAATGTACTTAAAGTATCGGAATTGAACATATTCATCATGGCCACCTGCCAACATCGGCCATTTTGAATTTAGTGCGTTTTTCGTGTATTTTATCCAAACCCCTAACGCCCTAACCCTAACCCTAGGTATCAAATTAAACATAAAAATCAGGGCTACAATAATATATAATCCCCGTGTACAACCTCTAAACACAACTCAAACAATAAATAGGGTTAGGGTTAGGGTTATTAGGGTTAGGGCTTGGGCTTAAAGGGTTCAAATTTGGTTGGTATGACCTTCCGGCTAATGTGGCGAAGGAATAGTCGATAAGTCCAACGATGACATCATAGGTCATGTGACAACACGCCATCTTCAGCCCTTTACAGGTATACAGGTATGGAACTTTTCGGAACTCCTCCTCGAGGAGTCAACAGATCCATCTCAAATTCGGTCAGCAGAATCTCAAGACATTCACTGTGTTAACCTGCGAAGCTTTCGGGTTTTCTTGGAACGGCGTCCCTTTGGTGAGGCGGGAAGTTTGCATGTTTTGCCGTAACACAGGGCGCTGCTGTTTGACTTGACTTTATGCGCTCCAATCCGCCCCAAATTGCACTTAATGGACAATCTACTAACTCTGCCTTCAGCAAAAAGAAGAACACACTTATTCATTTCCCAACAGTCCCTAAAACCCCTAAACATTCAGTGTATTCCTCATACAAATGATCAAATACAGTTTCATCTACCAGGCCGTCAGAAAGTCATTGTGCCGCCGTACACAGCCTCTTTACTGCAGCGGCTCTCCGGTTTCCCCTCCTTTCTTTTATTTCCCGGTGAGGATCCCGGCCGCGAGCGCAGCACCTTGGATAAGACTCGACAAACAAACAAAAGAGGAAGATAAGCAGAAGGTTCGTAGGTGTCAGATCCCGGCTCTCCCCCTCTCCTGGGTCCGTTCAGACTTCCTCCTTGTATAGTTTTTTTTATTTTTGTTAGGCTCATGCACACTTTTGGCATTTGCATCTCAGGCACGCGCGTCACTCCTGGATCAATCGTGGCGGGGAGCAAATCAGCGCGGCGAAAGACTGAGGAGAGGTTTTAAAAATGTCCCCCCGATGATTGGCGGCCTGTGCGGGGAGATCGTTGACTGCAATCCTTCACGCCGATTGGCAATCAGGCGCTTGCTGAAATCAACGGAGGCCGGCTGCTCCTAACCGCTGCTGTGTTTGGGCTTCATTAGATGAGACTCTTTACTCACAGGGTTTCAATTAAAAAGAATCATAGTTCACTGTAACGAGGGCGGCATGTACAACACCAAAAGACCGCGGAGACACATGCTGTCATTACGCCGGTATGATGCCTGTTGCTCAGCTGCCTGTCAAGCTGCATTCTCCTGAACACAATGTGCGTGTGTGTGTGTGTGTGTGTGTGTCCTACTTATCTCATCCATCAGAGAATTTCACTACTCCGTCTGTCAGTCAGCGATCCCTCACTGTCACCCAGACATGGGGGGGATGGATGATCATCTATCGTGTTTTATATATGTGTGTGAGTGTGCGTGTGTGCAAGTGTGTGTGTGTGTGTGAGAGTGTGTTCATCCGTCTGGCAGCCGGGTGACACGCACTGCTGTTGATGTCTCAGTTGGTGTCAGCAGCTCCACTTTTCATCTTAAATGTGTCTGCAGTGGAGGCTGAGAGCCTGTACAAGACCATCATGCTTTGATCTTTAAACGCTTTGAGAGGAGGGGCCCTGTGGGGCCCCCCAGAGCCCCAAAACAACAACAACAAACACTTGGTCATCATTAAACCTCGACCATCTTTTTGTCTCGCAAACGCTGCTGTATGTTTACATGACTTACATTTTTTTAAAGGCCCTCAAAATTGTGTGAAATGAACAAAAATCTATTGATCAAATGCTAATAGTTTAAAACTACTCGAAACTAAGTTACACATATTGATAGCTAACGCAGCTCTGTCTGTCTCCGTACTGCAGCTAGGGTCGGCTTTAACCTTTTAAAAACCAATCCGCCCCTAGGGGGGAAGACTGAGCGATTGTTATATAAAACTGTAAATCATAGCTTGTTTTATGAAAAAAAGCCCCAAACTGCTGTATTTGGATGTATTGAACACCATAAGTAATATAGAAGTGAAATATATGGTTTGGTATATGAGAAAATTCAAATGTCACAGATGTGCGCAAATGTGCCTCAATGCAAATTTTGGAGACCTCGCCTGAATTTTCTCTGCACTAAACCCTCTCTAACTTTGTTCTGCTTCACTTTATCAAAGTCAACCTTTGCAGAGAGAATGTTCACATATTGTGCTATGATTTGGGTTAGAGAATGTTCACATATTGTGTTATAATTTGGGTTAGAGAATGTTCACATATTGTGTTATGATTTGGGTTAGAGAATGTTCACATATTGTACTATGATTTGGGTTAGAGAATGTTCACATATTGAGCTATGATTTGGGTTAGAGAATGTTCACATATTGTGTTATGATTTGGGTTAGAGAATGTTCACATATTGTGTTATAATTTGGGTTAGAGAATGTTCACATATTGTGTTATGATTTGGGTTAGAGAATGTTCACATATTGTGTTATGATTTGGGTTAGAGAATGTTCACATATTGTGTTATAATTTGGGTTAGAGTTGGCCCTTACAGCTGCATCATTTCAAATAAATAATCATCCTGAAAGTGATTTTTTTCTAGGCGGACCTGAAACCTTTGTGTCATCTTCATTTACTCTTAACCATTAACATATAGACTGATATTTACACATCTGAACAACATCTCACATGTGTACCAAATTATTCAAATAGCCCTAGTGGTTGCCTTTTTTGTTTGGGTATGCAATTTTCGAGGAAAGGGCCTAAAAGTAGGTTGGTGTTCTATTGTTTGAGGTATACTGTGCTGGATACTTCTCTCTGGATTTATTACCTCGGTAAACATTGTAAACGCAAGTTTATCGTCTCAATCTCTTGTTTCAAGTCTTCCTTAACTCTTTAGTGAATTATGGTCCCATTTAGAGTGAAATAGAGCATAAAGTGGAATATGCTTTAGGGCGGCACTACGTTGTGATTGACAGGTCGCTACCACGGCACTGCCAGGTCTGGGAGTTGTACATGCTTTTGTGTCAAAACTTAACCTTAACCGTAACCTTATGAAGGTTAATTGTAACATTCTGGATCACCTGAAATTGTCTTATTCAGTGTTTGGTTGCATTTAGCTCCGCCCTCTCGTGGCACTCCTGGTTGCACAACAAGGTGACAACGGCCAAAAACCAAGATGGCGACGGCCAAAATGCCGAACTCAAGGCTTTCCAAACCAATGGGTGCTGACGTCACGCTGGATTCTTCCACTTCTTATGAAACAGGCTATGTTCCCCCGGCGGCTCAATGACAAGAGCACATCCCCTGACCGCGGACTGACAGAACACGGCCCGGTGGACCACCTGCAGCATCCCACGAGGCAGCGAGAGTGAAAGCCAACCCAGATGCTCCCTTGGTGTGGAGCGAGCTTCGTTTGCTGGGGCTTCGCCTCGGCTAACCCTCCACAGTGTACCTTTAATCCATCCTGCTGTATTCCCCATAAATGTGTCTCACGCTGGGCTTTTTCCCATATCTGGTACATGAACTGTACAATTTTTGTAAAAAAAATAAGCTCTGGGGACGTCTATCGACCTCTTTTTGTTTTTCAACAGCTCAAGAAGAACACAGTCCCCTCTGAGGAGGACAGAGCTCATTTGTAGAGCAAAGCAAAATAAGCTGCCACCTTAATAGAGGTTTACCTAACCAAGCATGCTAATATTTGTCTTCCATGATTTCCATTTAAATTGACAGGGCTGGTGTGTAAACAGCTGTTTAGTGTGTGTTCCTGAGGGGGAATGGGGTAAAAAGATATTATAATAAAAAATAAAAAAACACACACAAAACAGCCATCATCTTAATGAAAGCTTACAGCCATGTTTGAGTCTGGTAAAGCATTTTGCAAATCTTAATACAAGTTAATCAGAAGTGAAACAAAGGAGCCGGCAGCCACCGCTTTTATTTATTTTTTATATCTGAGACGATCTGAAGAGACGCAAGTTATTTATGTTTCCTCTCGCACAGACAGCGTCTTGCTAACAGTCTGCTCTCTATTGCCACTCAGCCGTCCTTCAAATTAAGAGCGTTGAAGTTTCAGAAGTATAGTTACAGCATGTTAAAAATGTTAAACATGTTAATATTAAAAAGCTTCTCCTGTCCTCGTGATCAAAACATAATGATATTCTGTTTACTTTGTAATATGACAAAGAGAAGCGGCTGTATTTCAATTATCGAAATAGTTGCAGATTCTATTATCCGGCGATCAATGAATAAACTACGAATTTCTTGACTTTGTTCCATTTGCATTAAACGAGGCTCACTGACCACAAATGTCTGCAAGCTACAGCCGAGCAAAGGACATTCAGGGAGGCACCTGGACCCCGTACTGTAGGCGACAATGCAATGCAACACATTTGGACAGGCAGCCTGCGGAGCAATATTTATATATATATATATATATATGTATATATATATATATATATATATATGTATGTCTATGACATTAAATCAAACACAAAACACTCAGATTCACTTAGTCAGGGATGTTCACACGAAGGCAACTTTTTGTCAAACAATATTTATTTGCATATATATATGACAACAAAATGTAACCGATTCGGTATCAATGCAAGACATCCCAATTTGCATCCTTCATGTGTGTTACTGGGTTATTTAGTGAAACACCAAACACGACTCGAAGCGCCACGGTTTACGCTCGCGGCGGCGATCGAGATGGCCTAGATTTATTGCAGCTCATCGAAACGCGTTTAGAATGCGTTCCGCTGACCTCATCGGACGCCGACTGTGTCTTCTGAAACCGGTCCAGCTCATCCAGTTGTTGCTCCCATTTTGCCATGTACGCTGACTCGCTTACTAGTGGACAGATATCAAATAAATAAATAAATATCATGGGGAAATGGGGGTAATTCACGTGACCGTATATATTTTAGGAACCATTCGAAGACCCTGTCGCAAAACAGAAAGTGGCACGAAAATATTTGGTTGCAGAAGCTCGATGACGTCGGGAACTACTGCAGCTGTCGAGCTAACGGCTAACATGCTAGCCAGCTGGGAACATGCTAGCCAGCTGGGAACATGCTAGCCAGCTGGTCCGCCACCGTAATAGCCTTGGTTTTAAGCTAGCAAGCTTAACAACTGTCAGCGACAAGCTTGCTAGCAAAGTCGCTAACGGACGATAAGTTTGTTGTTTATTTAAAAGACTCATGTCTCACAGCTATCCGCAAAACACGTCTCTTTAGCGAAAAAGTTGACACTCCAACGGGGGGGACGTTAAACAAAAGTGGACGCTACTAACCCTTCCCACCATTTTGGACTTCTCTCTGTTTGCTGTTGGCCTGTGGTCATAAATCTGTTGGACCATGTTCACCAGCTAGTTGAAAAACCAGCGTGTTTTATTACCGCAAAAGAAAGGGCTAAATTGGCATGGAACGCCAGGGCGTTAAATACCGGTGTGACCGGGCCTTGAGTCCAAACACTGGACTCTCAAAACAGCTGATCTGATGTTTCATCTCTTGTTTTCTTTGATTTCCCTCTTCTTTCTGTTTCCATTGGAGCCTGACATATTAGGTGCCATTAATACACACAGCTCTGGGGCGACGCTCCCCCCTAGAGTATTTCAGAAATGTGTCAAAGGAACTTAAGAATGATGCCTCCTCGCCGCAGAGTGCGTTCGGGGTGTTACTGCGGGTCTGCACGAGGAGGATCTGTACTCTGGTGACAGCAGAGCAGTTGAACTCGAGTCAAAATCAAACACACACACACACACACACACACACACACACACACACACACACAAAAGGTCTCTCGCTAAATGAACAAGAACATATACACGGTTGCAGATAATACGCCTGTGTGCTGCGGCACGCGCCTTCAAACGAGGACAAAACACAATTTGGACTTGTGATGGGAACAGTTCTCGGCGCCGGCTGCCCGTCTAGTCGGGGTACAGGATGAAGCCGGAGAAGGTGCTGTACTTGTTGTTGTTGCCCCCATGCGCCTTGCCGCCGTCCAGTTTCACGTAGATCTCGTCCCCGGAGTCCAGGTGCAGCACGGCGCTGTTGCTGGCGTAGTCGTAGTTCTGGTCTGCGTCCTGGGCGATGGCGCTGGCCCGAACCTGAGGGGACGAGACTTCATTAGTAGATCAGAGACGAGAAAGTTCACTTATGGCTGAGAGGCAAACAAAACCCAGCTGTGATGCAGCTTTAAAAATAGACACTCAAAGGGAATGCTGGGTAAACTAGAGGTTAACACCACTATAGCTATAGGATAGTAGTAAATAAAATGATTAAATCCCCCTAACCCCACCACCCTTGCAGTGTCTTTAACGACCACAGCTGATGTGAGTATCTGACCCCTCATCCAGCTGCAGCTGTAAACATCTGACTCATCCAAAAAGGAGGGAGGGGGGGGGGGGGGGGTCACAAACACAATCAGCGCGTGCACACACGCTCGTGTTTGACCAGAAATATCACCGATGTTACCATGAAATCATCCCTGATGAATAATAAGAGTAGGCAGGAGATGATGTTAATGGGAAGAAGGGATCAAGCCTCGTGCGTAAAATGAGGATGACTGGAATGTTATAATCTTTATTTAGAAGAAGAAAAGAAAAAAAAAGGACAATATTCTGCTAGTTTCTATACGCCATCTACACTCTCACCTGTCCGTTTTTGCACAGGTCGGCCCACATGCTGGTCCCGTCCCCTCCCCGCATCAACACATGGTAGGTGAAGAAGTAGATCCCGGACACATGGCAGGTGAACTTCCCGGTGCTCGCGTCGTAGTGGTTTCCCAAGTTTGTAATCACGTCGTCAAACTTCAGCACCTCGTATCCCTCGTGCGGGTTCTTCAGGCCGACGTAGAACGCGATCCTGAAACTGTTGGCGGTGGAGTTCGCACCGTCCGTCTCGCCGTTGTCGGGGCCAGCGGGTCCGGACACCGCGAGTCTGCCGTCGCCGCGCTGCCCCGGTGGCCCCCTCGGTCCCGGGGCTCCCGGCTCTCCCGGCGGGCCCCTGGACCCGGGTTTACCGGGTCGCCCCGGCTCCCCGCGGCTCCCTTGCGCCATCGGCGGCAGCGGCGGCGCGGCGACGCCGTTCACGTTCTGGATCACCTCCATGGCGGTGGCGCCGCCCGGTTTCGGGGTGTACGGGTCGCAAACCATCCGACAGGTGCCCATCATCTCGTAGTAGTGCGCGGAGGTCTCCGGGGTGCGGAGCAGCAGCAGCGGGACGGCGACGGCCAGAGCCAGCAGAACCATCGCGACGACGGTCACCACGAAGACCGACCACTTCCTCCGCGCGGCTCGCGGACGGAGGGACGACAGGAAACCCGCGGAGCCGCTCTGGGGGGGAATTGTGACGGAAGGCAGGGGGGGACTTTTTAGGACGACGGAAAAGAAACGGAGACCAAGTTGATTAGGTGCGCATCCCTCGGCCTGGCTCTTCTAATTGGCGGCTTCGAGCCCCTTGGGCAGCTGTGAGCGGGCAGCGGGGAGCGCGTCCTGGATGGATGGATGGGTGCGCGCGGACAGCGGCGGTCCAGCTGCGGCCAGCTGCCAAAGTTAGCGAGGGGAAGACCGGAAGACAAGGGGGAGGTGGCCTTCACATTAAAACAGCGGGACGGGGGGCGCCTCTGAATAGAGAATAGAAAGACATCAGCTGAGTAATTTAAAACAGACACACAGGTTTAATGGCACGAGGTGGGTCAGAACCAAAACGGAAGCTCATTTTTAATAAGCATCCATTAGGATGGGAGGCTGCACATTCTCTGGGTCATAATTATAATTTGCAGTCATATGTCAGAAGGCCACTGCCTACATTTACTCAAGTACTTTTTTTAGAGGTACTTGTCACTTGCTTTATATTTCTCCTCCGCTGCAATACAGAGGGAGGTGTTGTACTTTAGTCCACTGCGTGTATTTGACAGCAATAATTAACTAATCATTTAAAAAAAATCAGTTTATGAACTGATGCATTGTGACGCCAAACAGTATGAAGCGGTTTAATGAGCTGCTCCTCAACAGGTGCGTCATTAATAATGACCCACCGACAGTGACCGTGCTGCATAATTCACCATCAGTAATATTTCTGCATTTGGAATTTGACTTGAGTATATTTCCAGTATGGTATATTGCAGCTTTACTTAAGTAGACAGGCTAACTTATGAATATCGATATATCGATATTAGACGTATGTTATACGTCTAATATCATAAGTGATTAGACGTATAACAGATTCTCGACATTGGTTTTATTTTCTAATGCGCAACAGGAAGTGCTCTGTTCTCTTTCGACTGACTTGACGAGAGGTAGCCGGTGCGTAAAGTTTAAGTCCGCGCAATTGTCACTCAAGATTACACACAATGGATTCAGCAAAGAACACTCACACATATTTATTTACATGTGGGGAAAACATCTCGATAATATTATACTGTAATGTGTCACTCTGTGCATATATACATAGCCTTAAAATGCCAAATGATTGCATATTTATTTTTCATAAATCTCGACGGTGTGGAGCTGGTTTGTGTTTTCTTATAGGTGGAATACATTAGAATTCAAATATTACCATACAATTTATTCAGCCATTCCCTTTTGGAAACAAATCCATGCATTCTTGCAAGATTGGGGATTTGGATTTAAGTCGAGCCCATCCACATATTATCATAAGTCAGTGCTCAAAATGTATTTATATTTTGTAATCTTTTTGGGCAATCCATTATTGCCATCTATAATAAGCTCCCCTAATCGACACTTAAATGAATGAAAAATAGATAGATTTTTACTTTTAACATTAATTAATATAATAATAAAAAATAAATAAGAATAAAGGTTAAAGACAAGTTTAAACTTGTGATGAAAACAGTAAGTAAATACGTCCAACTATTTGACTCAGACAACGAGGGGTCTTTTCAAAGTCAGAGCTAATGTCTGAGGGCAGGTCCACTGCGGTGACGCCGCCAAATGACCAACTGCATTGGTCACTTCAAACGCTCACACATGCACACATTTAGACAGAGGGAGATGGGTGGTGGTGGCGGGGGGAGAAGATAATATATACAGGAAATGGAGCGGAGATGTCTGACGGCTGTCCACACCTTCGGCTCCGAGCTCCCCAGCTGCAGGGACGCTCTTTTTGATGTCTTGTTTCGCGAAGGTGGAGAGCCACGGGCCTTGAATTCTGATTCTCCAGCAAATTAAAATTCCCCCCTGTGCACAGGCAATCATTACTCTGTTGCATACAGATGTGCCTTAAATACCTCGTTAGCCGTGCACTTGTTCATGAGCACGTCAGCCGAAGTGGCAGAGCGCCACCAAGGCTGCTTCCACCAGTGGAAAACAATGTGTGTGGCGGCCTTGTGGTTCAGATTTGCTCCGAAACTAAACAGCCTCTTCCTTCACCCCATGCTACACCCTTCCACCGAGTTTCATGACAACCGGACCAGTAGTTCTTCAGTAATCTTGCTGACAAACAAACAAAAACAACGTCCATGGCGGCGGTAATAAGACCAGCGATGCCGTTTATTGGTTATTTCCAAAGAGTGCAAGTTTCTGAGACACTCAGTAAAGAGTGTTTGCTCATTGAAAATAACAACATCTATAGATTTTGTCCCTGGAGTTCAATCACCCAACAAGACCCCCACACCCTGAAGGACCTGTAATACTTCAAAAGTGCGGGTTGGGAACTAAGCACCTGGAATTGGAGCACAGGCCCCACATCCACAGCAGAGGCTTTAGAGCTCAAGGCGATGTTGGGAAATCTTCAGAGGCCGGAGACAAGGCTTATCCGAAGCCCACAGTCACACTGCAGAAAGCCAACCCCTCCCTACCCCCTAAGCAATTTTCAACTTGTGCTCAGCTCAGCTTTTGACTCCACTGAACATGGCTTCAGCCGGGCCTGCTCATGTCTGAAGGTGAGAAAGAGCGCCACAAGTCACGTGGAAAATGAAAATCGTGTGTGGGGGGAGGGGGGTTCAAATCTGAGGGCAGTCCTGACGAAGCTGAAAATCCATCTTTGAATTTTCATCCACAGCGAATGACAATAATCATCTGCGGGAAAACAAACGAGCGCAGAGAGGCACGCGGAGAACTCGGCCACGCGAGTGCAGGAGTGACCTTTACAGGGTTAGTACAGTGAGCGGCATCTTGAGGCTGTGGTGAGCCACACATGGCACACTGTCCGCAGTGTGCGCCGCAGCTGCTGCTGAGATTACCCTGGTCTAACCGAGCTGCATGTCAGTGTCTCTGTCACACTGACCACACCATGAGACACATGAATCACTCCATCGTTATAGCTGCCTTTGGACTTTAAACTGTATGCATTCAGGTAAACACTGAAACATGAAGACTGCTTCCTGAGCGCTTTTATATTGTAGAGAGAGTGCATTCAGACCCTTTACTGGAGTGAAAGTAGTGATACCACTAAATTACACAAAGTCCAGCATTCAGAATGCAACAAAACCCTGTTTTTATACTATTTGGGACATTTGTTTCTTCTAGCCAATTAGTAATAATCTCTCTGTATAGTTGTTTTTATTGTTAGGGGCGGAGTCCGCCATTCCCGTGCCGGATTTAAATTGTTATGCATGAGGGATTCACAGGAGAGCAACTGTTAAATTCACTCTATTTCCGTTACTGTCTTGTCCATCTCCCGCTCTCATGAACTATACTTTCCCGATGGCGACCAGGGGAACGACTCGCATTGCGATGATTGCTGTGCGTGACGAATTACCGCACTGAATGCATTGTTGTTGCACTTTCACAGTGCAACAACAATGCAGCGGTGAGAACCTGCAACATCAGCTCCTGTCTCAACATGTGTCCCTAATCCCCGATGAAGGGAACTGAAGACGCCTCCGCACTCGAAAGCACAGAAACAAATGTCCTCCTCCATGTGAAGCTTTGACAGTGAAGCCCCGTCAGATGTTAACATGGCTCTACCTGTCCACCTCGGGCTAATAGCCTACGACCGAGCCTTCGCTTCTCTGACACAATATTTCCCATCCGACTCTGAGATTGCCGGGGTAATAATAATAGGATATGAACCTGAAAACAGCATCAAGGAAAGGTTAAGAGACCCTGCTGTGTGCCACTGCTGCCATTCGTTAGCTTAACATTTTCAGCTGAGATCACCAGGCTTGTCTCAGGGCGAGTAGTAAATCTGTCCCCACCGGATCAGAATAACTTCCATTGATTTGACTTGTGAGATTAATGGGTTACCACTCCGGGAGACGCCAGTAATCGATGCCTATGAATGAAAAATCTCCAAATTAGTAAATGTATCTCAAGGACAGTGACCTTAAAAGTGCAAGATCCCAGATTGGGATCGTTTCTGTTGCCTCCTCACGGCTCTCATCATGGTGGCGGCGAGCTGGCGGCTATAAGATAACAGCGAACAGTGCAAACTACGGAAAAAGTGCTGACCATACAAATTAAATAAGAGTAGAACATATATTTAACGGTGAATAGTACGGAAGAATGGGCCGTAAAGTGTTGCCGCTCGCCGGAAAGAGAGCGGACGTAGCTCTGGAGACGTATCTGGCTAGTTAGCTAGGTGCTAGCTTGTCCTCATTTTAATGTAACCCGTGAAGCACGATTAGCAATGCTAACTAATTATCCAGCTGTCCACTAGTTAGCTAGCTATCTTGCTAATTACACAATGCCTAAATGCTACACAGGTTACCGATAACGAGCCAAACAAAGATGTCACTCAGCTTGCGACAGCAATGCACTCCATGCTTTCATGCTGCATGGATAAAGCATTAAGTTGTTAAATTGTACTCATTTAACGCTACTCTGGTCGTGCTCTGCTCAGGCTTGATGTTACTCCGCTCCATCTGTATGTAGCAAATATTTGTTTGCTGCTATATTAATGTTCAGAATGTAAAGTACAGCTCCTCTAAGCGGTGTAAACAAACACGAAGCCATGGCCCATGAGAGTGAAAGAGAGGGTGGCATGCAGGCGCTGTGTGTGTGTGTGCGCCTGTGTGTGTGTGTGTGTGTGTGTGTGTGTGTGTGTGTGTGTGTGTGTGTGTGTGTGTGTGTGTGTGTGTGTGTGTGTGTGTGTGTGTGTGTGTGTGTGTGTGGTGACACTGATGCAGTGCTGGGAGCCAGAGGGGTTCAACCTTTTGCAAGTGGCAAAGGCAGACTTGATGAAGTCATGTTGACAGCGCATAGCCCGCGGCCGGACATCTTTTTAACGCGCTTTTTTGGTTCTAATCCTAAAGCCTGTTTTATCAAATACACTGACAACAGCAGATGGAGTCCAGGGAGAAACTGCTATTAACAGTCTGCGTCTAATGAGACAATACAAAAACCAACCCATCGTCACAGCAAAAAGAAGACCAAGAGTGTATGAACTCTGCACGCTAATATGATCTCAATCATAATGTGTTCATGTTAATTCAGCATCTTATCTTAGCGTGTTTGCTTGTGGATTATCAATAAACACGGCCGACGTGGTGGAGATGCCATTAATGTAGAATGACTGCTTATAAACAAAAGTATTGGACATCTTTTTATTTATGTAAACCTTTTATTTAGTGTAAAGCAATTTGTAAGGTGTTTTGATGTGTTGTAAATCTGCAATATAATATATAATACACTCCTGGATATTCATTGTATTTCTACATTGGTGGAGCCCACTGCTTTCGCTCTCTCTCTCTCTCTCTCTCTCTCTTTTTCTTTTATCTTCTGCACACACGTGGAGGCGTGGCCGCGGAGGGGCGGGGCTTTGGCAGGAGCGTCACGTGACCCACGTTATCAGGAAGAACCGTCCACAGAGCGGAGAAGCGGTACCTGAAAGTAGATAAAAAATACCGCCGGGTGAGTACTAACAGAAGCTAAGTATACTAAGTTGTGTTAGGTAAGATATCGTTTTTATATAAATGCACGTTTATATTTGTCCGCGTCGTCATGGTCGCTCAGGAGAGGAACTTTATTCCGGCGGAAAGTTTCCACGAGTTGAGTCAAGGACATCGAGGTGGCGTCAACTCGCGTTTCTGTTTTGAGGAGAATACCAGCGTGGATTTGTTGCAATTAAGCGTGTTTTCGCTCGTCGCTCGGCTGTAATGAGCCATGCAACGTCAGTTTAATGTGGACCAAGTGCCGCACGTGGAGTGGTTCTCATAGTCATGTTGTGGCATCCAGTTTTCTGTGCCCGCTGGATGACTTGCTGTCTTACGGCTGTGTAATATCCTTTTATTATATTATTGTAAACCGTGTCTAGTCTAGGACATGTTAGCTGAGAGAGAAAGATGATGGGAATCCCAGAGCAGATGAAACTGCATGTTTTAATTATTCCTTTAAAAGGTTACACCTAACAATCAGCGTCTGTAATTAAATACAAATAAAAGCTTAAAGTCGAACTAAAAGTGCTCTCCTTTCTGTTTCTTGACTGTGCATTTTAGGACCCAGTTGAGGTATTATGAGGTAATATAAACTAACCACAATGTTTATGTCCTCCTGTCCCAGTGTATTATGCCTGATGAGATGGCACGACCTTTAATCCGAGGCCGGGGTGAAGGAGGATGCTCCGGGCGCCTCGAGGCCTCCGCCTCCGAACCCGACGCCCCGGTTGTCGGCATTCTGGGCACGGGCGACTTCTCCCGCTCGCTGGCTAGAAGGCTGGTGGCCTCCGGCTACCAAGTGGTGGTCGGCAGTCGAAACCCCAAGCGCTCTGCGGCTCTGTTCCCCGAGGAGGCCGAGGTGACAACACTGACACTCGCTTTCACACTCGCCACGTAATTGGTGTTTTGCACTCTCTCCCTGTGGGTATAATTATATACTTACACTGTCTTTACCCATGAGGCATGATAACTGTTGTTATTATCCTGAATAGATGCATATCTATTGTGGTACACAATAGAGCTAATCTGGCTTTAAAAAAAAAAAGTGTCCTCTTTGTATCATCACACTGTCAGTTGGGACAACGCTCATGTTTGTGTGCTAATATGAATCTAGAGCCAAGAGACGCTTAGCGTTAAGCCTGAAGCAGAAGGAAACAGATGCACTGTACTATACTCCACTGTACTTGGTCTACTAAGGTATGTGGAGTCCAACCACGTCTGCCTCTGTCCTCCAGGTGACCTCCCAGGTGGAGGCCGCCAACCAGGCCGACCTGGTCTTTGTCGCGGTGTTCCCCGAGCACCACTCCACGCTGCTGGAGCTGAAGCCCGCGCTCGCCGGGAAGACGCTGGTGGACGTCAGCAACGGGTTGAGCATCAACCGAGACGGGCCTTCGAATGCCGAGCGGCTGGCGGAGCTGTTCCCGGAGAGTTCTGTGGTCAAAGGGTTCAACACCATATCGGCCTGGACGCTCCAGGTGGGACCTCGGGATGGAAGCAGGCAGGTAGGATACATGCGCGGCGGTGCAGATTTAAATAACGAGGACGTCGAGATTTAGCGAATTTCTGAACCCGACATCACCGCCTCGCTCCAGATTTTGCTGTGCGGCAACAACGGCGGGGCCAAGAGCTCGGTGATGCAGCTCTGTCGCAGCATGGGCTTCGTCCCCGTCGACATGGGCCTCCTCTCCTCCTCCCTGGAGATCGAAAACATCCCCCTCCGCCTCTTCCCCTGCTGGCGCGGCCCCGTCCTCTGCACGCTGTCCCTGTTCGCCTTCTTCTACGCGTACAACTTCCTCCGCGACGTCCTGCAGCCCTTCGTCGTGGCGGGGAAGAACGTCTTCTACAAAATGCCCATCGAGACCGTCAACGCCACGCTCCCCGTCGTGGCCCTGGTGACGCTGTCGCTGGTCTACCTGCCCGGCTTGTGCGGCGCTCTCCTCCAGCTGTGGTGGGGCACCAAGTACAACCGCTTCCCCTGTTGGCTGGACCGCTGGCTGACGAGCAGGAAGCAGCTGGGCCTGTGCAGCTTCTTTTGCGCGGCGCTGCACACCGTCTACAGCCTGTGTCTCCCCCTGAGGAAGTCCGCCCGCTTCAAGCTGCTCATCGACTCAAAGCGGGTGAGGGGTTAGACGCAAACAGAGTGCACGCTAAATACCCCCCACCCCTGGAGACCGTGAGGATTGATGTGTTTTGCTGTGTGACGTCCAGGTGACGGAGGGGGACGTGTGGGTGGACGCGGAGGTGTGGAGGATGGAGCTGTACCTCTCGGCGGGCATCATGGCCCTCGGACTGCTCTCCCTGCTGGCTGTCACCTCGCTGCCCTCAGTGGCCAACACCGTCAACTGGAGGGAGTTCAGCTTCATCCAGGTACACACACACACACACACACACACACACACACACACACACACACACACACACACAACGCTTGATTGTTCTAGTTACAGAAAGAAGTGTAGCATCAAATACCCCCTCCTCTCAAAGTGCCCCGTTTCCTATAAATACTTACCGCTACAAGGCTGGGTTTCTATTCTTCTTGGTCGCAGCGGGGTAAAAGTCAGATAGGATTAATACAGACTGATAGCCAAAGACTGACAGCCTGACGCTTGACACATATCATATATAACATACAGGCTCGGGCATCACACACACCACGTCTCCCACGTGCAAATACTGTCTGCACTCCCGCAGCTGCCCCAGATTTGCCGTTAAACTCGGACTGTGACAAAGCCATCAGGAGAGTCGTGACTCACGCGCTTCCTCCTTCTCCGCCGCCTGAACCCCCCCTCCCTCCTCCTCCCTCCCCCTCGTCGCGGCCTCCATTTCTCCAGCACTCGCGGCCCGTCGGTGGTCGCCTTTTTCATCTTTCAGTTCGGCTAATCCGCCGGCCGTCAGATTAGCCGCGTGCCGACAGCCAGCGCATTAAAAAAGCAAACCTCTCTGCAGCGAGACGCGCCGCCCGCAGCTGCAGGACAGCGCGTTCGTGTGTGTTATCTGTCGCGTGTGTGCGTGTGTTTGAGCGTCAGTCCCATACATGATTTACCAACTACACACTAAGAATCTGCCTCATCCCCTCAAGGCAGGACATTGTCCACTTGACCTGTGCGTTTTGAATTAAAAAAAACTGTTAAGCTAATTGAAACTGTTGTAAATCCCAAAAAACTGTGTGCGTCTGTGTTTCAACAGTTCCTCACTGTCCATTGAGTGAGCTACCTGTCAGTCCACATTACTTCATGTTTACAGCTCTTGGATTGTATGTAAAAAGACAAGAACTAAAATGCAACAGTGTATGATTTCTAATTTAAAACGTGACCGAATGTGCTTGCGGCGATTTTAATTTGGAGTGCTGTGAGATTTTGAGGTCAAAATGATTAGCGTAGTATTTTGTGTCAAGAGTAATAGTAATTGTGTACTAACAGTCATCACTGCATTGCATAAAATACCACATATTGACACCCTGTGACAAGTTTTAGTTAACAAAAATGTCAAAAATGTCCCTCTGATTAGTTTTAAGTAATGCCCTAATCTCAGACCTGCTGTTACTGTCACAAAAAGACCAACAAAGCTTTCCAACTTCTTTCCAACTACACACACACATATACACACACACACACACATATACACACACACATATACACACACACATACACACATACACACATACACACATCCACACATACACACATACATACATAGAGTTTTTAAAAGGAGAAATAGTTTCCTGAAATAGCTGGGCACTGTCAGTTAAGCCAACCTTACTCCAGCAGGAGGATGTAGTCCTATTTTCAGCTGACATGGATGACACCTTTTTCACGACAGACGTTTTGTCATGTCGAAGCAGGGGAAGCATAACTACCAACATGGTCTTGTACGTGCCGGCTTCACTTGTTTGAAATGTTATTGTGATGCTCCGAGGACAAAAAAACAACACTCCTCCTTTTGCAGTTCTCAAGAAACATCACTAGCGATGCGTTTTTTTCTTTTGCCCTCAATCTACGACGACTATTTTTGCTGCTTCTTTCTTTCTTTCTTTCTTTCTAAATTGCTGCTGTTCCCCTTCACGTATTTGAAAGCACCGCAAAAAAAAATAAGTCATCACTCCTGTCAAGCGGAAAACAATTTTGATCCGCTCTGCCCAGTTTGTGTGTGGACCAGGGGAAATGAGGCCATTTTTAACCCCTTGGCCTCAACCTTGGGATTTTTTTTAATTAGCGTGCCCTGTAGGTACATTATATAGCACACACACACACACACACGCACACTGGTGTGGTTCATGCGGGTCATGAGTGGTAGGTCAGTGTGTTTCCTCGGGTTCTGTAACACAGTGAGCTAATGTAGTGGACTGGCTGGACTGTGAGCTGAAGAGGAGTCACCTCAATTATTATTTTTAAACCATGTGTGTCATATAATTAGAGGACAGGACGATTGTTACGCTGACGCCTCGGTTTCCTCCTCCCGCAGTCCACAGTAGGTTACTGCGCCTTGTTCACGGCCACCGTCCACACCCTCCTCTTCGGCTGGAACCGCGCCTTCGATCTGGCCCGGTACCGCTTCTGCATGCCTCCCACCTTCGCGCTGGCCCTGGTTCTTCCCATCGTGGCCCTGCTGGGTCGCCTGGCCCTGCTCGCGCCCTGCGTGGCCCGGCGGCTCGGGCAGATCCGCCGCGGCTGGGAGAAGAGCCGAAACATCCGCTTCGCCCTGCCGGAAGACGGCTGCCGCAACGGGCTGGATGACACCAGCTATGTGTGAGGGTCCAGACGTGTGTGTGTGTGTGTGTGTGTGTGTCTCCTGTGTGTCTCACAGGAGATGAATAATTTACACACAGTTGGAATGTATTGAAGGCCTTTTGAGAGAGTTCGGAGACGTGTGAGCGTCTTAAAAGATTAGCTGGTAGTTCCTTCGAGGCGGTTGACCAGTAGAGCTGTGGCCGTCACCCGTATTGCACTATGCATCCTCACTAACGAGTATTTAGTTAGTTATGCTTAACTTATTGTTACGTGAACTGGTCAGAACAATGTTAGCTTCTAGTTTCATTTATGCAACTTCAGAAGAACCTGAAGACTTTATAACTGAAGCAGCACAACAGAATTTTGCCTAAGTTCCTATTTGAGTCTCTGAAATGTGATATTTCTCTTCTTTCTTTTCACTCTGATCATCAGAAGCAGACATGGCCTTGTGGATTCCTGTCAGTAAATTGTTTTATTTATTGTTTTGCACTTCAAGACTGCTGCAGACTTTTCGTTTTTACATCATTTCTTTTCATTTTTTTTGCGATACGTCAAAATGTTGGACTTTATGGGAATTCTGGAGAACACTGTTGTGTTTTGGTTCCAGTTTGTTAACTTTTGAAGAACAAGATGAATCTGTGTTGCCAGAAGGTCCCGACTAGTCCACCCCCTCCTAATGGTTTGTGTACAGGCCCTCACTCGGTGGCGTTTCTAAAGCAGCCGGAGAGCCGACGTCTCGCTAAGTGTCGCTTTGCATCGTCTAGTTTAGAAAAGTTGTTACACAACATTAGCTCCTTTTTTATTTAAAACTGGTTACCATTTAGGTGTTGTACTGGACTGACCTGCTGATCAGAACACATTTGACTTACAAAAATATCAAAAAGGCTGTTTTTTGTTTTGTTTTCTAATATAAGCACGAAAGGATGTTGTGTGATTTCAGCCTTTTTTGTGTCATTATGAGTTTGTATTCTTTGTTTTGTGTTCTTGCCAAAGATCATGCTGTTACGTGATGAGTAGATGTTCTCTGAATCAAAATGACACACGTGTACTTTTAACCTCGAACGCATGAATGTGAAGAATTCAAATGGAAATTTCTAGAACATATATAATAAATCATTTTTTCTATATTATTGTTCCGTCCTAGTATTTTATTCATGTCTTTAAAATAATGTGAAATATATTAATTTGTAGATGCTTCATGTGAGAAGTTCTCAATTGTGTCCCGGGCTGAAATAAATAAATCTTCATTATTTAAAGATTAGCGATAAAACCTAATGCCGTGTTCACACCAAAACAGTTGCGAAATATTCGCGCGTCCAGATTACATGTTAAGTCAATGCACAGCCGCGTTAGGTTGCGAAAAAGCGGATTTTTCGCCGGGCGGCGCGATACTGGCGAAATGGCGTTGCGAATATTCGCAACTCCGCTTTTTCGCTTTTTCGCTTTTTCGAAATAATTCATCGGCAGCGAAAAATTCGCCCGACGCGGAGTTGCGAAAGCCAATCAGCGTTGAGAAGCTCCGCCCGGCATCACCGCCGTTCTGCCGTCACTGAATCAAACTGCGGGTCCGCTGAAGGAGCGCTGGAAGCGGCTTCATTCAGACACTCGTCCCGGAGGAGTCGGAGCTGTGTGCGACTACGGATAATATTATGAACCCAGACACGACTACGGATAATATTATGAACCCAGACACGGGGGCGTTTGATGTTCCGACGTGTGTGGGACTTTCTCAACAAGTATAAAGCAGAACTAGTGGTTATTTCAATGGTCAATGGCGGAAATAGTAAATGTTTTCACTGACATGGAGATAAGCCCCGCCCCCTTTCCCCAGCGATGGTTGCGAAAAACGAATTAACCACTAGAGCGAGTTTTTTGCCGGGCGGCGCGATATAGGCGAAGTGGCGTTGCGAATATTCGCAACTGTTTTGGTGTGAACACGGCATTAGTCTCATCTCAGGCCGAGCCAAAGTGTGCAACATCAGATCCTTAAACATGTGGATGCTGCCATCTTGTGGCGGAGAATCAGATCTTTTTAAACTATAAACTTTTAAAATCTCAAAAACGGAAGGTTGAGATATATATATATATATATATATATATATATATATGTATATATATATATGTATATATATATATGTATATATATATATATATATGTATATGTGTGTATATATATATGTGTGTATATATATATGTATATGTGTGTATATATATGTATATGTATATGTGTGTATATGTGTATGTATATATATATATGTGTGTGTGTGTATGTGTATATGTGTGTCTGTGTATGTGTATATGTGTGTATGTATGTATATATATATATATGTGTGTCTGTGTGTGTATATGTCTGTGTGTGTGTGTATATATAATGTATTTTATAATGTAATTGCAGTGCTGCAAGTGTAACTAGAAACTCAGTGTTCTATGTCCATGGTGTGACTGCATCTTAGTTCCATCTGAGTTCATTTAATTTCAATCTGTTTGATTGTGGAATACAATTAATGGCTTCTCTCACGCATTTAGTTTTTTTCTTCATATTTTGTTCTGCATTCCATCTTAAGTCATCACATACCGCTCCCTCATAATTTAATTAGAGCATTGTAAAACTGAAAAGCAGGTGGACGCACGCTGTCTCTGATGACGTCGTGGCTTTAAGAAACCGCCTCCCACTTTATTATGACAAAGAACACCACCGCAGGACGAGTTGGACGAGCACCGACAGAAGTGCAGCAGCAGCAGGGCGTGTCAGTTTCTCCCAGCAGTCATGAAGGTGAGTACTGTGTGTTCTAGTTCTGAGCCTTTCCTACCATGTTTCCTTGAAGATTTACGATACCATTAAGTTGTCTTTTAGTTTGTTTTGCTGGTCCACAGGTAGCTCGTTACAGAGCCGGAGTCTCTCCGCTTAGCTACATGTGTTAAGTCTTGTGTAGATGTAATGTGAGGCCATAAGCCAGATCATGGAATTAGATCAAAAGTCATAAGTAAGTCTGCTTTCAGAATCCCAACGTTTTTACCAGTTTTTAGATTGTTTTGTATCTGCTTGTGTTTTCTGTCGTACCCCCAAGGAATCCTTTGAACAGGCAGTGGAGGACGTGAAGGTGCTGAAGCAGAGGCCCGGGTACGGAGTCCTGGGAGACGTATATGGCCTCTATAAGCAGGCCACGGTCGGTGACGTTAACATCGGTGAGTCTCTCTCTTCGTTGAGGTTTCTGCCGCTGTAGAATCCACATGGAAAGTGTTTCCATGCACAGGAAGACTCCCAGGCAGGGTGGGGTGAGAAAGAATGAGGTCTAACGAGTTTCTGTGTCTTTCTGTGAACGCGATCCCAGACCTGATACCTTTTACATAAAAACATTTATTTGAAAGAAAAAGGAAGAATTTGTATTGAAATGGAAAAAAAAACACTTTTTAACTGCACAAAATGTGAAGGAAACATTGACATGAATATTCAAAATGAGGGTTTTAAAGCATCTGACAACTTAGTTTTAGATCTTAAGTATTCCATTATAACATTAAATGAGCAAAAAGCTACATTAAAGTTGCTAAAGTCCATATACAATGTGGTGTGTGTGTGTTCACTCTGCAGTATTTCCACTTTCTACTGCATTCCTCTTCAGTGACAAAACTTTAACTATTTACTCCACTACATTTATTCGGCAGCTTTAGTTACTTAACAGATTGAAATTACAGCTCCAACTACAATAGTAAAATGCTGCAGTTATACATTTCAATGATATAATACATAATAGCGAGGATTTTAGAAATACTGAGGTCACGAGTTTAAACCCCCATCTGTGAATGTTTTAATTATTTGATCTATTAAGAACATTTCCCCCTTTTTTGTTTAACATTCATCTCTCAATATGAACATTTAAATACTATTCCAAAGCTTATAATTGGTGAAGACAGGCAGACTTCTTTATCTAATTATTCATTTGTTTAAAACTAGTCGAATAAAAAAAAAAAAAAAAAGTAGTAAGTCGTGGAGTCAGACTGTAAAATACCCCTCATTTACGTTTTCTGATGGTAAAATGTGACAATAAGGGTCAATCTCAATCTCCACCCTAAACCCTCAAACCCTGAACCCTCAGGCACTCACTGACGTCAGCTGTAAGTGGCTGAGTGTGAGAGGCTGTGAGGGCTTGAACCGGTGTGAATATGAATGGGACAGCGCTTTGCTGCAACATATCACGTGACTACATAAAAAATATTGTGTATTTATTTTATACTTTTTATTCATTGATTTGAACGTCTTTCTCACGAGATGAGAAGTCATTTTAGATGATATATTTACTTGTTTTTGTCAAAACTAAATGTTTGATGAAAATAAACAAAATATTTATAAATATATTTTCTGCTTGCATTCCTCTGATGTCATGTGTTTTTATGTTCCATCTTTAATCTGTAATGTTGTAGTGTATTTTATCGGGCTGAACGCCCACGTGTCTCTTTGTTTAGCTTCTTTTTTTTTTTAACGTCTCCATGCTTCCATGGGGAACTGCGTGTTTAACGTCACATTGCTATGAACTGTGGGTAATTCCCTTAGGCAAAGTCAGCATCTAATGCTGACTTACGGAAAGGGATCATAAAGGGCTCAAAATGTCTGCCAGAGAGCCTCGAGCACTCTACGATGTGACAATGGGACACCCCTAAACCCTCACGCACCTCAAAGTCCGTGAGTCCGTAAGGGTGGAGATTGGAATTGACCCTAACAGTCTGATTTGGGTGCAATTTTTCTGTACTGTTACCGATGATAATTAAAATACATTTGTTTGTTATTGATGGTTTATTTGCTTTTACGTCCACAGATCGTCCGGCGTTTTTTGACCTCGCTGGACGAGGAAAATGGGATGCATGGTCGAAAAAGAAAGGTCAGAACTTTATGTAGAACCTTAAGAAAAAAAGAGTAGAAGCAAAACATGAAACTGATAATAATAAATATTCTACCTTTTTTACATGGATAAACAGATTTATTTTCTTGCAAAAACCGACTGGTTTGCTTTTTAACCGACAGGTCTGTCCAAAGAAGAAGCAATGATCGCCTATATTGACCTGGTGGAGGATCTGAAAGAAAGATATGGGTTCCCTGAAATTATGTAGCCTTTTCAATGTCTTATCTCTTCTCTTGTTCTCAGTAGAACCTTAATATTTACACCATTTCGAACAGACTGGACACACTGCTGCATTCTTTGGTTCTTTAGTACTGTGTAGGTCATGATGGGTTCAGATGCTTGAGAGCACAGCAGGCTGGAGTACTTACTGGTGCTCTAAGTTATGAAAGCGTGTCAAGGAATAGCAACACTTTGGGAAGTAACACTGATTTGCTTTCTTGCTGAGAAAAAACAACAACCGGCTAGCCTTTATGCTAAGCTAAGCTAATCGTCCGTTGGCTCTAGCTTCATATTTAGCTTCCAGACATTAAAGAGTGGTATCAATCTTTTCGTCTAACTCTCAGCAAGAACGTGAAAAGATGTGTTTCCTAAAATGTCTAACTAATGTTTTTAAGTGCGAACACGATGTACGTTCACCTATAAAATCAGTTTAAATAAAGAGCATCTGTTTACAGGACTGCCTATCAATAATCAGACTGAACGTGTGCCTGATGTCCTCGAAGAAACGACTTTGAAAGGCCAAATAGGCTACACGTTATCAATATAAATAATAGAAACACTGTGTGTGTGTGTGTGTGTGTGTGTATAACGCAATACAATTCAACAGCATTATAAACTACAGCCCCCGAAACGATCATTAATACGCTGCATATACTGTGCTCAGTAGTCTGGAAAGCAACTCTGGTGATGCCATAGTGATGTCATCGGGGTTTTCAGCTTGAGAGAGCAAGAGAGAGCGAGATTTTTATTTATATATATATATATATATATATATATATATATATATATATATATATATATATATATAATCTCTTTCTTTTTTTTTAACAGGAAGCCTGCGTTACAAATTGGGGGCATTGAGTTCGACAGACATTCATGAAAAGACGCTGTTGAGTTGCATTATGGGAAATGTAGGATCAAGTGGGTTTTTGGAGCTTTAACTGTACTAGGGACAAAAGGGTGGGATATATTGCTCTCTGCTTAATCTATTTGGATAATTTATTTCATAATCTGTGTCATCCAAGACCCCAGAATGTAATGGCGCGATACTAAATGAATGCAGTACCCCTTTTAAATTGTTTTTCCAATTTTCTATCTGTTACTCCTGGACTTTAAATCATCAAATCATTTCCACTGTAATCTTGTAACAGTATTTGGGATAATCACTACAAAAGAGTATAAGGCCTTCAGCTAACTAACTGGGCCTCAGCAGTGCATTTCACATCCTTACGTCACCAAATAACACTCCAGAGATTAGAAAAATACGCATTCGACAGTATAAACACTCAGGCTGCAGGTGTGCACTATATGACCGTCGGCACTAAGCCGGGATCCATTAAAGTATCGACGAGGAAAGCGAGGAAATGAGCCCGTCCTAACTGGAGTCACATCTCCACCGTATCCACGGGCAGTCCGCTGGCTGTCGGGCTGCCTGGAGAGCAGGGCAGCAGGGACACCTGTGTGTGGGGAGACCCACTGTGGCTGATGGAGCCGTGCTGCTGCCGGCGCCGGCTGGGGAGGTGCTGAGTCAGCCGCCACCGCCGCCACCTCCTCTGGATCTCATGCTGCACCTGGAAATGTGCGCATCACATTCAACGCCACATCTGCTTCACACCTTTAAACTCGGGAGCCTTTACGGACTTTTGCTCCGACCGGTTCTTACCTCTCCGTTCATGAAGCAGTAGAGCACGGCGACCACGAAACCCTTCGGTGATGGGAAGAGAGAGACAGCGGTCAGTGAGTGTGATCATTGTTGTTGGTCATTGATCGGACGCTCTATCTCTCTCAGACATGCGGCGCGTTTACCTGTGTGGATGAAAGAGCGAGCTCGGCAAACGTCCATATCTTAAACACTGAGCTGCTGACTTCAACGGGCAAGAAAACAAACAGGATGTAATGCAGACCAAACAGAGTCACCAGAAAGAACGTGGATTTGATCAGCCTCCTGGTGAAAGAAAAAACCAGAAAGGGCCTTATACATATTGTACAGTGTCTTTGTATCTGCATCTGTGTGTACTTTTACTGGGATTAGCAAAAGGGAACGGTCTCTATCTCATCCTTTTATGTGAAATACATTCCCATCCCTGTTCCTCAAAGACACTGCTTTTTCATCTGTAAACCACTACCTACCGCTTCAAATCTACAAAACGTAGTAGTGGTAGTGATCTCTACTCACTTATACTGGCAGAATTCATTCCTCTGTGCATCTGGCATGCGGAGTTTGTTCACCAGTATCCTCAAAAGGCCGAAGAAAAAGATGAGATTGATCTGAAATGATTAAAACACTGTTATGCCGTTTTGTCATGCAAATAGTTAGAATTTTGGGAAATTGGCTTTCTTGCCAAGAGCTAGTTGAGCAGACTGATACCACTCATGTATGCTGAATATGGAGCTAGCATCTGCAGCCAGTTAGCTTAGCATAAAGACTGGAACAAAGCACTGTACAGACTTGCTGGAAAGCTGATTTGGTTTTACCTTTTGTGGACAGAACCAAGCTAGCTCTTCCCCATGTTTCCAGTCTGTATGCTAAGCTAGGCTAACCAGCTGCTGGCTGTTAATTTGAATTTAGCATGTGTGTGTGGTATCAATCATCTCGTCTAACTCTTGGCGAGAAGGTGCATATCTCAATACGTCAAAACAACTTTTGATATTGTTTAAAAGAAAAGTTTTTTTTTACGGATATCGTCAGAAGGACCGGCACTCGAAGTATCCACCAAATCCATTTATGCTTCCTGGTTTCCCAGCAGCTATGGCAATAAAAATAAGAAATCCTAATAACATCATATGCCTAATAAAAAACGTATATAACTGCAAATGAACGAGTGAAACACACGTTTAACCCCCTTACCCCTCGTCTTCATAAAAATACTTGGCACATCCCCAGGACACAATAACGATCAACGGTAAGCCTGTGGGATGGAAATAAATCTTGGGTAAACCAAAAAAGACAGAGTGGGTATTTGAAAAGGGAGAGGGAGGCGCACTTGAATTCATGTGTCCCTACCCCAGCTTAGGACGATGTACCAGGCGAGGTGTTTCCTCAGGGAGAAGAAGGAGCGGCTCACCAGGGTGAACAGGAAGTGGCCCTCCGCCAGCAGCCAGCTGTAGTTTGCCAGGATGGAGTAGTTGGACAACGTCAGCGCCACCTTGCATGCCACCTGAGGAGAGAAGGTGTGTTAATCATGGATTGAAGGGGACGACAAGACAGAGGGTGTCCATCCATCCAGCCATCCATCCATACCGGGTAGTAGTCACAGTGGTAGAGCTCCTCATCGGTGAACAGCAGAGAGTCTCTGACGAAGATGAAGATGGCTCTCAGGATGAAGGAGATAAACAGCTGGATGTGGATGTGGTTCCTGGTGCAGTGCAGCTTTCTGGAGGGATAATAACACCATCAGTTTCCAGGGAAGGGCCCTTCAATGCAATTCACCTACGACGGCAAAGGGAAAGATTCTCACCTAAACAGGCAGAATATGGTGACGGCGATGGAGAGGGAGATGAGGGAGAGCGTGTACCCGGCCGTGTACATGGTCTTCACGTAGGAGAAATACATGTGGGCGTCTGAGGACTGACCAAGGGGAGGAGAGCATCACTTTATCACCCGCGTCTCAGACAGAAGGACCGGTCTCAATTTATTTGTGTTTTGGGTAATTATAGGGGGCAAGTCTAGAATGAAGTCTTTTAAAAAAAGAAAAGAAAAAAAAGAGCAAAATATTCTTTCTTTTGTGTAAAAGTGACAGACATTTTCTACAAAAGACACACATAATAACTGCCCTGTAACGCTTAAACACTTCAAGTTTTAGCAGATTTTTGACAGACACTTTAAACATTCTCATTTTGATCAACACAAATTTAATTAACTTTAAAAAAAGAAGAAGTTTGCTTTTATACATTTGTGGCAGAAAGGTAAGTGATGCTTCTAAGATACTCTCTTCCCATTGGCTCACAGACACGAGTGTGCATATAAATCATAGTTCTAGTCATTTAAACATTATTCCAGCTTCTCCACCACCTCAAAGGATACCGTGTGCACGAGGAAAGTATAGTATTTTTGATAATGCAAAAACATTGAGTGCTTTATAGGTTTATTTTGGATAGACTACAGGTACTCTGTGCATATTAGATACCACCAACCTCTCCAAGAAAGTGGAGCGTCTCATTGAAAGTGTATCCGCATGCGTCCTCGTGTGGGACGAGCGGGTCCGTCCAGCCACTGGCAGTGCAGTTGCGGTGCACTTTATCTGCAAAACAGCAAAACAATCTTGCGTCTGTTATTGTTATAGTGTCCAGACAGGAAATCAAATCTATCCTGAAAGTGTGTGTGTGTGTGTGTGTGTGTATGTATATATGTATATGTCAGAATCAGAATCAGCTTTAATGGCCATGTAAATTTGCACATACATGGAATTTGACTCCGGTTTCACTTGCTCTTCGTACTTTTTTTTTTTTTTCACACACAATATACAAGATAAATATAAAAAATATAAAAAGGACATTAAAGACAGTAATATATATATATGTGTATATTATTTTTTTATCTGGTCACTGGTGTGTGTATGGCATGTATGTGTGGACTAATTGCACAGTAAAAAGCTGCACAACCATTACTTTCCCTCTTCAGGTGCTTCAATAAACATCTGCTTCTTCAGATGATTCATCATAAAAATCCATCATTCTCATCTCTCCACATAAACACAGTTTTATGGCTGAATGTTTGGATAGAGACCCATAAGAAAACAAATCAGCTTCCTGGCAAATGATTAACTAGTTCAATGTGGACTAGATAATGGCTGTCTGTTTGTACGTGTATGTGTGTGTATGTATGTGTGTCTGTGCGTGGAAGCTCACCATCCGAGTTGAAGAACTCCGGACACGGCTGAGAGACGGTTTCCCCAAGAGAAGCAGGTGGCCAGCAGTTCAGGTCATCCCACATTCCCTTACAGTGTACACTGATATTGTTTTCTTCATGCGTGGGACATAAATCATACCTTTTTTTATTTGTATTTAATTTGCTGGGATCCAATACAAATAATATAAATAATAAAGGAATATGTTTATGCCACTCCAAGATCACACATCTGGATTAATCCTGATCCTTTAGTTTAAAATGCAGTCTGCCTCCTGTAAATTTCGTATTTCAGGGTGCATTGTGTTATGTGACCACTAGGTGTCACTAAAACATTGCATCACATTTCTGTGAGGTTCAACGATTTTATTAATCAGAGATAAACATTTTTTTTTAAATCGAAAGCAGCAATCCGGATTCCAGTCCATATATATTTGTTTTGACACAATTGGTGTAAAATACACAACTTGTACACTATCAATACACTATTAACTCACCTGTTGCTTTGTGTGACTTATAAAGCAGCAGATCTGCCATGCACTTTTCCTCCTCTTTCACAAGGTTAACATGAGGCTGACACCATGATGACGATTTTGCCTGTTAAATCAATAGACAATAATTCACTTGATCTAAAGATACGTAGATTCAAATAAACATGCATATATTTGCTCACCTGGGGTAACAGTAGCACTCCAATAAGTCCAACTTTTTTCATTGTGTCTGAATGCAAGCATCCTGCCATGCAGCAGATATATGAGGTCTGAAAATCAAACATAGGCCTACTCAGTGTCGATAATTATGCACGGTATTCCTTGGGACAATCTGGTACGCGCCTACCTATCAAGGCAGATATAATAAAATGGCAACTTCCAGTTGGAACTTTCAAAATAACGTCTGAGTTATATTTGGTCACATATATTTAGTGTTTGTAGGCAGCAGAGCTTTAGTGAGTAAGACATTTGAATTAATACAATCTGTCTTTACTGTCTATACTGAAGCAAATTATAACAAGCAATACGTACACAGTGAGGTTTTTAGGCTATGATTTTATTTTGAAGTTTACATGACTGGCTTCCGGTATGATTCTGGATATTTGACGTAGTTTAATGACTCTTGCAGACAACAGATCGCTCGCGCCCGGATGTTGGTCCCGCCCATTCAGAGCACGAGCGCCTCTATGGCAACGCTAGTGTTTGAGATCGGGGTCCTCCCCTCGTCATCAGCGCGAGCTGCAGGTGTGCGGCGTTAAACACAAACGCTTCTGGCGCGAGACCAGACGGAATGTTGCTGCTTTATCTGAATAACTAAATACAACCCGTTGTCTAAAGCTTAAGTAAGTTCAGAAGGGCCGTCGTTCAAACGTTTTTTCATGAAAGCTGATAAAACTCTTAATAAAGTGCGAGTTAAGTTAACGCCAGCAACCTGTAGCTTCGGAACATTAAGCTAGCAGCACCGGCGTTATTTGGTATTGTTCGCTTCTTTGCTAACGTTGCACTTCGGTTTGCTACACCTACAAAAATATAGCCAACTGTCAATATTATACATTTTATGTTTCTATTACTGACTGCAAAGCCAGCTGCTATATCCGAAATAGGACGTTAATTAATTAACGTTAACGCAACATAAAGCTATTATTAAATATGAGCAGCGCCAATACGGTTTATTCAAATTGTATTCAGACGCCTTCACTTTTTTCTCTTTTAGTTCTCCATCATCATGATAAAATGTCTCATCAGTCTACACTCAATACCTCATAATGACTTTCGTTAGCTCAGGTGCTTCCCATTTCTCTTGCTCACCATTGAGACGTATACTTCCGGTTTGGAGTCCAACTGTGGTCAATTTAATTGATTGGAACTATACAAATGCATATACACACGTATACATATTTATAAATAGATGTACATATACACACACACACACACACACACACACACACACACACACACACACACAAAACGTTTAACTACTCGATTGCATTCACTGATGTATCTACAAATAACACACATAATAACCTGCTGTCCTTCCATGTCTTTCCTCTTGTATTCTGATTATAAATTCATAGGCTTTCCAACACAATATTTCCCAACACGCCGCTGTCTCTCCTCCAGCCTTCTGTCATTTCCCTCATGAGGAGCCAGAGCTGACCTCTTGGCCAGGATGGAGGTGGCCCTTGCTGCCCGGCAGACACCGATGGAGCCCCTCAGGAGTGGGACCCCTCGGCCTCTGAGTCGGCTGGTGGAGGAGAGCAGGAACACAGCCAACATTCCCAATCATCTACTGGAATCAAGTACATATTCAACCTGACCCCTGAAACCATCTGATAGTCTATTTATACTGTATTCAGCCCCACACTTTAAGTTTTTTTATTTATATATATATATATATATATATATATATATATATATATATTTATGTCAAACCTCTTTGCTTATTACATTTTACTAATTGCTTTTCCCCCCTTATAGAAATATATGCCAAACTGAAAAGCAACAGCCTGATCCATGCAGAGCCTCCAGAGCTTCACTTCAGTGGGTTTGAGCTGGGGAAGGATTACACAAAGATCCTGGTGAGAAAAATACTGTTAATATTTTTTTGTCATTTATGAAAATATTATCTTGCTTGATGGAAAGTGGTCACGAGTCACTTTCTGTGTCACCAGACTTGAATGCAGCATCCAGGGCTTTAAGCAGGAAGTGAACCTTGGTGTTAGACCAAGGCGTCTGTTTGGGTTGTGTCGTAGCAATATTCCTAACATAAATTCATCTCATTTGGATTCCATCCAGGCTAAATTTGATTTAATTGAATATATGGGGCACTAATTTTACCCCATATATACAAGATGAAGCACTGGATGTAAACACCAAGAATGTGGAAACGTTTTTTTCAAGTGCACATGATTGGATGGAACATTTCTTCTCCCCTCTTCCCCTCTCTCAGAAACTAATCAACATCTCATCTGAAGTCATGAATATTCACATCATGCCCACCCAAACCAAGCACTTCCAAACAACTTACACCAAAAAGGTCTGTTTTTTAAATTTTTTATTACAAATTGCTGACCTGAAACTAACATCATGACTCCGCTTGTCAATTAGTGTTGTTTCTGATGATTCAACCTCGTTCCTATCTGTCTACCTTCCAAGTATCGACTCATCCCAGGCCTCGCCTACACACTGGAGGTCAGGCTCTGTCCCGACGAGTGGCGTTACTTCTACGACTGCATTCGGGTTCACTGCAAGGTCAGGATCCGTTTGTGCGCCACTGTTGCTGCTGCGCTGCGGTTTGTTTTACACTTACATCTTTAGACTTTGGGCCTTTAGCGGAAGCTGGAAATCACAGATGAGTCTCAAACGAGTTCACATTAATATTTGTCGGGAAAGCAAACAGTCAAACAACCAGGAGAAACAAGTCCTGGCTTCCTTCACTCCGCTGCTTTGATGATATGTTCCCATGTTTACTTTGAGAGAGATCTCTTATCTGTCCTCCCTCCAGATCTTCTCACGTTTCCTTTCTTGTCTTGTTCTTTCAACTCACCCACACTCTTTCCAAGGGGGAAGAGAACCTGTTAATTCCAGTTCATGCTTACCCTGTCATCGATGACCTGCACATCCCTCCTCGTATCGACCTACCAGCCATACCACTTGGGCAAAGGTGTGTGTGTGTGTGTGTGTGTGCGTGTGTGTGTGTGCGTGTGCCGTACAGTATGTGTTGTGGTCTTCAGTGGACTGTTTTTGACCCCATCTGCCCAAGGGCTTGGCTGTCTCTTTGTATTCTTCCATACAACCAAGCATGATTCCATTCACCCGTTGGTGTCACGTCATAGATTATATATTTTTTTCCACCTGTCTCTAGTGTTCGCCATGCTATTCCTCTGAGATGCAGCTGCCCCATTGCCTTTGAGTTCCAGGTGTACGTTATTCAGCCCCATGAGGCCTTCTCCGTCCATCCCCTTACAGGTATGGACTAGTGAAATCATTTCATTTCACGTCAAGGATTTCTATGTGTTTGCGTTTTCACTTGCGCTCAATTTAACTGTGATACATTTTAGAATTTGCCTTTAAGGTAGAATGGATGAATGAAGTCGTTTTTCCATCAATGGTTCTCATTTTGCTCACCAAATGAAGGACATAAGCCATCAGGAGAGCAGGTGTGCTGCGTTTTCTCAAAAGCTTTGACTGGTTGTGTATAAAACAAGTCGCCACAGAACTTGAAGGATGCCTCCAGCTTCCACTAAACAGTATTCATGGTCTGGGAAGCATCATAACACATGGCGGAAACCAGCACTTAGAATTACAGCTGCAGGTTTAACTTGCATACAAACCTGGAATGAGGTGCTTTTGTTTTTTCCTCTCTACACACACACTACACCATGACCTTACAATATAAATAAAATATACTTCTACCTCTTTAATTGTTTGCAACTGACTTTGTTTTGGAGAATTGCGTTTAGCCAATTGTCGCTGGTATCTTAATGCAGCTGTAAGCCGTGGTGCTCCCCTGGTTGGAGCGGGGTCGTCCTTCGATCAAAGGATCGGCGCTTCGATCCCTGGCTCCGCTAGTCCATGTCGATGTGTCCCTTGCAAGACACTTAACTCAGATTTCCCCTCGCAGGCTGTTCCTGCGGTGTATGAATGTTAGTTAGTCCTGATGGGCAGGTGGCACCTTGCATGGTCCCATCAGTGTATGAATGGGTAAATGATGTGTTAAAACGCTTTGAGTGGTCAAAAGACCAGAAGAAGCGCTATACAGGTACAGTGCATTTACCATTTATATACAGACAGAAACACCTGCTCATCCCTGTGGTCTTGCTCTTCCAGGTGTGATACCAGCCAGCGGTGAAGAGACGATCATGGTGACCTTCAGTCCTTTCCAATATGAGACTTGTCAGGTCACCATCCAGCTGATCATCTCGCAGTTCAACACCAGACCGTACCTCTGTACCATCACTGGGAGCTCCGCCCCTCACCTAGCCCTCAGGTAATTACAGCGATAGAAGGATCCTCAATTAGCAAAAAGACAATGTGTGCATTCTCTCTCATAACCAGCAGGGGGCGACGCCTCTGGTTGCAAAAAAACCTTTGAGCGCATCTCTGGTAAACACAAGATTTAAAGTGGTGCTTTTGTGTGATTCTTTGTAGAGAAACTCAAAATCATCTCATCAATTAGTTGACAAAATCGTGTGAGTGATAGTCGACTAAGAATGTGTTAAGTTGAGGACATCCCTCATGTTAATACTTAAGTTGCAGCACACGTAGCCGTTATATAACAGCGTGAAAATACTTCAGGTTGAACCTCACTTAGTTCTTCCCCTTGGTGCTTAATTTGGCCGCCATGAGAAATAAGTGATAGGATCAAATGGTCTCTCCTCACTGTCCAGTAATGATAACAGCTTGTGTGTGCAAACTAATTAGCAAACTAGCTGGTCCGTGTTGGGGAAAGAGCAAGCGCCCAACTGGATTCAACTGGATCCAACTGGAAAATGGGCTTGTGTGCTGTTCCCATTAGTTTATGTTTTTTTTCTCAGCCAGTGTGAAACCTAATGTTTAACTCTGTTCCCATGAGAAAGATGGTGCCATCCATCACACCGCAGTAGCTCCATCCACCGCACTGTCTTGGTGTTATCTCGGCAGAAAGTTAATAATTCATGAAAATAGCTCGGTAGCTGGTGCAGTGATATCGAGATGGATATGCCTCCCGATGGATGTTTAGCATATTATAAAACATTCCCCCTCTGTTTGTCGTTCCCCGCAGTGGAACCAAATAAAAGATGAGATGTGTGTTATTGAAAGATTAAGAATTGAATGCAAGAGCCAATGTTTTTCCAGCTGGAACCAGGGCCTGATACTCGCCTGTTGCCTGGCGTCCCCTGCCTGACTTATCTGACTTTGATGGAGGCTGTTGTTAAAATACACAGATCATTTTGATATCTCGGACTGACTTTGCTTCCATGTTGCATTTTCCATCCCTTGCAATAAATCCCTAAATAAACCCAGTAAATCTTTTGGGACGTTTATGATGTTTAGCTGTTATTGTGTGAGAAGTATTGACTCAACTCTGCGGTCAATAAAGACAGCGGTTAGTGATGCTGTTGCGTCTATATTGAGAAATCTTTTTTAATTATCATTCCCCCGCCATTTACATTGTGTCAGTGTCAGGGGACACTGACACAATCTGACAGCTGAACAAATGCAAACATAATGAAAATGAATTACCTGGCTTCTGACCTCGTTGCTCAGCCTCCCTGCCACCCTCACAGCCTCCCCACTGTCCATATATCATCGTATAAACACCCAATTTCGAGCCGGTCTCACTCCGCTACGTCCTGGACCTCAAAACAAAAACGAGCCAATTACTGTGCTCTCCACGACCTCCCCACTGTTTCATTTCCCCCCATCCACTGCATGCGTTCTTCCAGATTCTTCCACTAGCAGCCTCAAATTAGTTGCAGAAACTGTCACTTGCAGACAAATGAGCGTTCTATACTGACTTACTAATGTGTGCAATCCTGCCTTAATTAAAAACAGGTTTTTCACCATAACATGTACTTTGACGCTTACTTTTCTGCAACACAGTGAGCTGGAGAGAAAGTCGGGTCATGTGGTGCCTGCAGAATATAAAGGAGCTTCCCATGCCAGCCAAACGGCCCCTCGAAGTAAAACCAAATGCAGGTCAACCAACAGACCAAAGGTAGTGGATGTGGGTCGGTGAGATTAAGAGGTTGATGAATGAATTCTTATGCTGTCAATAGTTATGAGAGGCTCTCCTGCGCCTTCAGGAATAAGAACAATGTAAGATGTGCTTATTTGTCTCTCACCTCAATTAGTTTGACACTTCATTTTCGATTAAGAGAAGAAAGAACCTAATTTTCTATTAACATTTTTTTGTATTGAACAGAGTAGTATCCTTGCAAAGTGAAGCAATGGGGTTCCTTTTCAAAAGAAAACAAAATCGTTCTGAGTTTTCTTCTCGTAAATCTTTCACTTTAATCTCAGAGAACATTCAAGTTTCTGTCTCGTACAGTTTCGATATAATATACGTTGTCGTAGTTATCCTTTGGTGCTGTTATTTCTTTCCCTGTCCTCTAGACATTGACAGATCAGGCTGGTGTTAAGGCCGGCCCGAAGCCTCCAGTAGATGTCTGCAGTCCTGCGGGGGTGGCAAAGATGCTGATCAAAGACAGCGATAAGCTCAGCTCTAAAGACCTGAGGAAAGGTAGATGCCGCCCAATGCTTTTACTCTTTTCACTGTAGGGGTTTTGTGACATGCATGTCACATCTGCAAGCCTGTAGGGTCCTGTTATATTCTTCTTTTGCTCAGTATCCTTTCTATAAAGTAAATAGCATTTCAGATTATTCATATAAAATGTGTCTCTTATTTTGCCGCTGCCCCCTTTACTTCAGCCATATCCTGCGGCAGCACAGTTGTTCTGCAGAACAGGCAGACGAAGGAAGCCCTCTTCATGAAAAAGGTTCAACAAAATGTGAAGGATGAGCAAGCCAACCAGCTCGGATGGTAGGCCAAAATTAGATATGAAATGCATGTTTTATTTTAAAAACATACGCAGCATCACATTTACCACAAGTTAAATTTAATGTCAAAATCATAAAATATGTGATTTTTGTTTTTACCCAATGTTGAAGACATTCTGGGGAAAAGAAATTGGCGAAATGTTGAGAAAGCTTCTTGTTTTAGATCTAGAATTTGTGATATTTTTGTATATTAAATTAAAATCTTCAGGTTTCCTGCACTGAAACAGAAATCATGTCTATGCAGAGAAATACTCAAATTCATACAATGTAGCAAATTACATTTAAGTTAAGAAGGAACTTACAGATACATGAAATAAGATTATTATGAAATGTGTGTCTTTGCTTGTATTGTCACTTTTTTTTTTTTTTTTACCATATTCTTTTTTTTTTTCAACATTTCAACTTTATTAAATATATATATTTGATTCAGGAAAGTCCATCTTGGTAAGGACCCCGTGTCAGAGCACTCTAGGCGGCAGATAGCGGAGGAGAGAGAGATCGCGCTGCATGAATACATGGTAAGACTTTCACTTATGTGGACATAGAGAAACAGTCTGCCCTTTGTTATTCTTACAGCTAGTTGTGTTACAGAACAATCCAATATCGAGCAGGGCGGTTTCAAAGTCACCCAGAATTGACAATCGGCACTTCCTGTTTGCAGTAAAAGTTCTGTCCTTACATGTCTGTCTGTGACTGAGGGTCTGCATTCATTAAGAATACAGATCTACTAGTCCTTTTCATGTAAGGCCTATTTCAGTCAAAATGACATTTACTGGAAGTGGCGGTAGCGAGACACCGTACACATACCAGTGTCACAACCCGATTCAGCAGTCGTATTATTAGATCCACTCTGTGATTTTCACCCTGTCATGCTGTCCCTGATAAATATGCAGACTAAGATGAACAAAACTTTTGAAATACGTGTGTGTGTGTTTCCTCAGAAAAAAGTTATTTGAATAGTTGACAGAACTCTCACAGATACTTAACAGCACTTCCTCCCCCGACTCCTCTCCACCTGCACTGTTTATAACACGTACAGCGCCATAAAGTCTGCGTTTACGGCCTCATTTCACCACACTCTGTTTTTTTTATGTGCTGTTTTTATGCTAGGATGATCTAGTATCTTCTATATGCTGTCACTGGAGTCTTGACTTAAGGCCAGAACATAAAGAAGTCAACAGAGAAGCCGTCCTCCTCTGTTTGTATCACAGTGATGGTTTACAGCGTTGTTGCTTAACCAAAGGTTTTGTTTCCAGGACAAGAATTGGGAGAAGGACTTTTTGTCAAAACCATAAGGTCATTGTCAAATGATTGAGCGATACCTCGACATATCATTCCTACACACAGACGAGACCATACTCCACGGGATTAGTTGTCACGGTTGCTATAGTTTGGTAGAATTACGACATACCTCATCAAGCTTATTTCTTCCTGTAACAAAGAGACTGTTGCCTCTTCAGCCAAAGGATTTCAAGGCGTCCTTAGGCTAGAGAATAAACATGTTGGAAGATTTATTTTCTCCATTGGCCATGCACCATCTGTCACTGCCAGAACTCTGAAGGGTTTAGCAGAAATAGAAAGAGCAGCACCTACTTTTTGCTTCCTGCCATATACCAATCTCCCTTTGTACTCTTTTGTCGTAGGTCAAACGGGGAGATGGGCGGCACGAGGAAGACTTTGCTGCTGGGAAGCCTAAACTTTCCTCCAGACGAGTGGTGTGTGAAGCAGGACAGGTAAACGTCCACTGTGGTGTGTTTTACACACCTGGGGGAGTGATGAAGATCATCGCTGTCTTCAGGATTTGAGCACTCAGTGTCTCTCTCTCTCCATATCAAAATTCAGAACCTCATCTGCAACACTACAGTACTCACACTCTTCAGTTAATGCTGAGTAGTAGTATGTGTGGATACCAAGTCATTACACATTGAGATAATACATGGTGTTTTATTCTTTGGTCGTGAATAAATTAATCTGCAATTTGATTCAATTTAACAGTCACATCACTGTAATTTCTCCTTTTTATATACGCCAATCTTGAGACCCCATGACATTTCACTGTATGTTCCTTTTCATTTGCACACGGCAAACGAGCACACCAAAGTCAGCAATAAGTGTGTGTTGTGACGTCTTCCAGGCCTGCGAGGGAGCCCCGTCCTTCCAGGTTTACCCCAGCTTTCAGTGGGAGCTGAGACAAAGAGCCCTCAGACTGTTCCAGCAGGCCGCACGCAAGGTAACCACATCCGAGGGCTGTATAGTCACCGAGGTACATGTCCGGATGCACACATCCAAACGCATTTACACGGATGCAAAGATGCAGCACATGCATACACATGCTTTCCTCTTCCCTCAGGAGTGGACTAGTGTCTCTGTCCCTTTAGTTCAGCCTTGTGTAAACTCCTCACACTAAATGTATAATATTCTTTACAGCACAGTTGATTTCCCACAGGAAGAGCATGCTTCTCTTTTCCTAGTGGCAAGTAAAACAGGTCTTTTCTCCATGTGTTTTGTTCTTCATGTGTAACTACGTCCATGTCCCTCCTTCTGGATGTGACTGGCCAGGAGCTAACGTCCCGCCACTCCTCTCTCCCTCAGATAGTGATCCGATGTCGCATGAACCGGAGACTGACCTGTTTGAAGAAACTGTCAGACAGCAGGAGGAACTTGCCCTTGGCAAAGAAAGGTTTTGCTTATCCCATAATCTTCTCATTCAGAAGTAATCTCATTATGCCATGTCAGTAAAGCATGCTTAATTGAGTTCATTCCCCAGAGGTAAAATTGAATCCCCCTCTGGTTATTATAAGCGTCCTAGAACATACATGCAAGCCTCAGGGACAGGGCTATTTATGGTGTTTTTAATCATACATTCAATATTGCAACATTTCTCACTGACCCTGACAAATAAAGATCTGTAGAAATTAACTTTTGTTTTTTAAGTATTAATTTTCTCACCTTTTTCTGTAGAAGAGGCGACGACTTGTGATCTGAAGATCTCACCAGACAAAGTCTTTCCATTTGCTTTCCCTCTTTTCTCTAATGAAGATGACCCACTGGTGAGTACATTACATCGCTGACAACTGTACAAAATAAATACAGTTGTTAGTGGGAAATATAATTACCCATCAATGTCAGAAAATGTAATCAGCAGCAGCAGGATAGCTGAAGCCCTTCTTTGGTAACCGGTTTGTCTTGTTAACTGAAATCCTAAACTACCTAAATGGGTTCTGACATGAAAAAAAGAGTGCATATTAAACAATTTTCAGTCATTATTTTTCCCTTGAAAGATGTCTTTGATATAGCCGTGGAATCAAAGTGGAAGCTCACGTTCCACCACTTGGATTAAATCTCTCATTATTCCCGAAAGCCCCGCAGGGAAAAGGCCTCTGTGTTCAATTGAACAAATAATGCCACTTGTCGTCTTGATATTTCCAGGCTCCCGGTAATTTGGTCCCGTTGCCTGTGGATCCTATTGACGTGACTGTGACGACACGTATTCCTTTCTTCAAGCTTCAAGTAGGCATTTATCGCAGCACCTGGTCATCCCAACATCATGCTGGCAAATCATCAGATGTTTACTTCTCAGCAGCAGCAATGGTGGAGAGTACTTGAGTGCGTTTACTCAAGTACTGTACTTGTATTTGACAAGAATATCCATTTAATGCCACCTTATACTTATACTCCACTGGAAATATTGTACTGCTGGACTAAACTATTGAACTGTACTCACTAAGAAGGCTTTTGAGGACTTTTACTTGTAATTGAGTATTTTTACAGTATTTCTTTGTCGTGGTACTTTTACTTAACCCTCACTTTAAAAAAAGTTTCTCTGGTGTCTGAATGTCTGCATCCAAAAACTGCCATCAAATGATACATTGATATTATGTTCTACCTTTACTGAGTTAGATCTCACCAATTTCAGTCCTTCTCAAATATTAATTCATTATCAGAATTCTAGCCCATTAAATAACAGTGTGTTTAATAATGCCGCTGTTTTTTTTTTTAATAGAAAAAACTACTTATTTTCTGCAACATTGTTTTTGATGCATTTCATTTTGTGTGTGCAGCAAACCAGGAACAAAGTATGTGTTTGCCCCAAACATGAGAAAATGGCTCAATGTGGTGGGATTTAATAAAAACGTCATTTTTGAAGCATGGGCTCTAGGTTGAAAGCCTGATGTAATAGCCATGGTTCTATCTTGTAATGGACATTTTTTGTTTATTTAATTGGTTTCAATGGGGACTGTCTGTAAATATTTTGGCTTATTATAGATTTATTAGAGGGGCTGAGGGGGAACTTCCAAAAATCACTCACCCTTTCCAAATAATATTCTATTTGAGTACTTCCCCCACAACTGCCCAACATGCATAATTAATAGGAAACGTAACAATGTAAAAACATGCGTTTGACATTCTGCTTCCTCGATTTGTTCTGTCACTAGGTTCCCCAGCACTATAAGCTTATGGGCTACCGGACTGTGCCCGCCTGGGATGCTTTTAACTCTTATATGCCCACCACTCTGGCCAGACCACTCCGTGCTGGAGCTCCGGTAACCCTGCAGTTCCTGGATTACAACATACACATTTCAATATTGGAGAAATATATTTATTCATTTATTTCTTCGCCACTCCGATCCACCTACCTTTTTTTTTTTTTTTTTTTTTTTTTTTAAAAATGTCTCTCTCTGCATTGTTGTCCCTTTTTAGGACGAGCCGGTGCCCAATGAGGTCGGAGCGCAATCTCCCACGGCAGTGGAGTCTCAAGCACGGGAGGGACAGCAGCATGACAATGAGAAGGAGGAAGTGAAGGCCGCCCGTCTCTCCTTCAGCGCCCCCGAAGCTCTGCTCAGACCTTTTCCGGCAAACCCACTCCGAATCTTCGTATGGCTGTCATTCACCATCATTGATTCAAAGTCTGACATAGAACGTTAAGTGTGTTTCTGTACGTGATACATGATGCAGATCAGTGTGGCGGAACTGTTGTTTCTGTGTTTATTTCATGCGTTTTAGGACCCAGATCCAGGCCTGCAGACCTACAAACCGACCCCTAAGTACCTGGAGAGTGACTTGGAGTTCCACCTCTGCCCGCTGCCCAGGTAATAACAACACATTACTAAATAAATATGTATGGTTATATACTGTAAGTCTTTGCTTTAGGAAAGATAAGTATTATCTGTGCTTACATTAGATACTGTCCAGCTATAGGCCTGATTGTTCTGCTTTCTGTATGCAGGCATCCAATCTCTGAGAGCAACATGTGTGGCAGAGGGACACGGACCACACACACTCCGAAGTCTCTGGACCACAAGGTATTTTCTTTTCAGAGACTTTGCACTTAGTTTCTTTGAACCCAGTTTGGAGAAACAGACGGCTGCAGCCAGCACAGGAGCTAAGCAATGCTGTGGACGAGAGCAGCAGCAAAACATGTTTTAGACACCTGAAATAAACTATCAGTGTGCTTTAATTAAAACATTTTTACCACTGTACCGTTCTGTCTGACTGGAACTGAAGCAGCTATCTGTGCTCTCTTCAAACAACAGGAGGTGATCCCAGGGATCATGACATGGAAGGATTTTAATTCGCTCACCTCAAAGTGTCTGTCCAACCAACCTGCTTTCACCAGTGACTATCCCCCACGCAGGTAGGCCAGAACCCAACTTCCAGAGTTCCCTCACACCGCATTTACAAGACGTATAGTATACATTACATATGGTATATTCCACCAGAGGTTCCCATGTAAAACTGCAGAGAACCTCCAACTAGAATGTACGAGTACATGTTTACACTACTTGTTTACAGAAGGGGAAAAGGCTGTTGTTCACTTCCGCTGTTCATTTATTTCCAGCCCGTGGAAGAATTTGAACGTATGACCTCGTGGTAGCGAGTCATTCTAGCTTCTCCAGCTTTTGACATTGTCAGAAGTAGCATTTTCATTCATATGATATAACGGTACACAGAGTAGGGTGCATCTTGTTGTCCCCGTTTGTAATACACAGGCTTATATTACTGGGTTAACAAGTGGTCCCTTGGAGTAGACCTTAATCTTCCTGGAGTAAATATTGATCCTCTCAAATTGCCAAGACAAAGCTTGAATATTTAATAGCTGGAGATCTCATTCATCATCATCTCAGGCAGCGTTACAGAAACATGACCCTCTTACGGTCTCGCCGGCGTTGACGCTCACGCTTATGTTCAGCTGATGATTCAGGGCTGATTGCTCACCGCAGGAGGACTTTTGGTCCGGCTTCTCTTTGCGGGCGTAGTCGGTGGCAGACTGGTATTTTGTTGGAGGTTGATTTTTACGTTTCCTTCTATAGTCTCTTGTTTATTTGCACAGCTTACAAATCACTTTGTTCCCTTTCTCTGGCTCTCCTTATTGTTGTTTGGTTTGAAACACAAAAACATCACAGAAGAGGTGCATTTGCATTATATTTACCAAGGAGAGCAGACATCTTTATGTCAGTCTTTACATGGGTAATTATTAGGGCTGTACGGAATAGTTTGAAGCTTCATTCATAACGCTGGCGTTCAAATTATTATTATTAATAATTGATGTGCAGTAGTCCTCAAGCTCACCTTCTCTTCCTGTCTCCCTATCAAACACACACACACACACACACACACACACACACAGCGAGCAACGCGGCGAAAGTCAACATGTATTGAAAAAAAGATAAATGTAATCGTTTCCAAAATTCACAACAGGCACAATTGTATATCGTTCTGTAATCGTGGACAAATATCTAGGCCGACCAATATCTCGTCTTTTATAAGATATATTATTAACATTGAATACATCTATATGAATGCTGTACAGCAGGTTTGATCTTCTTGTATTCATCATGTCTACTTTTGTAATAGTCCCTAAAGTTTTATAATTTGCACTTCAATCTTGTATTCTCGGATTTCTTCAAAACACACATGAACACACACACACACACACACACACACACAAACGAACACACACACATGCATGATTTCTCTTGATTGCAATGCACTTTGGATTGAAGTGATGCGCGTTGATACGACTGCAGGGATCTGAGTTAGTTTCACCTTGTTTGACTTATTTTTTAAGGAAAATGTGAATTTAAAATCTGATGTACTAAATATACGACCTGGGGAGGAACGTATCGTCATATGATAATTCTTGCCTAGAGTACTATTGTATACCTCGAGTGAAATACTTTGTGCAGAATCTAAGTCATACGGCGGTCCCAGTCTGTCTTCCCTTAGTGTGAAATAATGATTTATTCAGCCATGAGCCGAAATGGACAGTGACTACATTACCATATTTTGCCGTAATGTATTAGTGAACACAGCACCGTCCCATGTGGTGCACTGTGTGCTTCTCTATTCAGCCGGTCACGAGGATTACCCCTCATTTATGCTCAACATTCTGGTTCTGACCCTTTCAACGGAATTAATCTCCTGTACATTGTAATTTCTCTCGCGTGAAACGATTTCCAGACTTCATTTGACACGATCCCCGAGTTATTAGGGCGGCCGCTGTTCGCATGACGTCCCCGTGAATGCGTGGGTTTGAATCCGACTCCGCCACAGCCCTGTCGCCTCACCTTTCTGTCTACTTCCCATTTCTCCTCACCTTCCCCCGCGTTACATAATCAGATGCCTGGCAAGGCGAGGTATCCCCTTTATGCCTGTCAGCACGGATCTGCGCGATAACCGCAGATATATTCTTCTTTTGTCGTGCAAGAGATGACTCTCGCCCGGCCTCCCTGCTCAGTCTTATCCGTTTTCCACCTGTGCATCGGCGGTTACACCCACGGTCTCTCCGGTTATCTTACCAACACGAACAATAGCATTTATGTCAGGTGGCAATGATGGAAGATGAGAGTGAACTTGACAGCAAGAGAAGAAGAATAGTGTGTGTTTCCCTTAAAAATAAATTAAAAAAAAAACAAGTGTGCAAATGATTAAAAGGATTCTGTTGTATCTTGACTTGCAACCAACTTTACAACTGTGACTCTCTGGGTTCAACTGAAACCCATAATACACGAGTTTGATTCAAATTCCTGCTTTTGATTTAGTATCCAGTTATCTAACAAGCCACTGTTCACGACCAGCCCGGCACCAAATGTCAGACTGTTAAGAGACCAGCTGGTCAACATAGTGGAGCGTTTAGCGGCTAAAGAGCCAGATATTTCCCTCAGGAGTTGGTGGAGACTTCAAACAGAGCTGAGCGCGAGTGAATACTGGACTTGCATTCATAAACGGCTGGCTGGAAACGAGCAACTGTTTCCGCACAAGTTTGCATACTAAGTACTGCAGACTACATTCTTAATCACTATGTACTGCAGACTAAATGAAAGTGTTAAGTGTGGCGTTCACACTGAACTAACATGTCTGCATCACATGACTGTATTGATCGAGCGTTGAATTAATTACCTCTTCTACTCAATGTTATATTTTCCAGTATTATTTGACTGTTAGATATTCTACAGTACATAGTGTTCGTCATCGTCTCCTGCTTTTCATCTTAACTGTACTTTGATGTCCCTTGCCATCGTTTCCAATTATTTTATCCATCTGCCTCGCAGTGCACCATTACATGTATGTTCAGTAAACTCCTGTGTCATTTTCCGTGTACACAAAACCCAAACCTGTGGCTCGTCTGTGTTTTAATTCTATTTTGTGCCCGTAAATGGGAGATCTTTTATCATTCCCGATCAAACTGCGATTTCAAACAACCCAAAGCGGTCCTTTCATCTGAGTGAGATGGAGTAGATATCTGGCCATTATCTCGTTCCGGTAATGTGTGGTCTGGCTCTTCAGGGGGAAAAAGCAGTGTGTGTGTCCTCTATAGGTGTGTCGACTACAGCACAGATACACTTCCCCTCACAGCACCGGCTCCTCTCACCGGCCCTCCTGGTGATCTTCCTCCACTAATGGACAGACCGTAAGCATCGACATCCAGTGATCTTCTTGTCAGAAGCTCTTCTCTGGTACCAATCTCTGCCTTCCCCGCTCAGATTATGTGTTTGTCTTTGTTCAGATGCGAAGGCTCAGAAGTGCAACTCAGGCCAGAGATTATCCGAGCAGAGTTCTTGTCTGCAGAAGCTCTGGTCTCCAATAGCAACCTCACCAGCGGAGCAACAGTCAGGTAAGTCTGGCACGACGTGTGTGTCGCAGAGACAAAGATAGCTCAAGAGACGTTTTAGGCAGAGTGATTGCTTAGAAGGAAGCGCCTTCTATGCAATGAATAAGATGAATGTTTACGCATCGCCACATACAGATAGTTTTAAGAAGGATAAACCAAACATGAAGTGAATCAATGTTGCAAATCTTGCACCTGGAGTTCCGTCCAACAAAAGCTTCCTGGACGTCGGAACACTCGGATGCTACTTTTTCATAACAAGGAAACAGAAGGAAATTCAATCTTGTTAGTCATTATCTTTCATCATTAATCAAGATTGCGTTGTTGGTTTCATAATGGACTTCCATAATTGTAGCAAAGCCTCATCATCGAGGATGAACTGTGAATGAACTGTGTTCACTCACCTTCCCTACAGTCAGGAGCTAACATGCATTCTAATCAGCCAAATTCATCATGCACGTCATTTTCAAGTCTAGATGCTTGTGATAATATAGTGATTCTGAGCTAAAATCACTATATTATTGCATATTATTAAGGTTGATCCAACCTTGCAACTCTTGACCAGTTTAAATTCCTCCGTCTCTTCCATCGCTTCTCCACAGGCACCAGAGGGAGCTTCAGATGGAGGCGACCTACAGGTCTGAGTGCAACCAGATGGGGAAAAGAGTGATGGCCAGGCTGAAGCACTTTGGAGTCACTGACAGAACTTCACCGGGAGAGGACTGCGAATAGACAAACACCCCCCCCACACACACACACTACCAGAAACACCTTCCAATACGCTCTGTGCACACAGACACACGCTCACACATGAATAAACACAATCGCAGCACCACAAATACCATCCTACTCACCGATACGAGACTCTGCATTGTTTGCCTCGTCACTTCCGTAAAATAAAAGCCGGGTACTTTATCGCCCACGTATAAGCCTCTCTCCCACCTCCTCCAAATTACAGGAAGCTATTCCTACAAAGCCGGGAAATTCGTTATCCCTCCACCCACACAGATCCATATATAAGCACAGTTACAGTATATTCCAACGAGCGACCTAACATTACTGACAACTACATTCGGTTCAAAGTGATAAGTCTGCATCTCAATGCTGTAGTTAATGGTGTCCTAGAAGCGAGTGAGCAACATGGAGCTTATTTCTTTTAACCTGTGTCGCATGACAACAGTGCCATACGTGGTTTTTAGTGACGGTTAAACATGATTGATCTTTTAGATCTAAATGCATTTGCATTAAAAATCCATTTAATTGTTGCTTCTGGTTTTGTGTTTTGTGATGAGATCTTTGTTGTTTGGAACGCTAAATGGGTTCTTAATATTGATTTGTGCTGATTCATAGCCAGCCAAGGGTATTATTTCTAAATGAATTTGAAACCTTAATAGTTCACTGTAATACAAGTTTGTATTCATATGGTTGTAAAAAAGAAAGCTGCTTAGGTCAGAATTAAATTCTCAAAAGGGCTGACATCCTGTGAACTCGCTGGGACGGAGTCCAGCATAGTCATGTGACCGCGCTCACCCCTAGAGGGAGCTCCAACTCTGTGAGTTTCACAGTTGGAGGAAGACGTCCACATTTATTTGTGTCCTTCACTGAGTGTGTGTGGGTCTGAGTACTCACTTAATGGCAGTGTGCTTGAGAGTGAACTCCCCTCTACAGACACAAACACTCACATTTCCCATACTTAATCAAAACAAAAGCACTTTTTAGACACAGGGTTGGACCCACACATGAGGGGGGGGGGGGGTTCACTGCGGCGTAAAAAAATTAAAAATAATCCATTGAGAAATTCATTGTAGTATTAACATGTCATTGTATTTTTGCCCACCAGTACAGGTTGAGACCTGGCAAATATTCATGGGAATCAATACTATAGCTACATATTTAATTAAAGCCCCAGCAATGGTACTCATTGAATAAATTATAGATGGTGTAATAATAGTAACAGCAATGTGGGTGTGTGTGAGAGAGGAAGCTGTATGTTTGATGTGCGAGAATGAGGAGATACAGTACTACAGCCTATTACAGTCTGTTTGTATAATTCATTCACCCAGCAGCTACCGTTTCCAGTAAGAAATGTGGTTCTTGTTACGGATGACTTTACCTTGAAGCTTCCACCCCATGAATGTACATTTCTTTTCCTCCGACCTGATTGAAACATTAGGGCGATCCACTGACCAGGATAATGGTAAGTGTTGCTTCAGCCAGCCCATTTGTCGTTCCCTGCATTTCAAGAAAATAGCCTCGCCACAATGACCTCGCCATCCGGTAAAGCTTTAAAATAAAAAAATGTTTGTGAGAGAGTCTGCCACTATTTACAACTCAAACCAACAATCACCTACAGCAACAGATGCGATGGCAACTTCTAACAGCATCATTTCCCCCCCCCCCCCCCCCCCCCCCGGACCACCTCTCACTCTCTCCCTTGAACGCACTCCATCCCCGATTCGCACTCTTCCTCGCGGCGGCTTCTCACTTCACACATTTCAGTGAATTATTCCCTCAAACTTCCTGGGAGAGAAGTCGTGTGGCGGTTTCGGTGGGCTCTGCCTCACAGTAATGGCCCCTCAGAGATACCACGTTCTCCCTGAAATTCTTTGACTGGCAACCCGGAAACTTCTGTCACAAGCTGAAACACGTTTGGTCCGACTTTGAACAAAGTCTTTGGCGCAGTCCGTGTTTGGAATGGCTTCAAGTAGAGCTTTGATTGTCTTCAAGACCGGATTTGTTTAGCCTTGAATACAAAGCGCTGCTCTTGAAGCTTTTTTTCATTTTAATTTTTTCATCATTTTGAATTGATGTCCGTGTTTTCTGAGAAAAGAAGGAAGGAGTGAGTGTTTATTGAGATGCGTCAGGACACTGTGTGTCTGTAGGTACCCAGTGATAAAGAACATCCCAGCGTGGTGCCATGTCAGCACTTTATCCACCGTGAACAACTTTGCTCTCAATAACCGTCCTGACATCTTCACCGGCGCTCAGCTGAGGCTCAGGCAAAGATGTGGAGCCAGCTCCACCACGACCTGTCCCCGATGATAGGGCGCCGTAATGGCTGTGGCAGTGGCAAGGTGCCCTGAACCTTTGGCAGAGCGGAAATCACTGAAAAGGCCTGTCTGAATTAGGCGAATGGCGCTCTTCTACCTCTGTCAGAACTGGGTGCATTTAAGTGGACGGAACAACCGAGCCGGCACAACACGGACGTGTCTGCGACGGCTGACCTGAATGTTCGGTCACGCAGTTAAACGCAGAGCTCCATTCACAGATGTTAGATGGCGTTATGTGTGAGAGTTTGGAGTATATTTATACATGTAGGGCTAGAGAACATCAACAAATATTATTACAAGAAAAAAGAAAAATATAAATACAATTGTATTGATATATTCAACAGGTTATTTCCTTAAAGAATAATAAGAGTACCAAGTATGCTAACGCTGCAGTAACTACAATAGCTGAGTTAGCCACAGTTAGCTTTAGCTAAAACTACGCTGCTACTAATTTCTCTCTAGCTGTTGCCTGTAATGGAAAAACATGTATTTAAAAAAACACACTGTAATTCAATTTTGTAGTTACACATAACTAAAGGCAGTATCTCTATCTTTTTACAATGGAGGAAAACTAAACGCTATACCCCTGATAATGCTAACTAGCATAGCAGTGCAGGAGCGCTACCGTCGCAGCTTTGAGTCTTGTTTTATTCTTGCTTTATGTTGAGCTCAAATATTTAAATATGTTGAATTAGAAATACATTTGTCATGATGGTTTCAATAGATAGGCTATTAACAGTAGATGGACAGACAGTCATCTAGCAAAATAGATGCATTTCATTCTTATAAACTGTGTTCTGTAAATAATAGAGATTTTTTTTTTTAAACAAAATGGACAAGAAAGCTAAATGATGACAGCTTTGTAGATATAGAGATATTGTCCTTGCATCCTGTGAAGGCGAAGTCAAGTATCTGCATTTTAAAACCTATTTTTTGGGTTGCATACATCTGGTAAGAAGATATTGTGAAATCAGGAGCACGTGTACTAAACGTGATTGAATGATTGATTTATTCTTTCATCAACTCTTGCGGTGCTCAAGCGAGTGAACGATTTTGCAGTCCTGGAGAAAAAGAAGCCCGACTCTCAGCATCATAATTTGGACCCAGAGTGCTGTGTGATTTTAAAAAGTCTCACTCGCGCACTCTTTTATTGTGGTGCGAAAAGCTTTTTTTTCTTTGGCGAAGCCAGAGTCCTCGTCCAAAATTATTTCACAAACTTTCTAAAATGATGAGTCACCTTTTGAGTGAGCTGTACGAGGCAGTCTTCCTTTGTTTGACGCACTTAGTCGAGTTATGTGTTGAATGACGTCATATTGTCTTGTCCAGGCATACTTACCTGTCCTTTAAATGTCTTTTTTCTCCTTTGAATCATACTGAACCTTCATGTGCCTCATAGCTAAAAACCTATTGAAAAGAAAATCTAAACTTCTACTTTGATTTACTCTTTTGTTCTGTAGTGACTCAGTCTTGATTAGTGTACTTTCAAACCTAAATTGCACTTAATTGCTTTCACTGACGCATTTGTGTTTTCACTGTTAATGTTGTATTTTGAAATGTCAGTGCCTTGACGTAGCTCGAGGCGGTGCAAAACCTTCTGTATTCTGATTGCCGTGGTTGCCGTGCTTGTGTTATCAGTCTCTGTTTGTTTTTGTAAAATGTTGAATCCTTATTGTCAGCTTCTTCTAAATGGTATCGGTCAAACATGTAAATCTACATTGACTCTGCAGGATATGAAGTTTAGACTTTCGCAGATTGAACTGAGCTGAACCCACTCGAGATGGATATGGAACATTGACAATTCTCCATCTCTCACTGAGGAAATATTCCCCCATTGCATTAAAATAATAAGTCAGACAAGCAGAGATGGGATGGAATAGATTCTTCACTCTGCCTTGGCACTGGGTGTCTTTAATTCAATTTCCCCAAAAAGATTGGTTTAAACGTAGCCCCGATTAGCCGGACCGTAGTAGCGGCGGACAGCGCCGAGGAAGGTGGACCATGACCTGTAGGTTCTGGCTCAATCAAATCCCTCAGACAGCGTTGCACTCGCGTATGAGTTCACCTTGAGTCGAAGCACGATTTAGATGGTTTCTTTCAAGCCCTACTTTTTATCTGACAGCATCTGCTCCAAAGAACCCCAAACTCAGAATCTCAGAGATTACTGTGCCGTGTGTTTCTTAGACTTCACATCTGAAAGTGGAGACGACTGAATAACCGAAGGATCCAAATAGGAAAAACCCAACTGGCAGATGTCACAATGCCCAACCGCAGACGGACTAATACTCTGGATTCTGAGAAAAAAGGCTAAATGGAGACTCTTTAAGTACAATTTTGTAACGAGGCTAAGGGTTTGTGTGCATGCCCTTTATCTAGAACTCACTGTTTTCGTTTCTGAAGGGCATCAGATGGAGTACTCGTGCTACGTTGATTCTTTAGAAGATGACAACCTGTCCACCAAGTGGCACTGCAGTACCCAGAACTACTTTTGCCACACAGGTGAGGCCCGAGTCCCATTTCTTCAATTTTTCTCTTGTTGTTCTGTAGTGGGTCTAACTCGGGCGACGACACACCGGAAATAGGATTCCTATTATTACCTGGAAATGCATTTCCAAGAACACACTATCCAGGAATCTGAATTCTGAATGATTGTCAGTTTGATTGGCAGGGAACATGACCGGCAACAAACAGAGCAATGCTTTCATTTCAGGTTGTGAGGAGTGTGCACTGTAGCGTTAAATAGGCCACCGACACAAAGCAGGGACCACATTAATCCCCCTGACGTTTCTGCGGACGGAAATACAAATGTTATTTGTGACCAGGGGAGAAAATAACAAACAAATGGCAAATAAAATCTTTTTTTTTTGGTCAAGGAGAGTTGGCAGGAATTACCTTGGAATGGGTTATGCTGGAGCTTGGATAAAAATAAGTGACTTGAGTCGAGGATGGCTGCAGATCCAGCAACTTTCAAGGTTGCATCCCTGGATTTCAGGGTTTAAACATGTTTCTCTCCGTTCATTCGTTACATCTAAACATTCCGATTTCTGCCCGTCTCAGGCCGAGATAAGAGAAAGTTCACTAAGCCATCTGTATGTCATGATCTCAGTTCTGCATCCGTGTCAAGAAATATTTCCCAGAAAAGGAACAAGGAGCTATTTCAGGCTGTTTTTCTGTGAAGGTATTTTCTATTTAAGGTAGAGCTTTACAAGATCTCGGGTTAAAGAACCAAATCACTGCTGTGCAGTAGTTCCCGCTACTTTAAATAAAGATGTTCCTGTTATCCTCGCATCATATGTGTCTGTACTCTCGTGAAATCGTAGGGTTCTCAAATTATCTGCACCGTACTCCCCTTAGACAATTTACTATCTATTCCTATACTTGATAAATGAAGGTATTGTGAGTCATGGAAGGCCTCGTGCTATCCTTTAAGCGTTTTATTGAGACAGTGAGGAGGGTGACAGGGAAGCAGTGAGCGGAATACAGACAAGGTTTGGAAACAAAGCAGAAACTGAGATCTGGGGTGCATCTCTCCTTGTCGAAGACGTCAATATAAAAGCCTGCGGGGTATTTATTTCTAAATAAGATCCAGTTGCCTGATGGCTGAACCTGTGTATGTATTACCTAATGGTTGATCCCCACCATGTAGACATGGTAGGCACAGATAAGGAAATGTAATAACAATAATAACCCAAAGAAGAATTTATTCGCAGTTTTACATTTTTAAGTCGTTAAACAGTTGAGGTTGTAGTTTAAGTCAGAATCAGAAACCGTTTATTTGCCAGGAATGTTTACACAAACAAGGATTTTTTCTAGGCGGAACAGACATGAGACGTTAGACGAGACAAACAGCAATCAACAATCAACGACAACATCAGTGCAATGGGTATTCAATTAAGTATAAGATAAAGTGCTCAGACAAACAGATAACGTTAATGTAAGTGTATGTTAAAGTGACGTGTGTGTTTAAAGATGAAGTGTGCAGAGGAGTGACCGGTAAGAAGAAAGAAAAATAGTCCTGGGGGTGACAGTCAGTCAGTGGGGGACCCGGAAACTGTTTGTGTGGCGTGAGTGGCAGTTAAAATACAAATACTGTTCGAAGTTGAACAAGTAATGAAAATGGAAGTTTCAGTTTTAGCTTATTGTTTAAGTGTCCATTTGAGACACGAAATGCCGGCACTGAAATATGTACAAATATCAGTTGAAGAAAAAGAGATGTAATTAACTGAAAGCAGTTTAAATGCCATTTGAGGAGTAAAGGCCCAAACTCACTCAAAGTGTATGAGTATGAAGTATAGCTCTATATTAAATTGCTTGAGCTTTGACACCGCTGCTCCGTCCTTGTTTTTGTTTTGTAACCGATGCTGTTTTTTTTCACACAACAATATTTTATTAAAGAAATACACACTGTTGCTTTCACTGACAAATGTTTGCCGGTCACATCGGCTGCCACTACTTAGCGTAAGTTCTGTTTGTGACTTGAGGCGTCTGCACTGAGCCACAGATTGTTTATGAGAGAAGAGAAGCTTCTCTGTCACACCACTGTACGACAGCGACTGGACTGAGTGGTTTCTGTAGTCCCAATAAATCCAACAGAGTGATGAATCTTCCATCTAGCGGATCGTGTGACGTCAATTTCACATTATCTAGTTAAACTTTTATCTATACCGTATCAATAATTTACTCTTATCCACTTCATAGTTTTTAACCAGGAACTTCATTATTTAGACTAAGTTAAAAGAGTAAGGGGTGTCTGTCATATTGAAAATACTGGCGGTTCTGTGGCGTTGGCATTTAGACTGAGGCCTGCAGAGCGCCATAAGAGCACCAATGAGGCGGGTCGACTATCGCTTTCAGTGCGTTCGGGCCTTAAGAGATGAAAGCGGTTGAATGTCAGTTTAGGAGTAAGTAATGAATGCATTTGAAATGTCAGTGGACGAGTAAGGGATGGAGACACTTGAAATGACAGTTTAGGAGTAATATATGAGTGCAATTTAAATGTCAGTTGACGTGTAAGTTGTAAAAGTAGCTGATGTGCAAGCAGTCAAGTGGCTTGTGAACGAGCTGAGCTTTTTAAAAGTTGAGTGAAGTTTCGAGGAAGAAGGAAGGTGGAGCCTCCCCACGGACATAATAATTATCATTCTTTTAAGAGCGCGCTTTGCTGAAAGCGACGACACTAATTACACTCGTCTCCAATGGCACGGTATCGTTGTCATGTTTCTATAATCCTTGACGGCCCCTTTTTTTTAATTAGTGTCATTAACGACATGTGAACCTGCAGTTCTTGGCGACTCTGCCGGGGTTAATCCTGTCAAAAGGCCGGGAGGATCGGAGGAAGACATTCTCCTCTCATATCACACTCTGCGTGAAAGCGCTGCGTTCAATGCCCATTGTACGACGGATAATTAGAAACCCTAAGTGGTCTTAACATTGGTGCCGTTCTTTCAATCAAAGCCAACCCTCTGTTGACCCTGGGCATATGACGCGAACACTCACACATGTTCGCTATGATACCCGAGAGAGTCGCCGACACTTAAGGACTTAAATCGCTCCAGTGGAGCGCCTGGAGGGCTGGACGGCGTTCAGCAGCGGTTACCGATGCATGAGTGCAGGAGGAGAAGCCGTGTATGTGCGAGACACAATATCGCGTAAGACAATCTGAAGGGTGGTTACTTGTGACTCGTTTACCGCTAATTAGCTTAGTAACCGCGGTGCAAACACAGTAGTAAGCTTTCCTCACTCCCGGCTATCTATCCAATTACTGAGCAACAGAAAGCCCATTGTGTCCAACAGTATTCCCATTGAGCGCCTGCAGAACTGCAACACTGGAACGCTCTCCATTCTCATTTGTTTTCTTTGAATGCAGGTTAGTTCCTTTGAGGTTTGACTTTCAAGGGAGAGCTGGTCAACACGAGAACAATACACATAATTAGCCCGTGAAGATAGATATCGCTTCCTAAAATAGACCGCCGTGGGATTTGAGGAATCCTCTCAACCGCTCTTCAGTTCAGACTTGTAGTTTGTAGCATTTACTAGCCAGAGCTACTTGTTTTCTACAGTTCTATTCCCACAGTGAATTCAATGCACCACCCGATCTGCTGATCATCAACGGGAGTGCACGAGGTCAGATCCCTCGCAGTGATGATTGTCATTGCAATCACAGAACCTCTAGAATTATGTGAGAAAAGCACTCTTGTCAGCTCAGGCACATCTCTGGTTTGCGTGCCTGGCACTGAAATGACTCCTTGCTGTCTGTTTTTATGTCTGGCCCCGTTCCTCTCTTCTCCATCTGACATGTTTTCAGCAAGAGAGCTCCATATTAACCACCAACAGATTCGCGGATTGGACTGGGCATTCGGCCCGGATCGCAGACCACGGTGCGTTTGTTGAACCCCGGAGCCTTTTTGTAACTTCGTCCGACGTGACAACGGGCTCTCACAAAGACACACGTTAGAAAATCATTGAAGACCGACGCTCTCCCTGCTGTCCACAAGTATTCTTCCTTTTTCTGGGCTCATGTTTCTATTATTGATTTTACAGCAACTAAAGCCATTTGATGCATAGACGTTTCCTCATTTTGAGTAGTCGAGTTAATTAGAGCACAAAGTGTTGATAACTCCCTTCTGTGTGATTGTTCAGGCGTCTGCTCTCACAAAATGAAAGGAGTTTGAGCACACTGTGGTTCCAGAGGAATCGAAGCTACAGCAGTGGCGTGCTGTCAAACTGTGTTCCCACACAGCTTCAGTAAACACACCACTACTTTATTTTTGCAGGAAATCTTAATTGAAAGCAGCAAATGACACGGTTTAACTGTAGGAGAAAAAAGAAAGAATGGATGTGGATGCATTTGTGGCAGTCGCCCTCCTTGGCTTTTATTCAGACCAACATAGATGAGCCCGATCGATTTTGCAGCACTTAAACAACTGCACTGTAAAGACATCCCCCGGGGTACAAGGACATGCTGGTGGAGATAGCACTGCCTTAGAGGCTCCAATAGTCATGCAAATGGAGCAACAGCATGCATTATTTCCCCTAATTTGATTATTCTGAACCAGTGCGGCACGGCGCCCTTCCAAAAAACAAAAACTTGCTTGCTTGGAACGGGCTGATCGCTTGGCAGACGGGGAGGAGGAGGGGGGGTTTCCTGCTCGCAGCTTTCCCGAGAACCGCTCATCCAAAAAATCTCACACTCGTCACTGTGCTTCCTTGGGTCCTCAGCAATGCAGCCGCCAAGTCTGAAGACGATCGCATGAGCGACTGTCAAGGAAATCGAAGGACGTACATACAGACTTCTATTTTAGCTCGCTGGATGTTGTGTATACTTTACTGAGATAAGAAATAAAGAAATAAATAAAGAGAATCCGAGCCCCTGAGGTTTTATGTGCGTTGGAGGGACAGACCGTCCGTCAGATAGCCCAGGGCTGACAGTCCCTCAGCTGATTCCATCACGAAAGGCAATTATGCCTGTGCATTATCATCTTGAGATATCAACAGGCTGCCAGGTCTCGACTCCCTTCATTTAAATTGTGCCTGCTCTCCACTGTGCTGTGGCATGCTGTCACAGCAGGAAAACACCACCAGCTATATCACACAAATCCCTGTTCTGCCTCCATCATAATATATCAATAATATTATAACAATTGAGAGGGATGGAGAATTTATGTGATGATGAAACCTTTAAGCAATAAGGGAACAGACAAAGGCCGGTAGAATAAAAAAAACAGCACAAATTCAATAATATTGAAGGTGGATAACAATATAAAAAAGGGCTTTACAGTAATATGAAAGTAATAAGAAGAGATTTGAAACTATTTCAACCCGGAGTTATATACAAATAATCAGGGGAACCTTGACGTTATCAAGTTGGCAACCAGTGTAGATATCAAAGCCTTCCTGCAGCATTCGGCATGGGCATAATTGTAATGATTTAAAAAGTTTTGTCGTCTAGTTGAGTAAACTGATCTTTGTCACTGACATTTTTACAGGCTCACCGTGACATTTTGAGCCGTCATAACTGCCACAGCCGGTCGCTGCTAATTGGCATCCAGCGTAATCCGACACACCTCGCTTTTGTTGACATGCCGCTATCCAGAGTTGACGCCCGGGTCGAATCCCGCCGTTTCAGGTCGTGTTCCTGTTTTTTTCCCTTATAGCCGCTCGGTATTAAAACCCATTCTGCTCTCGGCGCCCACGATTTATTTAAAGATACAGCGTGTTACTCGCCTCGTGGCCCCAGGCGGACGTCGCCCGGCTACAAACAAGCCGGGCGGGCCTACAACTCGATTTAACCCTGGCACTCAATTTCACTATCGTCTAATCTGTGGCGTCAGGTGGTGATGGGAGGCTCAGTCTTGTGAAGCGAGACACTTACTGGTACATTTCGGTGCAGCGGAGGAGGGACAGGCGGTGACCTCGGGCGAGAAAGAAAGTGGTTGGAGAGGTCACGGAAAGGTCAAAAATGACAACACGGGCCGATATGGCACGAAGAGCAGAGACGAACGGGCTGTCAAGGCTTTCGTGTGTGAAATTTGTCGACCGTGCGCGTTGCGGCTTAAGCACCGGAATTGAAGAGACAAATGCACACGACACAGCTGTGCACGCATGTCATGTGCGAGCTGTCGCCACAGCGCAGTAAGCGTTGTTTCCCAGTGTGGCATCCCGTTACTCTCGTCTCATCCTGATCCCAGATGAATTTCCATTGCAAGCACACCAGCGTGCGTTACCAATTGATGGAGGCTGCATTGCGACAGCCACCTTTTAAATATGCGGAATGCTTTCAATTAAAGCATGCTTTAGAGCTGCCTAAGTGGGATTTATGCTGCCGGGCTTCATCAGTGTGTGTATGCGCTCCGGGGAAGGATTAAGGCCCATAGCACAGTTTTAATCTCTGATACAGATTATGACTCGGGGTTTCTACGAAAGGCTTCACCACTCTCAGATACAGTGTCAGCGCCAGTGGATGTCTGTTGCGTTCAGGATCCTCCCTGGCTACCTTTCTTAAATTGCGGGGGACTCTTTCTTTCACACCTTTCCCTTAAAAAGTCTCTCGCGCTTCTTCGCGACGTGCCGAAGACGGTGGAAGGAGTGAAAGAGATGAGACATCGTCACCGTTAACTCCTATTTAAACCCTTATTAACACGTTCTTGGTGACGAGCTCTTGCAAGATTTTCACGCGTACACACACACACACACACACACACACACACACACACACACACACACAGCTGGGAGTGTGTTGGCATTTGTTTAGGAACTTTTGATCACTTTACTGTTTAATACATATTATGTTGGTTCTTTTGCTCCCGTCTTGCTTTTATTATTGAATTATATTTTATTGCTCCGTCTCCTAGTATCCCTTTTCTCCTCTCTGGTGCTGGGGAAGCTCGCTCTGTGTGTTTTGCCGAGGTTCAAAGACGTTAACGGTGGTCGCTTTAGCTGCAGAGAGTGTTTGCCGTTTCTCTCCACCTGCCCAGGTTTCTTCTGCCACTCCAGGGCTTCAGCCCAGCAATCGTCCTGTCACCGGCCCACTTCTTTTTAACCCCCCGGGCTCCCAAGTCACGGCCTATTTCCTGACCGCTTATAGAGATTTGCTGGTTTGGTGGATGTGTATTCAACAGGCTTTCAGTGCAGGCTGGCCCACTGGCTTCCACAGCAGGGGCAGAAGGCTTAGCTAATGGTCTGTTTGCTAAGCCAAAGCTTGGATAACATGTTCAGCGATTGCCTTACAGTACCTACTGTGAATGTTATTAGTTTTCATGTCATTGTGTTTTATTTAGTTTCTTCCATGTAGATTTATTTATTTGTTCTCTTTTTTTAGCCACCCTAGCGGCGCAGCAATAGGGGATGGCAATTAAGTTCAGACTGAAATACTTCAGTTATTGGCGGTTTTACCAAGAGGGTTGTAGCGACGTTCATGGTCCCAAGAGGTTGAGGCCTACTGACTGCCCTCAAGGTCACCATCAGATTCACATTCGTGGTTGTGAGTGAATGTCTCTTTTTAAATGAAGTGACACCATGACATTCACTTTGCTCTCATGTGTCTGAGACCTTGACCTGTTAGTGTAATGTGCATTCTCACCCATCGCTAACCATCCATCATTGTTATAAATGTGAAATAACTTTGGTGATCCCATCCTCTCAACATTTTATTCGATGCCAATGTTCAATAGCTATTGAGCTAATGCTAGCATGCTAAGAGGCTGAACTAAAATGGTAAACACTGTTGTAAGCATTAGGCCCGCTAAACATCAGCACCGTGGCATTGTCATCATGTTAGCATGCAGACGTTAGCATTTAGCTCAAATCAGAGCTACTAGCATGACTGTAGACTACTTTTCAGTTGAAGTTTGGCCTACTCACAAATTCTAAGCCCATAAATCACCCTCAAAACGCCTATTCCTGCTGAAACTAAAAACATATATATATGTTTCTAGTTAGTTTAACATGTACCCAAGATAGTTTCTTGTGCAGTTTAAATGTTATTCTAAAGTTTAATGTTCAATATCCAGTGCAGGCCAATATGCTAACGCTGCCAACAACAGGTTTTGGTCACATGACAGTATGTAAAGTCTGTCCACGTAGAACTGCATGCATACATAACATTAACATGAGAGGCTCTTCTGCGCCGTACATTCCCTCTGCACTTGTCAAAACAACTGTATCGCCTGGCGTTTTTGGGGTATTCCACCCACGTGCTTACACACTAGGGCTGTCAACGAATAATCAAAATTCGAATAGTTGTTAAAATCAGAATTTCGAATGTAAAAAAAAAAAAAAAAAAAGTATTTCGGAGGATAATTATCGTGAATCTGGCAACCCCCGCCGCGGCCGCGATGAAGTGTCCTCTTTGTGTGTGTGTGTGTGTGTGTGTGTGTGTGTGTGTGTGTGTGTGTGTGTGTGTGACGAGCCGTTCGGGGCAGAGTCTATGACCCGGAGCAGACGTGAAGCTGGTTGAGGCTTTCACGGGGTTTTGCTGTTGTTGTGGCGTAGGCTGCGGCCCACAGTAGCCTGTTCTCTGTTCCCTTAATAAACACCCTGTAAGCCAGCTAACGTCTCGTAGCTTTCCTGACCCAGGGTCGCTACGCTATGTAAGCTAGAGTTAGCTTACCATTCAACGACAAGCAACTTGAGGCCACATCTCCAGAATGTGCACCCAAGAGAATATGGCATAAAATGTGGAACTTCAGAGAAACAGCCCCGTCTGGATACGTATTTTGCGCCGTCCGCCACAAGTTCGTTGTCTGCGGCACGACAGGAGGCCTGCACGCAAAAATGTATTTCGTTCGTATGCAAGGACATGAGGGCTTCAGGGAGTTCTGTGAAGCACTGGAACCGAGGTACCTTATCCTTGATCAGCACTCAGCATGTGTTTATTGTTGCCGTTCATTTAAACCGCTATGCGCGACCGACGGTGCGGTGCGGTGGGGGGGAGTGAACACCTAAACTGAAGAATTTTGTATTTACACATATATTCGAATATGTTCGAATATATGTGTTTTTTTAAAGGGAATATTCAAACTTCATTTTTTTGCAATTTTGACAGCCCTATTACACACACACACACACAAAAACACACACAGAGGTTGTTTATCGAAGCATGATTGGAGTCAGTTTCATTTCAATCCATCAGCTGTTCAAAATTATGTCACCATCCAAAATATACAAATCTTCCAGCAAATCACAGACAATTAATTTGTACCTCTCCGAGGTAGTCTGAGGCAGCCCACCATAGCTTGAGTGTAAATGCACACAGTGGATTAGCCTATATATGTGTACATGGGGGCACACGGCGAGCAGTAATCTGTCGGCTATCATCACTGTCAGCTATGCTGCTGTCCAATCCCTCTGGGATCACACACATGTGCACGCACACTCGCAGGCACGAGGGATGAGCAACACAGCTGCTTGGGAGAGACAGAGGAGGCTGGGGATTACTAAGGGTTACCCACTGCTATTACAGTATGCGCGCTCGTGTGTGTGTGTGTGTGTGTGTGTGTGTGTGTGTGTGTGTGTGTGTGTGTGTGTGTGCGTGTGTGTGTGTGTGTGTGTGCGCGTATATGTTCTTGTGGCGCCGTCTTTGTGAGGACCAAATGTCCTCACAAAATGGGAAAGATTGAGAGTTGCATAGAGTTGCTATTCTTTGCCTTTTCTTTCTCTCGCTCTCTCTTCTTGCATTTGTGCGTTTGTGTGTGTGTGTGTGTTTGTGTGCGTCTGAGACCTTGACCTGTTAGTGTAATGTGCATTCTCTCACCCATCGCTAACCATCCATCAGTGTTATTTACTGCACGGCGCTTCAGCTATAAACACCTGATGAGATGAAATATTGATTTCCCTTCCAGACACACACATGCACACACGCACACACACACGCGCACATACACACACACACACACACACACACACACACACACACACACACACACACACACACACACACACACACACACACACACACACACACACACACAGCGCCTCCCACCCAATAAAGCTAACCCCAGCCTATTTCATAGCGCCTGTGTACTTTTGAGTCATAGAGTACGCAGTCAAAATGATTTGTGTGACGACTGCACTACTTAATCATTGTTTTATTTATGTTTTCCATATTTCTCATAGAGCAGACGGTTAGAGATGCATGGAAAGATGTATTTAATCTGAGGAATGCTTCGATCGTTGTACTTTATGAGCGAACTATAGAGAAACGGTGGAGGTTATTGGTGAATCAAAGGCTGACATAATTTCTTTTCTTTTTTGTGGCTTTGGAAAAGGCACATGATATGTTGGCTGTTCTGTCTGACATATCCTACAGGAGAACAGACTGCCAGGGTCACTGCTGCAAGCCCTCTGAGCAAGAGTTGTGTCTCCCTCCACAGCACATTCAAGCTGAACTCACCTTAAGCTCATTGTCCCCTTTTCTCTTTGTCACATTCAAAAGGGTATAAAGGTGCAGCTGAGGTCTGGAGAGAGTCCAGCTCACTGACATCAGGGTGTTGTGTGCTTGCTTTGTCGACGACACTGTCCTTCTGGCTTCAACCAACTGTGATCACCGATGTGCACTGGAGCAGTCTGTTTGGCTGGATGTGATGTGGATCAGCACTCCCAGGTCTGGGGTCGTATTCAACCCCAGCTGCAGTGATGTGGATGTTGTACTGGAGTCCGACGAGATTATTTTTAGTGCTTGAGAAGGAAGCTCCCTGTGCACCTTCCCCTTGTAAGTGTCCTGCGCAGACTGATCCAGGACATGCTGGTGGATCACCCAGCTGGCCTGGGGCCACCTGGGACTCCATGGGAAGACCGTGAGGAGGCGGAGAATCTGCCTGCTCAGCTGATTCTGTATTGACTATAACCTGGATAAATAGCGGCTGTAAATTGGATTAAAAGGATGCATCACATTTATATGGTACATTAACAAGACGGCCCCGCAAGACTGTACTTAGGAACAGTGCTGGTTTGAGCTCACATCAGCAGGCTAACGTCAGGTAAACACGGTTCGTACTGTTTGCACGTTTGTTATAAATGAGCTGCCGGCTCAAGCGTCGCCATGTTGAGAGCCGTAGAGAGGCAATGGAAACCGCACCCGATCTCGCATCTTGCACCTTTTAATACTTTTTCCAAAGTTCACCATCTTAGTTTAGTGCAGTGGTTTTCAAACTTTTTGTGTCAGGCCCCACTTTGGAGGAAGAAAATTGTTCGGGCCCCACCGCCAAAACAAAATTGTAACAAAATGGTCCAACTTTTTGTGACTCCTCCATCCGTGCTTTTTCAAATAATACAATAAAGAAAATTACAATCCCTTTCAAGTAAACCAGATTGCTCCATCAGACAAAAACTAATAACATGTGCAATCACTTTGTTAGAACAATGCAAATAAAGTTCTATCTGTGCAAAAAATAACTAATATTTGGCAAAAATAACTACTTATTGTGGAATAATCTGTTTTGCACTGAATATATTTTCAAGATAATAACAATAACATTCAACCTGTGAAAACAAAATGAGTGCAGATGTGTGAGCATCAGGTTGTATCAGCATTAGTGGCTGCAGTGAGCTGCTTTCCTCTATAAATATTTTTAAAACAGGGTTGTAGATTTTATACGGCCGCTCTCAATTCATGCTCAATGTTGAGCTGAGATCTATATTCTGTTTTGAGAGACGCAACAGCAGAAAAAACCTCATGGAGATCTCACGGAGGCTTTTAGCAAAACGCCAAGAATCGTCGCATGCACAACTGAAACCACAAGGTAGCCGGTTCATCCCTGTTCTCCATAGTTTCATGTTCAATTCAATTCAGTTTATTTTATATAGCCCAACATCACAAATACAAGTTTGCCTCGGAGGGCTTTACAATCTGTACACATAACATCCTGTCCCGGGACCTCACATCGGATCAGGAAAAACTCCCCTAAAAAGATAGTAAAAACCCTTTCACAGGGAAAAAAGGGAAGAAACCTGAGGGAGAGCAACAGAGGAGGATCCCTCTCCCCGGATGGACAGAAGCAATAGATGTCATGTGGCCAGAATGAATAGCGTAGTTACAGCACATTCAATGAATATGACAGAAATTATTCATATGAGTAGTAGGCATGGTCCATGATCCAGATAATCCACGATCCATGAAGCAGAAGGCGGTAGAGAGGAGGGGGGCATCAGCAGGGCCATGGCAGCAGGCAGGACCGGTTCCAGGCCGGTTCCATCAGCAGGGCCATGGCAGCAGGCAGGTCCGGTTCCAGGCCGGTTCCATCAGCAGGGCCATGTTGAAGTGTCCTTGAGCAAGACTCTGAAGCCCCAGAGCTTCACAGCAGCACACTGCTCCTTCATTACTAAGGATGGTAACATGCAGAGAATCATTTCCCCACTGTGGGATTAATAAAGGATTATATATTACAAAAAAAAAATATTTTTTATTTTTATATATTTAAAAAAAATAGCATCACCCCCCCCCGCGCCCCACCTGTAATACCTCCGCGCCCCACTAGAGGGTCGCGCCCCACAGTTTGAGAACCACTGGTTTAGTGTGTTAGCATGCGGACATTTGGTATTTTGAACTGCACTAAAAAGTACCATTGAGGCTGGTGGGAGTGTGGTTAGCTTTGCAGGAATAAGGCCATCAAGCAAAGTGCTGATGGCGCCACATAGCTGCTTTTCACACACATTCTACACGATCGATGTTTGCCAAGTCCAATGAGCATCACATAATGTCGGTGCTGGAGGCCGCTATTGAATCTGAAGGCCACTATTTATCAAAACAGGGCTTGTGCTGGACATTCAGCCTCGAATTGAAGTCTCTCTGTCCTTGAAGGTCAAAAGCTGGGCAGAGAGTCAGTTGGCTGCTGGTGCTGGATTGTGGTGGAAAATGATGTCAGCTAGGGTGATAAGTCCATCTAGATTCCCATTGGAACAGTTCGCTCGAGCCTGCTGAAAAGACCCAAACGAGCAAGTATATACTGTATATCTTAAAGGGACAGAATGCAATTATATGTATCCATATGGATATATTTGAAATAGAGATATTCACATCATTGTTACTGTTGCATTGTTACAGCATTGTATTTTTTGAATACAAGGCTTTTGATGCAGGATCAATATTGCCAGTAGATGTATAAATACTCGTAGCTTACCTCAAGCTGCTTTACATGCCACGTCTGAATGCTGTATCCTCAGATCACGTGAAAGTGACTCATTAAGCTGCATTAACTACTGTACTTCACCCTTTGTTCAGTGCACAACACGCTGTACAAACATAGACCTGTTTACCGTCATTGTTACTATTCTTTGCCGCTAGTACTATTCAGAGCACTGCAAATTGTCTAATGCAGCATTAGACCATAGAGACCTTGGAGTTCACTTCCCTTTGACTGTGTGTGTGTGTGTGTGTGTGTGTGTGTGTGTGTGTGTGTGTGTGTGTGTGTGTGTGTCAAAATGAATTGCCGCAAACTAGATTTGTGTTGGCAAATAAAAAGTAAAACGAAGCTACTTTTGAAGGGGGAAAAAAAATTAATACTCTTGTGGATTCATCTCCACAAATATTACACTGATGGGAGAAGGGAGCGCTCACTTCTATCGGAACACTTTCAAAGAAAAAAGAACCTCATGCAACAGGACAAGCAATCGCGAATAAATAAATAATTAGCCATCCGCTATCTCAACCGTTTTGGCACAAAGTTTGATTATATAGTGTTTTTGACCACTTGTGGTGTCATGTTTTGATGAGAGATTCCCCGCGTTGTCTCCCTCTACTAGCACAAGGACATGCTTGTGACGGAGTATGCATTTACTGTACTGTATAGCTGTCCTGTAGCATTAGCTTCATTCATGGTTTAAACCTGTGATGTCTTTTAGCTCAGTTGTTGGTCCCTTAACAAAGCCGGACGTTCACCAGCGAGCGTCGCACTAACATGCTCGTGCTCCGCAGAACTCGATGCTTGTCGGTCCCCAGCCTGCAGGTGCTACTCTCTGATTGGCCAGTGTTGCGTTTGAGGAGGCGAAGGCTCAATGGCAGAGTTGGGTGATGATTCACATGGGTTTATTAGCCCCAATTGTGTTTAGCGAGAAAGCCTGAATGTATACAAAGGTGTTTTCTCTCACCACCTCATACCTTCTCCTCATGACTTTGCAATCAGAATGTTAGGTAATTAATTCCTTGTATGTGTATACCATTTCTGCACTTCATCTGGCAAGGACACTCAATCAAATGAGTAACCACCCCCTTTCCTCAACTACCATTATTAGGAAGCCCTTGATCAGAGCACATGGACCCTGCTCAATCACCAGTGGTTGAAGACTTCTGTTTTGCTAGCAAACCCTTGAATCCCAGAATAAATACTAAGTTTAAATTCATCCCCGCTCCGCCCACTTCAAGAGGCAGATGCCTTTTGGGGGTGTGAGCTCTCCCAAGCGTTGCATTGTGACACCAATAAGGCAGACTGTTGCTCTGTAATGAGCTGAGAAACGGCATCTCACTCTCTGGTTCTCTGGTGGCTGGAGTGTAACGGGCCTCGTGCTATTTCTGACGAGCCCTGACATGATGTCCATGCTCCGGCAGGAAGGGAGAGGACAGCGGAGTAGCGCTCTGGCCGCGGGTCAGCTGACAAGCTCACGGCTCGGGATGGTGTTTTCTCAGAAAACATCCCCTGCAAACAATTAATTTATTCCCATGCAGATGTTCCAGGCATAACAAGCACAGACGCCCGCTGTTTCCTGTCTTGTATTTTCAATAACTCATTATTGTTTGGAGGGTTCTGCCACACCAGTCGATTATCTTCAAGTGGACTTGACAGTGTGCCCGTTAATATTTATAGTACACTGAGTACTTTGTATGTACTATAATACCATATTGTGTATGAAGGAGGGTATGTCATTATTCCAGCCTCTGCCAATATCCATTTAAAACGTCTACGGTATGTACAGTGGGATTCATTTCATACACTGGTCACATTCTGTGTGTAACTTGGCATCTGTACAAAAGTTATTGTTTCCTGAATGTCAACATCCCGCCTCCCTTCATCCACTCGTTTTCATTTTGGACATTTCGCCACTTGTTATTTATAGCTTGGCTTGCGTTCAGGGCCAAACAGGAGTTTGCACAGCGCCCAGTTTTGAGAGAATTGTCTCTGTATGTAGCCTAAGTGACTTTGCAGAAGCGAGTCTCTGCATGTAGCCTAAGTGATGACTGCAATCTGTCTTTTCAGTCTTCTTCGCTCGCCACAGATCAGCAACTCGTGGCGGCTGGTGGGTTCTGGGGGGCGAATGAAACGCAACAGCTGATGTTTCTTCATGATGCAATCCCAGCATAAAGTGGGTAAGCACATCAGCAGCAGCAGCACAACAGTACTCTTTTATTTCGTTATTTACTCAGCGGTTCAGCCTGTGGGCGCATGTGCGTGACTCCACAGCACAGACGAGGAACGGCGTACCAATGTGATCTGCACGGGCGCGGCCCGCCGTCTCCAGTAGAGGAATGGGGTTTCTAAACAGCTGAAAGCAAATGAGTGAATTTTTTCTTTAAAAAAATAATTGATGAAATGAATGTAAACCTAAAACACATAAGGACATTTTTTCGTAGTCTGTTTACTTGTATTCAGTGGCAGCTGTTGCTGTTCATATTCATCCGGTGTGGCAAATGTAAAATCCACCACTTAGCTCGAGGATTCTTCTCAGGAAAAAGAACCAACAGTCCAGATGCTCAGAGTATTTGATTGTCAAATACTACAGAAGATTTAATGATTAACAACTTCTCTAATGACTACTAGTAATGAAAGCCGCTGCTCATAGTAACAAACCCTCAGGAAAGCGTTTTAGCGTCTTTCAGCTCCTTGTTTTGGTTTTACAGCCCGTGACTTTTCTGTTTTGGTTCAGTCACACGGCTCTCATAAGGAATCTGTTTTCAGGACAACATTTCTAATGAACCCACTCAATAATACCTGACCCGCAAACAGACAGACGGGGTCAGTGACTAGCTGGTTATAGAGTCTACAATTTAGCTGCTGAAGAACCGGATATTTCCCTCTAGAGTTGGTGGCAATCAAAACCGAATTAAAAGAAGTCATCATGTGGCCAGAAACCCCATAAAACATCTTTGTAGGATGATTATATGTCAATGTTGTGATTACAGCTCGACAAGATTATCATCTCAACTATGTTTTTACCTTAGAATGGATAGGAAAGTGTTTTCAAATCAGACCCCAGAGTGTGACACTTCCAAAGTGGTGGTGTTCTTCTAAAATATTCGTGTCAGTCCTGCAAAAATACGAAAACAAGCTTCAGCAAAGCAAGCTGACTCTCATTGGAAACTAGATTAATTGGCATTTACTTCTCCCCAAGCACCAAAGCAGCATATGACAGAAACATGGAGCGCACCCAGTCATGGCGCCGCATTGCAAAGGTTTCCAAATGCCATTTTGATTTGCAGTGTTTCCTCCTGCCAAAGAGAATGAGCAATTAAGGCATGTTGCACTCAAGGAAGACGGGCAGCGCTCGGCAAAAATCACACACTGCGGCTCGACCCTCAAAAAATAAGCAATTAACACCTGTCCTCCTGGCTCCCGATAATTATTTTCAAAGCCCTCACTACTCCATTACATCCCAAAATACAAGCATGTATGTGTCTTTTCTGCCCGTCTCTTTGACTCACTCATCTTTTTAGCACACAGACACAAAAGAAACCGGATTAAAAAAAACTTATTCCTGTTCATGTCCTGACACAGTTTAACAGGACACAGCCAACAACATATAATGCGCTGTTATTTATACTCTGAACAATCTTCCAGCTCTCCTCCAGACACACACACACACACACACACACACACACACACACACACACACACACACACACACACACACACACACACACACACACACACACAGTGTAGGAAGGCCTCTTAGCTATTCCAGCTCCTTCCATTACAGAGCAGCAACATGGTGCATTTGCTGATGCACTACACTTAGAGGCAGAAAGGTATACGCTCGCTCTCTTTTGAGTAGAAGTTTGGCAAAGAGGTAGAACCAGAGTTCACAGAGTGGACCACATGGAGTGTCTGGGCTGTCGGTGTGAGTGACTCATATCCGATGTTGCGGTTTTTTGTGATGGAAAGCGAATTATAAGCAGATTTTTAGCAGGAATCAAGGGGGCCAATCTTTCTGAATATAATGTACTCTACTGCACTTATGCCGTCTAAACCTAGCCCCCATTATGCCTTTTTTTCCTGATGTGTTTTTGTCAGAACACATGTATTGTAATTGCTTTCTGCTTTTTGAACTTCTACATTAAATGCAAAACTTCAGTCGACTCCGGACTGCAGCGAGTGAATCAAAGCTTTAAGCTGACAGCTGTCAAGGAAGCGTTTCCTTGACAGATGGCAAAATAAATCTGCTCATATTTTTATTGCTATAAGTGGGCCCTTTACCAATAGCAAGCGGTCTTGACGTCCTGTTTGGGCAGGAGTGTCCATAACAAAGGAAGATTTCATAGCGCGTTCTTTCTGTCTTTTTCAATAGAGGAATGTTTTACTGACCTCAGAGTTTGGCACAAACAGATCTTTTTAATAAACCGTAAGACATTCTTTGCTGTTAGCGACAGTTAGCGGGCTCATTAGCTTTATTAAAACTGTTTATTAAATTAAATGAACAAAATGGGTGGGGGGAGTAAACAACACAGCACACAAAGAAGAGTGACTGACTAGCGCTTGCATGTCACGACCGGCTAGCGTGTTAGCGGTTAGCTCTGCAGCAACAGTAGTTCACCGACTGACGTGGACGACGTGTGGGTTAATTTAATTTTTCCTCTTTCTGGTGTGACCAGGCAGATTTTGTTGGCTTTGCACAGAGCCTGGCTGTGTTTCTGTGCTTCAAATCTTTATGCTAAGCTAGGCTAACCGGCTGCTGGCTATAGCTTCATATTTTAAAAACAGAGTAGTATTGATCTATTCCTAAAAATAATTGAGAAGCGTATCGCCCAAAATGACAAACTATTCCTTTAACATGCTCCTTTAACTTTTGGACAGCCTCCAGTTCTACAGACTTGCGGCGTCAGCAGATTCACACGAACCCGAACAAGCCTTTTGTGGATTACTGGCCTGAAAGCTGCTGTGTTGCAGTTGGTTTTAACGACATTCTTTCAACACGGCAGACTTTAAGTGACGGGTATGAAACTTTCAAAAGGAACATGAAAACTGTCCTCCAGCCGGCCTCGGCTATTAGGTTGCCCTTGACTTCAGTAAGCTGCCCACTCTATTCGATTTTGTTTCTGTGATGTTTTGAGCTGCTTGTTTGCTCATGCTCTATTGAAAGATTCCCTTTTTTTTTCTCCTCCGCTGGGGGAGTAAACTAAGATGGCAATAAGAGAGGAGGCGATGGATGGGGGGGGGGGGGGATCCCACACGTTTATCTGTTAGGCATTGAACAGCAATGATGAATCGATGTGGATACAGAAACAGTTTAGAGATACATGGATATAAATAGACAAACAGAGAGAATAAGAAAGGGACTCTCCTTTCTCTGCCCAGTTGAAGCTTGGGAAATGGCGCCTGAATAGCCTTTCAGAGGAGACATGATTTATTTAAACCAGTTTACATGAGGGAGCAACATCACGCAGTTCGCCACTCTTCTAATTCTTCCTTTTTTTTTAAAGTAGGGATTTCTTCTACAAAAACCAAGCTCTAAATAAAGACGTGCAAGCCCTACTTTTTATATCTGCCCTGTGCTGCTGCTGCTGCGGCGTCACTCTGCTCCCCAGAAAATAAGTTCTGTTTCAGCTGTCATGCATGATTGAATGAAACTCGCCTACCAGGAGGAAGACGGTCAAAACAAAAAAGGCAAGAAAAAAAAAACATGCAGAATAAAATGAGGCACTCACAGAACCACTGCAGGAACACCGAGAGGTGTAAAAAGCAAATTAAACGAATATGTATTGTCTAAGCAAGTTGCAGACAGATGCAGGTTAGTTGTAGGTGACTCGCAGTGTAATGTTCAAATGGCTCATCGTGTAGATTTTGCTTTTTTCCGGCAAATTATAAAACTGTCATGCTCGGCAGCAGATGCCAGCCGCGGACTTGGCAAACGCGCATCCATCTGCTCATGGAGTTTGCTTTTCACATCATAATTCCAGTGCGCTCCAGTGTCCATTTTGGTAGAGATAAAAACCAAAAACACCCCACAGTTTACTCGTGGATGGAACTCGGCCTGTGAAAACAGCTGTATTGTGTCCTTGTGGCTGTGGAGGGAGCCTGCTAACCCCAAATAATTACCCAGATGACTTCATCCTTGACTTAGGCTTCATAGTTCAGGTATTTGACAGAAAACCCTCATAACAAACTGGGGCCGTGGAGTTTGAAAGATGAGCGTGTTGAAGGTCAAATGAAAGATGCTATTCAGTTGCATGATGGGAATTATAGGACCCAAGTTTGGCTCATATCAGGGACTAAAAATAAGGATTTATTTTTCACCTTGGATAACGCAATAACAATTGTTTACTCCGGCTCATGCGTCGCAGTGTAGTTCGTTTCTGCCGTGTAACGTCAGCCTTTTACTCGATTACAATCACGTCATAAGTGAAGATTATCTGTTTGATCAAAACCATGTCCATGTCGTAAATGTTCGCTTTGTTTTCTGCAATATACAAATTGAAAAATCACATTGGCTAACAACGCTAACCTCCGTCTTACTGGTAGAGCATCAGCGCGCACTTCTACCTTTCTGCCTGTTTGACATATTCATTATGTATTTATCTGTATTTATATTTGATCAGGCTAATCAGTACAGACTCGTGCCACAGCAACACCAAACAGCCGAGCTCTGTGTGAAGTCATCATGGAATTGATGCAGTCATCGATATTTAAAAGTAACTTTTCCCAGTAACAATTTGGTGAAGTAATTAAATTACCTTTTGAGAGAAGTAACTAACTAATTTTAGGTAACCTACTCAACATGGCTTGTAAGTCCCTTGACGTTATCAAAGTGCTAAGTTCTAATTCGCTGCAGTATCTTAATGTATTTTGTGAAACTATTAGCTGCTGCTGTTTTACCTCGTTCTCCTGCTCCATTTTGTGCGGCGAGTTATTTGCAACACAGCTAAAAAACGTCTGCTGGGAAAGTGTCAGCTTTAGGTGTCAGTCCTCGGGGCAAGAAGAAGTACCAATTTCTCTGCTGTCAGCTTCAATTGACCAGAATGCACTGCATTGAACTGCACACAGCCACCAGACGTTCACACAGCCGCGAGTCGCACCATACCAACGGCTCTCTTCTCCTGGCGCTACTAATGCAGTTGCTATGCAATCCCTCATCTCCTTTCCTTTATGTAAAATCCGGCAAATTCAGCCTCCATATAAAAAAATAAATTAGTGAAGACAACACTTGTGCTTTGTGTTGTTGCGACGCCCTGTCCTCCCCTCTGAAATGCCTACAAACAGCAGACAGACACACAAACACAACAACAGGCTTTCCGAGTAATTATCCTCTTTCTTCGTAGCAGTGCCACTGAGGAGCTAAGCCTGATTGCACCTCTGCATGATAGATGCTCCTGTCTTAGCTTCTGCTGCCGCCTTTACTGTGCCTCTATGAACGGGCCTGAATTGGGTTATTTATCCTCACATGGCAGAGTTAGTGGCCTAGTTTCAAACTGCTACAATCGATATATTTATATTAGAAAGAGATCAGGTGACTTTGTGTAACGTGGAAGGTGTTGCACTTTAGCATCTTTTAGCTCTTTCTGTGAAAACATCTCCTACAAACATCTGTATTTATTCAAGGCATTTTACAAGATTACATTTGAACACATCGAGATAACATTTTAATTGACTTTTGCCCGGTACTCATCTTTACTGAGTGGTGATTGAAAGCATCATAATCATCATCTCACTGCTAGCTCCGCACGTTAGCTGGTAGCAGGACTGCGCTGCTAACATGTTCAGGTTTCTCATGAACGGGATACAAGCTTATCCGGGAGCTCCTGGAAACAGGATATGGTGTTAACATGCGCAAACACATCAACGGGATAATAAACGGGTTATTCATGACTCACTGTTTCAAGAACACGTATGAATTCAGTTCTTTATTTTGTCTGTAACATCTACTTAAAAGCAAAACAAAGAAAGAGCTCCTTGCAATACGCCTCTCACCACTAAACAGCAGAAAGCCCCAGCTCAAGAAACAGTAACGGCCCACCTTTGCGTGTCCCACAGGCAATGAGTGAAATTAAATTTAAAAAGCAATTATAAAACAACTACGGGGAAAGCATCTCTTTACCTTCTGAGTGATTTGGCCGTCTGATGTTATTTATTCCCTATTGTTTTTCCTCTAATTTATTTTTCCTAACTTTTCCACCTCAGCCAATTAATTTCTTTTTTTTATTTTTTATTTTAAATTGACTTATTGAATGAATAAGCTTGAATTGAAATGACAAGAAAACAAGAAATAATATATAAGAACTTTATATATTATTTCTTGTTTTCTTGTCATTTCAATTCAAGCTTATTCATTTAAAAATTCACAACATGCATGGAAACTGTTTGATTGAAACCATTTGGGTGTCGAGGCTTCACAAACTGTCCCCTTCTGGGTAAACACGGTAATTTAGATTGGCTGAAGCTCTTTAATCTGTCAACTTCTATGAGCAACAGCTGAGAGGGACAACATCTTTTATCTTTAAGTGACTATAAATCGCTAATGATCTGTCTCTGAAAGGCTTTTGTAGCTCGATAAAGAACAGAATGTTAGGCTAGAATCTGCTTTGAAAAGAGAAAAACATTTATTTTTCCTACCTTTTTTTTTTTTTTTTTTTTGCTGTGGCTACCTTTGTAGGGTAGATGAGTTTTTTCCCCGGGTATAATTCCCCAGAGCTGCTGTGTTTAGACATGTTTTCCCCAAGCTGTCCACATCAGCAGGCTGCCCCGGTTAACTGCCAGCCCCTCTCTCCCTCTCTCTCTCCCCCCCTCCTCCCCCCCCTCATCTCCCGCTAGGGAGGGAGATTCTTCCTTCGCTGCCCTCACTCCTCTTTTCTGCTCTATTTCAGGTTTCTTCTCTCTTCTAGCTTCCTCCAGTTTACCCCTTCTCATGTTCAACACACACACACACACACACACACACACACGCACACACACACACACACACACGCACACGCACACGCACACACACACTTCCATTGTCGCCTGTCAATCATTTCTCTCGCAGCAGGATACGTTTGATCTCTACTATTCACACCCAAACTTTCTGACATCCAACTTCCAATGATCAGTTCAGAATCCTCCAACTGGTGACGAATACAATAATTGTTCATGCAAATGACTCAGTACTGTAAGTCATTAATTACAGAAACATCATGCGGTTTCCATCAATCAAAGGGAAAAACTACTTTAATTGTGTTTTCAGAGGCTGAAATAGGCCAGAAATCTCTTACTCAAAAATGTATAGATTTAAGAGTTGCTGATTGCATAAAAAAGAAAGCATTTATCAAAAATGAACAAGGCGTATCACACGCTTAGTCAACGGGCGTGGTTTAAACCAACAAGATATGACAAATGAATGAAAGCGCAATGAAGTGCTTCACACAGTCAAACTATTCCTTCACAGAAAGGAGGAAAAAAGGCAGAATATATATATTTATTTTATGATTCATCCTCCCTGCGTGGAAACTAGTCCATCGAGCACGTTGTCGGTACGGACAAGTGCTCATGTTCCGAACAGTGCAAGGCAATAAAAAGGGTCTAGATGTGATCGTTGTCTTTCCTGGAGGACACTCATCGGGTTGGCCATGGAAAGTGAACAGAAAATAGTTGAGAGGGACATTTAGAGTCTGCCCAATCCCTGCATGAAGTGTGTGGGAATGGTACAATTGTTGGTTTGTTCGAAAGTTGCAGCAATTGTTTGACGCAACGCCCCCCAATTCCAGCATCGGAAAGGTGGAGGAAGAGGGCTTGAAACCATCCAGCGAGCTCTTCTAATGTGTTCTTATGTGCACTGGCCACCTGTTATTGTCGAGCAGCTCCACTGCCTCGCTCGCAAAGTATAACTGCCGAAGGACAAAGGAGCGCTACTCATTCATCTTCCATTCTCTGATTTTAAGGGGATTTGAAAAGTGGCCTTCAGGCACAAGCCTGCTTCTGTAACCTGTAGGCTACCATTGCCCTATTTTACACCGGCGGTTAACGGAGCAACACTAGAAACAAATTGATAAAAACTCCTAAATAAATTAAAGTTGTCTGTATTGAGCTTCCTACAACCAGTTTAACCAGTAACACCTCGCCGATGAATACTGGTTCACTTTATTGAGCGCAGGGCAGCCTGCAGGTTGCTGAGGATTCACCGTTTCAGAGTTTGTGTTACATTTTGAATTTAATGCCACTCTCTCAACTGGTAAAACGGCGTTCGCCTCTCTGAGCTTTTGCATCCTGGGAAGTCACAAGACAAAACATCAGAAATTGATCTGGAGGAACTGAGTGTGGATTTTCTGTTCAGCTACTTTGGGGACAGAAGCTCACGTCTGTTATGTTTGCGACATTTTAACGTTGACAAAAAAGGCCCGTATCCCCTCCAGGATCACAGCTAACTGTGAAGAAATATTCTTTCTGTTTATTTATTTATTGTTCCGTCACCTCATTCACGGGCAGCGGCCAATTCTACTATCGATCAAGACCAAACGAGAAGCTATTTACGAGGCGGAGTAGCATCGGAGATTACACTGAAAGTCATGTGAGAGTAATCGACCCCTTCAAAGGGAAAGCTGTCGAGGCCTTGATGCAAAAGAAAATGGGGCGATGCAACCTAGATTCAGCCTGAATATTATAATCACTCAATCAATACACATGAAATATGGCAACGGTTGGTCGAGCATTGCCATAGGATGTTGCAAGGTTTGTTTGGACCGTTAGGTCTTATGAGAGGATGGTTTTAATAGAACACACACTCAACACTGAAAAAAGACGATTGTGCTAACAAGCGATCTGAGTAATTCAAACATGCTGCTAACTAGCATGTAGCCAGCCTCATTACATCCCTGAATTTATTTGACAACAAAAACATCGTCGATAGCAAAAGCTACACGTGCAAATGATTCATATAAATAATGTTAGTTTGTCAACGATCAATGAGAAAGAGGTCTTTGAAACATCTCTACCAGTGTAACCCGACCCCAAACCTGCAACGCGCGCACACACACACGCACACACACACACACACACACACACTCCTACCTGACATTACACAGCCCCTCGGATGGTCCACATACCGTCTCAGCGTATTGTCAAAGCATGCGGGCAGCCACTGGAAGATCATATGAATTATGGATTGTGATGGAAACCAGGAAGCATGTTGTTCTTTGTTTGCTCTCCAGAGGGGAACTCCTCGTAGTCGGAGTCCTACATGTACGACTGAGGCCGTGTAGAACAGGATTGCTCTTGAATTGGCTGCACATTTAGTTTTGTGCCGTTTGAATCGCAGAGCTTTCATAAAGGTTTCCGCGCCTCCATAGTAGGAATATTTTTGCACTGTAGAAACAAAACAAAAAAGAATCCTTCTTTGAATAATCTTCTTCATTTTTCACCTTTGCAATTGTGAGGGTTGTTTGAATGCTAAACTAACTACTGTAATAAAACTGAATGTCCGTTATCCGTGTTGTGTTCAGTGACCTGAGCTAACATGCTACTGGTCATACCAGACCAAGCACTGTAAGGCCCTGGCACCAAAAGCTCTTACTCTGTTAGCGTTGTATTACTTATGAACCCCACTCTTCATCTGTAGGATGAAGAATGTCATCTCTTCTTTTAAATGTTACATATTGCTGCTTTACGGTAATTAAGGAGAAAATATGAATCAATTCTGCGTCAATAACTTTACTGAAACTAATTAAAACTGTAAAATATGTTAAAGACTGAATACAGTCTAACTCCAAAGGATGTGAATAAGTAATATGAAGCATCAAACATTAATATTTAGCAGTCCTTCCAAACTGCAACCGCCTGTTAGCAGCTTTAGCGCTGATAATTGAATGAAAACGGCTCCGCTAGTCCCATCAGGAAGTGTTGACCTTTGCCACATGTCATCTGTTTGCTTCCCCCTCTTGTGTTGCGCCATCAGAAATGCAACGAGTATTAAAATATTCAACATTCAAACAAGCAATATTTCTCCTGCAAGGAATCGTTAAATCGATTTTGAATATCAAGTAGGCGACCCCGCGCCTACTTGATATTCGCCCCGCTCTGAATTTGTAATGTTCATAATTCATTTTTGGACACTCACCACTGCACATTTTAATAGATTGCTGTTTGTCAAGTACAGTACAAGCCATTCCAGCGGGTGCTCTGTGTTCCTGCATGTCCCTCCTCTCTCAATATTCCTGTCTCATTCAATTTTAATTTCCGCTCACAGGATTTATCCTCGACTTCTGTGCCTCCGATCAGCCGTACCCACCTTGTTTACGACCGTGTTGGTTTTTTTTTAGACGACGCACCGACGCCTGTTTTGAAATTACGACGCCGTGTCATCGGAGTGATGCGAGGGCAGAAAACGACAACTCCCAAAACATCAAGGATCCCGGGGATTACTCTTAGACGCGTGAGCACGCCGTGCCCGTTCTCCACGCGGTGTGTTCCGGCTCCCCGCGGGTGTGTATCCGCGCCGCGTGAAACGCCCCAAATCAGTGTGTGATTGATGTGCGGTCTGGCGGAAGTGAAGCGCTTGATTGATGCGGCGCGCCAAAGAGGAGATAGCGGGGCGTTGATGAGGTGTGTCTACAACATTGCATTTTGTTGTCAGAAAATAGAAAGGATGGTTCTGCATCTCAGGCACGAGGGAGACACCATCTTTTCTTCCCTCAGTGGTGGGACCCTGGCTCTGAAAATTTGCATCTCTTTGAGAATTACATGCTATTTATTTTTGTCCCGGACATATTAACATGTAATAATAGGGCCATTAGCCGCTGATGACAATGGTCAACCTTGATGCATGGCTTGCACAATGGAAAACCCACTTTAATTCATTCTCTCTCCCTCTCTCTCCCTCTCTCTCCCCATTGAATGGATGTAGCCAATCAGCGCACAGCAGCAGCTCCTGAGCAGAGGTTACATTACAGATGATCCGAGCTGAGCATCTCTCCAGTGGAGAGGGATGCTCCTCATGACGCAGGTGCACACTTGGGTCTTGTGATCCTGAAGCCCGTTTTCCAGATGCACATGAAAACACTTTTTGCATTAGTGTGAACTCAATCCCGATAAGAGCGCTCTTGTTTTCCCACAATCATTTCCCCCTCCTCATAATCACATACAAACCACCAAAACATTTTTCTCCCTTACTGAAAACGCGCTGTGTTTTCCGCACACTTTAGCATTTAAATCGTTATGATGCTTGTTCAGGCTTTTGCCAGCAGCCCGAGGCATCGGACACAGCAAACAAATGTATCCGCTACCGCTGTGTGTGTTAGTAGGTTATTGAAAAAATCAAATGCGTGCCCACTGCACATACAGGCTACTTTTACACAGCTTTGTACCTTATATTTTTGCGGCCACTAGTTTGTCTTTTCACTTTCATTTGCGCCTTCTTTCCATCCAGTTAGCGTTTTGCTGATTTAAAATCCTAAACACCGCTATACTGTATATATACATATCCCTGGGATACAGCCGCCCACCTCTTCAGATGAAAGCAAGTGAGACACGACTGTCACCAGCCAATTACCATGAACACACAAACACAAACACGATCTAAGAATATTCATAACCTGCCGCTCTCGTGTATTTCTTGCCACTACTAAGACACCGCGACAGCTCAGGGATACGACTTGTCATTTCTGGCAAGATTTCACTAAAGGTGTAATTCTAACACCCCTGATCTCTGTCTCTCTCTCTCTCTCTCTCTCTCACTCTCACTCTCACACACACACACACACACACACACACACACACACACACACACACCGAGCTCTATAAATAGCAACAAGGTAGTGCAGCTGCCTGGGAAATGACATGCAACTAACAAGATTTTCCCTCAAAGTCTGCCATTTGGAGTTTGCACATCTTAAGTCAACAACTGTGATTATTGGCTGGAAGAGAGGGGTGTGTGTGTGTGTGTGTGTGTGTGTGTGTGTGTGTGTGTGTGTGTGTGTGTGTGTGCACGTCTTTTTCACCTTTCCTACACGCACATTTGTGTTTGCATTTAACCAAACAACGCGTTTTATGTTTTTTTTAAGATCGAGAATGACTTTTGTATTAACTGTAAACGTTGTGGATAACCACCTGCTCACACACACAGGATGCGCACACATGCTAGGCTAACGTGGAGCTCACGTTGATATGTTGATTTAGCAGCGTTAACATTCACACAGGAGCAAGAGCAGAAACAGTGGAAAGAGAAGAAAAGGCTGAATACTCGTCTGATTGGGTTATAAATACTCTCAATGGGGTCTCTGCCTCATGAAGATTATCTGTAGCACACAGAGCACAGAGGCTGTGTGTGTGTGTGTGTGTGTGTGTGTGTGTGTGTGTGTGTGTGTGTGTGTGTGTGTGTGTGTGTGTGTGTGTGACGGAGATATAGCGAGAAAGAGAAAAGCAGAGTGTGCATTCAGAAAAATTCCATCCGGAGTGTCTTCAGCTTGCAGGGATGAAGCCTGAATATTTTATTTGACTGGAGCGAGCGCAGAAGGAAAAAAAAGAAGAGAAGACGCTCCATCTTCTAAATGAGTAGGTGTAAGGTTCTTCACTTCACATGAATGCACCCTCCACACTGCTTATATATGGCTTTGGTGCCGTCGGCCCCTATATGCAATCATGAGCCTGGATTGGAGGCTTTAAGAGGACACCCTCAATGAATGCAGTGTGGATCCCCATGCAGGAGGAGCGCAGATATAAACGGCCCAACGTAGTACATGCTTTGTGCATTTAACCCATCTTACAGGTGTTAGCCCGGTTCACTCCCAGGCTCCAGTCCTGAGTTCACTATTTGTAAAGAACTCTGACTTTTCATATATATATATATATATATATATATATATATATATATATATATATATATATATATATATACTCATTTCAGGGTATGAGCGCCCAAACTCTGCGAAACTATTTGAAAATACCATACAGGGAATACGATTTAAAAACACAAAATGTAGAATAAATAGTAAAGGCAGCCTAATGTTATGGTTTTTATTTCACTAGATGGCGGTAGATTGATTGCATGACTACCCGATGTTTTGTGAGCATAACGTTAGCTCGTGGTTGTGCAGTTGGCTCGTAGAACTGAAGGTTCACCCGTACTTTGGGCCTCCAAAGACATTTTGTGTCGGTGCTGATATTTTTTGGCGCCAATCATAACTTTATTTCCAGTGCGTGTCCAACACTATTTCAAGTCTCAAATCTCAAGGCCCTTTAAGTCAAATCAAAACCGGCGATCATCGCGTTCCAAGGCTCAGAAATCAATTTCTCTGAAATTCCTTGAAAAAAATAAATAAAACAGATCGCTATTAGATGAAAAGCTTTTCACGCCAGATTAAATACAGTGTGCACCGAATTTAAAAGCAGCCTGATATCAAGTGAAAGGGGAAGAATCCAGCTGCATCTCTGAGTTGCTGCTCCTCTGAACATCGCACCTCTGTACTCTGACAGTCTCCGGCTTCTCCGCTGGCATCTGTCCTCACCCTCTCTGACTCCAGAGAGCCCTCTGTGAGGTAGCAGCTGCCAGGAGATTGCCTTTGTTTTTGCTGTTTTTTCAGCAGTTTGCTATTTCAAAGGTAAATGAAAACCTCCCAGAGGAGAGTGGCATCTCACCTGAAGAACGCTGAAAACGTCTAAAGACCATTAATGTGAACGTATGGCAGAGAACGATGACGGCATGTAGAGAAAACATGTAGTTTCTCTCACTGCTCGTCCATTAAGACACCCACTGGACCATCTTATACTGTCTGTTGTAAAAGCAACATGTGCACTTAAGTTCCTTTCATTCAGCGGCTTGAGGAACAAGTGAATCGATAGCGGGTCAATACAATGCAGGACCCTAATCGCACTCCGCTTTTTGCCTCGACTGATTCTTAATCCGCCTTTTGAAGCCGAATGGGACGTCTTGTTTTAAATCCTGACTTTGTAAAAACCTTTGAGGATGGTGTTATTGCTCTACAAGATGGCTGCCATGCTGCCAGTCCAGGATTACACTTGAAGCCAAAAGCACGAGTGCTTTAAAAGTGAGAGGAATATCACGAACTTCAGGTGCAGGCGCCAGAGGCCACATCAAAGATACCACAATAGCCGACCTCAGAGGCCGCCCGGCGGTGACAGCTGGTGGACGTGATGACTTTGACTCCGGTTCCCCCTCACAGGATCCAAAGAGGCTAGCAGAGCTGTCACAGAGGTCTGGATAACAGCTGCTCATTTCTCTTAATGAAAGTCAAAGGATTTCCCCCGGGCCACGGGTTTGTGCGTGTCGCCAAACAGTAAATGACCTTTGTGATCAATGCTTTAAAAGTCCTTATTTTCAGATATTTAAGAGATGTGTGCGTTTTTTTTCATTCCTTAAATGATAAAAGCCGGTCATCATTGCACAGATCAATAATCTTTGAATTGCATAAATTAAAGTGGATATTCCCACAGATTGAATAAACTCAAATTGATTTGTATTTGATTTCCATATACATTTTTTTTAACGTTTACATTTTTTTTTTTTTACCAGGACATTTGAATGGAGTGAACCGTAAAAAAAAAAAAAAAAAGTATAAATAAAACACAAAAATTGGGTGAGCAATATGATCCCATGCAGATATCACATGCAGGATTTCCCCTGAGCTCCTATTTTCTACTTTAGGCACCCAGACAGAAACGGGATGCATCTTTAATGAAGTCATCAGTGGCGGGCATCGCGCGCGTCTCTCTCTGTTTCTGCCGCCGCCGCCGAGCCGGACAAACCTCGCCAACGAGCAGATTTCCCCCGAGTTCCCGTTAATGAAAGCCCTCGGATGAGCCACGAGCGTTTTAGCAGGCCGCGAGTTGCCGGAGATACGATTGCGTATGCGGCACATGCCTTCATTCCACTATCCAATTTTCAGCCGTAATGAAGTCGACATGCTCAGTTTTCATTCGTAAACTCCTCTGAATATCAGATTGCTTCATTTAGACAGGCAGGTGTTGATCCCTGAATCAACAAACCCTGATTCTGTGATATAATTATACCTCCGCTGAGCGGCGAGGTTAACGGCCTTGATCACATTAAAGGCAACTTTTTAACGTGACTTTTCACGCTGACTCTCTATTAACAATGAATATCCTTCTTTGTAGCAACAGGTCAGTGTCGGTAGCCCTCAGGCGGCGGTTGTGTTGTTACCTCTGACAGAGACGGCTGCTTCAAGTCGTTCTTCAAAACATTGACATTCATGTTTGAAAAGCTATTGGTGAATGTCAAGCCTCAGATTGTTGTAAAATTGCTGTGAAGTGTCCATTATCAGTGGCAGACATAAAGTGCAACAACAACCGTTCATGCAGCCAGGCAAGCAACTTGTAAGTAATACATAATTAACGTTGGGGGTGAATGAGCCGTCAGTTAAATTAAAGCAATAACTCCAGTGACTGAGGTCATGAGTCCAAGCCCGCTTGAAAAATATATGATCCGACTACTATCTATAAAATATTCTCCTTATTTCAGCTTTTCATATTGTATTTACTCAATTATATGTTCTATTACATTTGATTTACACTTAAAAGTCAAATTTATTTGCTTTCTTGCCGAGAGTTAGGTGATTATACACTCATATTCCTACGTTAAAACTCAGCAGGTGGATAGCTTAGCATTACATAAATACTCTAGTATTATGTAATGCTAAGCTAACCATAGTGTAGCCATAGTAGCTATAGTAACACAGTCACCTACTAGCGCCGCCAAAGCGCAGTAATACACGTTATATCTTGTTTGTTTAATCTGTACAAAAACCAAAGTGTTTTATCAGTAACTCGGAGGCTGTTGTTCAGAGGAAACAAACAAGACATAACATGCTAATCAGTGAGCTTTAGAGGTGTCGCTATATTGTGTATGTGAGCATGCTAACGTTAGCATGTAGCGCAAAGCCCCGCCCCCCCCCAAAGCTGCTAGCATGTCTGTATAGCAAGCTACTGTCACTCATGTTGAAATAGCATCAGGTAATACATCTTGTATCTGTTGCTCGCTGCTTTTAGTCTTTGTGCTATGCTAAGCTATGCTAAGCTAATCGTCGCCTGGCTCCAACTCCATACCTAATTTACAGACACTTTTATCAAGAAAGTCAAAAAGCGTATTAATGTCAAACTATTGCTTTACAATCTGAAAGGTGCATCGCGATGTAAATGTCAAATGTAGTTTACAATGACGACGTATTGCAAACTAGAAATGACTTCTGCTTCTGGAATGCAGATTACAGATTGTAGTTTTTATGCACCGTACGATTGAAGTCTCATTCATCTCATTCATCTTCCTTGTTGCTGATGAATGAATATCTTGTGACTGATCAGGACTCCATCACAACTCTGTGCTGCATGACTGTAATGATTTAATCTGACAGCCGAGGTTTGTTGTTCACCTCCTTTGATCACCAATCCTCTGGATCTTGAAACCGATTCTGACTATTTATCGAATTGCAAAATGAGACGCGGCAACATATTACTGACAGTTAGGCTGCACCTGTTCCCCAAAATCAGCTTGTGGCATCATCTTAACGTTCAGAAATGCATGATTAGTTTCCTCCTCTGTGTTATCCTGCTGTTCCTGCTGCAGGGGAGTAAAATCAGATGGTTAAGAGAGAGAGAGAGAGCGGATAATGACCCGCTGCCCAATTTTTTCCGATTATAATGCGGAGGCATCACAACCCCCATCATGGGTTTGGGCAGCCAGCAGGGATTTGTTAGTGACACTGCAGAAGTCCTATCTCACCCAATTTTCTCTTCTCCTAATTTGTGTGCTTCCTTATCAGAATACAATGAATTATTTACCACTAAAGACAAACACACTACTTCCATTTTGCGCCAATACAAAAAGGTAATTAAAATAATGCTTTATGCACACATTCTGCGCTGTTTCCAATTTACATTCCAGGAAAAATTGAGATTTTTGCAAATGAACGTCACAAAATCCGCAGAGCAATCACTTCATTTAATGATGAAAAGGTATTCTGGCTTTGTGGATCCGGTGGAACGCTCTGTGAAAGAAAAGTCAACATCAGGCTGCGAGCAGACGCGGATAAATAACACTTTAGTCATCTGAAATGAAATCTCAGATCTCCGAGCCTTGGAATTGAGTGCATGATATCTCCAACATGAGCCAATATGTGCCGTTTCAGAAGCCATGATACCAGTGCAGTTGTTTAATTTTTATAAAAGGCGGAGCAAATGTTACACTGAAGACCAGCTGCCCGCCTTTGTTTACATACTTTACTGTGTTGGATTGACTTCGTGGCTCCTGATTGGTTCCCTGTTTCACCAGCTGATTGGCTGAGAGCTGCTCATCTCATCCCCGTCTCCTAGAAATGATCAACTATGCTATAGAGTGTTTAAGTAATACATTTAAATCCATCAAGCAAAGTACAATATAAATATGATTAGAGTGCTATTCATAATGCTGGTAGTAGAACAGGACACATAAATGGTGTGTTAATTATATTGTATCACTTCAACTGGACTGAAAATCAATTTTGGTTTCCTTTATGAAGCTGATAGCTTATGTGTATTTCCATCCTTCCTACAAAGAGCATTCTGCTTTACCATCTTATCTTTAACTAGTTTGAACTGGAAATAAAAATGTAGATTGAGTTTTTTTAACCCCATAAATAAAAACAAGCCCAGCAGCAAACAGACAAAGTGCTCGTGAACACAGAGCAGCGTCCAGCAGCTAAATACCAGATGTGTCCCCTATGAGTTGTTGGCGACCAAAACAAAGCGACAGAGCAAATATTGGACTAACATTCGCCCGGTGGCCAGAAACATGGCGCTGCTGGATGTGACGGCGAACACTGTGACACCATTAAAATTCAGTGTCCATCACATCGTTGGGAAACGGTGAAGTTCTTTTCCAAAAGCAGAAATCCATTTGGCAGGCGGGCAGCTATTATGGACCGCAGAGCCGCTTTTTTCCACCGACGCCATTTCCCAAGTCGTTGGAACACCTGAACGCCGCCCATTATCTCAGTGACTGAAACGCACTCAGCTGAAGCCGGGGACTTAAACGCCACCCAAACGATTGACGGCGGTTAGAGCGGACAATAAAACGATTATTCTTAACCTCAGACAAGCGGCCTGTGCTCCTGGTGGACGTCGCTGGAGACAGAACTCAGCGCTCCTCTGCAGTTTCATGTGAAAAACATTTTGTATTTCCAGAAAACTCTCCCAAAAAGATGCTGATCATCAATCAAATACAAGACGTCTCGCTGCGATGAAGATGGAAATGTATTATTCATTGCGTTCAAAGGTGCATTGTTGACCTTAGACATTGCAGCGAGTAGACATTACACCTGTTGTTTATTTTCTCTGACACACACACAGAAGCCATACATACCTGTGCACACTACTAAACACGGAGTCACGCATGAACACATATTGTATCAATTACACGCAGCAGCTCACTGGTCTCTGACATAAGTGCATCTCTCCGTCCTGCTCTTTGCCTCGCGTGGGCGGCAGAAGAGCCTCTTCCAGCCGCCGCCGCGTCCGCCGCTTTGACTCCACTTATTTGTCCGCCCGCTTGTTCTCGGTCCACGGCGCTCGCTTCAAACTAGGTCAGCAAACTCGCGGGGCGAAGCGATGACGCGCTCGCGCATCCGTCGCCGGATATTAGGCGTGTCATTGTTACCGGGCCGGCGGACGGCCCGGGGACGGTTGTAACGCACTCTGTTGTTTACGAGGAGCTTCATTTGTCAACTCGCCCATCAGAACATTGGATTAGACTAATGAAGCCGATGAATGTGCAGCGGAGACGTTGTGAGTCGCGAGGTTCCAGATGGCGCCGCCCGGGGTTGCATCAAGTGAAAAAGCTCAACTAAGTATTTCAATGATGGAGTCCATGTTGATCTGTGAGGTGTTTCCACATTGCATGTCATGTTGCATTTTAGGGACTTCATTGGGTTTCAAAGTAAAACTTTGGATGCAGAACTTTTAACAGTATTTTTTACACTATGGGATCTTTAAGACTGCAGTCCTGGTTGATCTAGTATATGTTTCCATAGATCCATTTTTTTGTGTTTACCCAAGGGAGAAGAATCTCAATAGCATAGTTTGTAAAACTACAATTATCTAAATATTGCAATTCTTCCATTAGCTTAATAACCGCTGCAATACCTTCTTTGGCGATGGTGACTAAACGGATTTATTGAAATGAATTAATGTCTTTGAGATCTTTACGTAAAAGATCTGAGGACTTCTTGCACCGCTGGTCCCAGAACAGGGATCCCTCCTCTGTTGCGCTTTTTCTGAAGTTATTTTTGGGTGTTTTTCTGTATTCAAATCAGGAGTCTGAGGATAGACGGTGTTGCATGTTGCAGAGACTGCAGAGCTTGGCAAAGAGTCTTGGCTGGATTCAGTATATATATGTAGAGAGAATATTGTGTGTTGAAAAGCTCTTTGAGGCGATTTCTGGGCTCCAAAAAAATTATTTTGACTTAACCGTGAGATGGCACCCGCCTGCGCTTTTCTGAAGTTATTTTTGGGGTAACTGTGTTAGGAGAGAGACGTTTGTTGGGTCATTTGTGTCAGGACTTCACAGGGATCAAGTCCAAAAGCAGGATGTTATGAAGGATGTTGAGCTACACTTGTGGATGGAAGTTGATGGAAGTTGAATAATGGTGTCTCTCAGAAAAAGACTTCACAGTAGCACTTGACCAAAACGTCATTTATTAATATAAGCAATGTACCACGCACTAGAAAAAAGATACCTATTTTCACTCTAGATCCCTGTTTTCATAAAATATTTCCCCCAAGAGTGCTGATCCAGAGTCAGAGTGCACCCGCCCCCCCAGAGACCTCACCGACAAATCAAAACAAGATTGGTCTGCATGATAAAGGAGGAGCGATACATGTTTTTGTAACACCTCGGTGCGACTGATGCGCCGGGAAAGCTTTAATTGGGGTGACGAGGTCTCCGGAAGAGGCTCTTGAGCGAGTTCATTATGCTCGCCAGCGCTGATCCCGGGTTAGTACTCGGATGCTTTATAAATACAGGTCCCAGTCAGCTGAAAACGCACAGGTGATTTTCATTAAGACGTAGAAAATAGTGACTTTGTTTTATTGAAGTATCTCAACGGACCAAGACACTTATAAAGTGTAGTAGAAATATCAGCGGTGAGGAGTTTACTGCGGTGTGGGCCAAGCGCTGGTCAATTCAGTCAGTTCCTGGAGAGATATAGGTCGATCTAAACGACTAATGCGATACACCGGCAGAGTAAGTACCTGCCCTCAGGGTAACGGCCCCTCAGCTGTTTCTCCAGCATGACTGGAGGCGGTTTGCATCGTAATCACAAACCTCTGGACAGGCCACACACGTGTCAAACTCATTTAGGCGGCTTGAACTGACTGAACTGGAACCAGGTTGACTCCGGCCTCGCTACTGGCCTAACTTACATTCCATATATAACTGTATGAAAATAGAAACATTAATTAGATACATCTTACATAAAAGCTTTTCTCTGAACATACAAATACCGGGTGGGGGTGGGGAAAGTGTGTGTGTTGAGGGGGAAGAAGAAAATGAGGAGGAGGAGGAGAGGGGTTGATTGTTCTACGAAGCCAAACGACTGCAAAAAACACCAGAGAACAGGAAAGAAAACCGTAATGTGTCGAACGCCGCCGTCCGTCCCCGCGTTGTTCTCGTGTCCTCGGGACGGCGCTGTGTGTCGTGTTTGAGGATCACCGTGTACGGACCCTATCTTACAGCACCTGTGGCCAGCATCTTCAGGTCCTGCGGGTTTCAGGACATGAAGGAAGATTCCTCGAGACAATTTGATGCACTCAAGCTCTACGACTAACCCAAAATAAATAGGCCATGTACAGTATATGTTTGTATGTGCGTTCTGCACTCATTCTGTGCTAATATACTGTATATATACTTTATATAGTGAGTCATTCTTATGGCCACACAATGCTTTTGTGGTCAGAATGGTATCATCCACCACTGAAACTCTTCTTCGGGTTGGTATCTTATTTTGGAAATACGCTCACTCGCTTGTTGCCGAGAGTTGGATGAAAAGATCACCGCTCGTGCCTGAGTGCTAAGTATGGATCTTCATACTGACTTTAATAAGACAAATTGTAAACATGAGGGAAGTTGAGCGTTTGCACGGGAAACTAGAAATGTGTGAAATAAAGGCCTCTCCCACTGAGGCAAAAAAAAGGCCCATGTCACTATTTGATCATTTGAAATAGGTATATTTACCAAAATGTTGAACCTTTTTTTTTTTTCATACCAAGGCAATACACAGGTCCTATTAATAATACAACATAATTCTGTATGAATAAGGATGAAAGCGTGTAAAATGTAAAAACGTTTTTTTATGTAGCTCAGCTCTAATCTGTGTATTCAGTTACTGTACGATACAGAATATGATGGGATTAGCATGTTTATATTAGATTGGTATGTCTTAAACATTTTGCGTGTAACCGCATAAATTATTATAAAACACCCAAATCTTCTTGGCATTAACTGTAAACTGCATCGCTTGGTAAAGATCACTGATTTATGAACCAGATTTGACTGATAGCCACAGACTCGTGTTCAACAGCTATGACCTGCTGTTAAAATACAACCACTTCTAATCATAATAAGAAAAGGAAAATGTTGCTATTATAAAGTAGAGCTAATTCCAGAGTACAACTAAAACTAGGGTGCTACAGAATGAATGATGGGTGTTAGTTTTTAAACCTCTCCGGTGGTGTTCTGGGTTTGTTTGATCAAAGAATAGACGGCTCAGCGTGTGGCGGTGTGGCGGATGAGGTAATAAAGATAATGGAGGGAACTCTGGAGCCGGGTCTCTCGGTGCCGCACCCTGTCTGAAGAAGGCACTATGGGTGCTTCGCCATCTCGATGACCAAGATTCAGCAATGCAACCCCGTCCCCAAACGTCTCTGAAGTCCCATCTGTCCGTCGTTTGGTTTCTGAGAGTCATAGACGGGACCTATCCATTCGAGTTAATGCTGGCGGCTTGTTGTTCTACTGCGGAGCGTTTTTTGGTTCCACTGCTCAAAGTACCACGGCCTTTACAGCGTGCGCTGTGCTCTTTCACACTTCCCACAGAGCAGATCCACCTTATTTCCTCCCCCACACCTAGTTTTGACCTTTAGATCACGAGCCGCGGCGCAAAGTGGCGGGGACTGCGGCCGTCTCCGCGGGGCCCACGCATCCCAGACTAGAGGTAGAGGTAGCTGACCCAGTAGACGATGTTGAAGAGCAGGAAGGAGGTGGGGAAGAAAACCCGCGAGTAGGCGTCCAGCTCGCAGATGTTGACGTGGATGCGTCCTTTCCTCCAGCCGCCCTCCTTGCATTCCTCGTAGCAGCAGAAGAAGCTCTTGCAGTCTTTCCCGTCCAGGCACTCGTACAGGCAGTTGTCGTCGTAGTCCTGCCAGAACAGGGAGTTGCCCACGGGCATCATGGAGCGAGGGGCGTGGCCCATGTTGAAAGACGAGTAGGCCTGTACGGGACGACACAGAGTTATGGTGGAGAGCTTGACCGGTGGAGAGAACCAGTACACGGCAATACAAGAACAAGATTAGGGTCTGTTAGTTGCATGTCTTTGTCAAAATGCAGCATTTTGCTGCAATGCATTCTGGTTCATTGCAGTCGAGAAACCGCGCCACATCTAGTGGACTCCTCTGTGATGGATTAGTGCAAAATGGCCGGTCGATAAAGACTCAAAACCCCGACATGGACCATTGTTCTGCTTTGCTGAAAGCCAACATTGACGTGTTGAACACAAGTGGAGTCTCAACATGTGTCCAGTTGTCACTTAGAATAGAACGACACTATTTTTTGCACTGCTGGATCGATGTTTTTCAAACAGAATAGTGTTAATATACAATACTGTTCAAAGATATCACAAGAATCGTTGTTATTACACCGCGTTCCACATTATTAGGCAAATTGTATTTAAGGGTCATAAACATTCATTTTTTGTTTTTTCAATGAAACTCATGGATGGTATTGTGTCTCAGGGCTATTTGGATGATTGAAATCATCCAAATAGTAATAATAATAATTAGTTTGCCAGGTGAGCCCAATCAAAGGAAAACTACTTAAGAAGGATGTTCCACATTATTAAGCAAGCTACATGTTTCAGGCAAAATGGGGAAGAAAAAGGATCTCTCTGCTGCTGAAAAGCGGCAAATAGTGCAATACCTTGGTCAAGGTATCACAACATTGGATATTTCCAAAAGAATTGCGCGTGATCATCGGACGGTGAAGAAATTTGTCACCGATTCACAGCACAAGCGGGTTCGTTCAGACAAAGGCAAAATAAGGAAGATTTCTGCCAAACAAATGCGTAGGGTTAAGAGAGCAGCCACTAAAATGCCATTGAATAGCAGCAAACAGGTGTTTGAAGCCGCTGGTGCCTCTGGAGTCTCGCGAACTTCAAGATGTAGGATGCTCAAGAGGTTTGCAAGTGTCCTTAAACCTGTTATTCGGCCACCCCTAAACCAAGCTCACAAGCAAAAAAGGTTGCAGTGGGCTCAATATTACATGAAGACTAACTTTCAAACTGTTTTGTTTACGGATGAGTGCCGTGCAACCCTTGATGGTCCTGATGGATGGAGTAGTGGATGGTTGGTGAATGGCCACCATGTCCCAACAAGGCTGAGACGTCAACAAGGAGGTGGCGGAGTCATGTTTTGGGCCGGAATCATGGGGAGAGAGCTGGTAGGCCCCTTCAGGGTCCCTGACGGTGTGTAAATGACCTCGGCAAAGTATGTAGAGTTTCTGACTGACCACTTTCTTCTGTGGTACAAAAAGAAGAACCGTGCCTTCCGTAGCAAAATCATATTCATGCATGACAATGCACCATGTCATGCTGCAAAGAATACCTCTGGGGCATTGGCTGCTATGGGCATAAAAGGAGAGAAACTCATGGTGTGGCCCCCATCTTCCCCTGACCTTAACCCTATTGAGAACCTTTGGAGCATCATCAAGCAAAAGATCTATGTGGGTGGAAGGCAGTTCACATCCAAGCAGGTGCTCTGGGAGGCTATTATGGCATCCTGCAAAGACATTAAAGCAGAAACTATCAAAGAACTCACAAGTTCAATGGATGCAAGAATTGTGAAGTTGATATGAAAGAAGGGGTCCTATGTTAACATGTAACTTGACCTGTTAAGATGTTTTTGATTCAAACTTTTCTTGATTTCAGTAAATATGACCTCCTAATGCTGCACATTCAACAAATGACAATTTTTTGTTCTTTACAACCTATAAAATATCTTGAAACTCTGAAATTCTGCATAATAATTTGGAACATTGCATTTTGAGTATTTTATTTTTGAAAAAAATACTGTTATCATTAGGAGGTTTGTTCAATAGAATTTGACTTATACTCTAACAGTTGATGACTTGAAAATGAGACTGACTGACTGTGCATTACTATTTAGGAAAATCTGAGCAAAGTGTAATTTGCATAATAATGTGGAATGTGTAGTCATTGTTATGCTTTTTACAGACCTCTATAGTCTGACTGGAATACTGAACAAGTCCCTCCATTATGTGACTTCCTCCCTGATGTTTTTAAAAATTGGACGACCTAATTGGGTAAAAAAAAAAATAAATCTTAGCACTTTTTTTTTCCAGTCCTCCACTCTTACAGGAAGAGTGGGAGGCGAGAGAAAGTCTTGTGGAGTAACAGAATTGACTGAGTGGGCGGCACGAAGGGGCCACGCGGGTGGCGGGAAATATGCGGCTTCCCCGCAGACCGGCTCGGCCCAAACGGCACCGAGCCGGAGCGGCAGAGGAGGGGACCGAGTGTAACGGAGCTTAATTGTTCGGGCCGAGCCGACAGTCTTTTTTAGCCGCGAGACACATTCGGCATCAAGTCCCCGACACTGGGAGGAAATAATGAAGAGGGAGGGAATCTGGAGAGAGGGAAGTGACAGCAGCAGCGGCTGACTGGGTCTTTGTAGATGTGTGCCGCCATTAAAGCGTTGGCGGCAGGTGCAGCCTCCGGCGCGCCTACACGGAGCGCTCGGCTCTCGCACCGGAGCGTCGCTCAAGAAGAAATGTTTTCAACTGATGGCTGCCGACACCCTATGGAGTCAATGAGTCTGAGCTTCTGAAGGCACCGGTAGTCGACATGCAAATGCTCATTGTGGTTTCATTTTGGCTGGAACATTTCAAATTGACGCCTTTGTGACTGTACTCGCCACCTCGCACCCGGGGGATCAGTCCCACGGGGGTCTTGACGGCCACGGTTGCTATGACACCCGTGAACCTGCTGTCCTTAAACTAACGAGATCATTATTAATACAGCCGTGATACACACGGGCGAACATAAAACACCCAGAAAGACTGAGTCGTTTAGCTTTGTGCTTGTTTTCTGTCTTTTTGTTTGCAGGGTCTGAACCAACCGACATGTTCTTAAGCCTGTGGAATATGAAGAGTAGAATAGTTCATTCCAAAGAGTATTTTGACGCACATGTACGCCATTTTGCAATCTTTATTAATTGTGCAGATTTAATTCGTTGTTGTTTTGTAGTCCTTTGATTGACTTTCAACTAGCGGTGTCAACATTTACTTCAAACAGAAGCTCATTCATCATCCGGCCATGTTGCGACGTCAGAGTGTTAGATAAGCGATGCTGATGAAAGATGCATGATTCTTATGCAGCTGTGCTCAAAGAAGAACATTTAGTGGAGGTGGATTTGAACAAAGACACGCGGAGCAAATATGCAGTCGCAGCCCATCACTCCAACATTCACCAGAGGCTTACCATTCTCTGCATCTTGGCGGGCGGTCTGCGCATGCTGTAGGAGTAGTAGTTGAGCATGGCGTACTCGATCATGGCGGCGAAGACGAACAGGAAGCAGACGGTGACGAACAAGTCCATCGCCGTCACGTAGGACACTCTGGGTAGCGAGTTCCTGGCCACTGTGCTCAGCGTGGTCATGGTCAGGACCGTGGTGATACCTAGGAGGCAACGCATGATATATGGATATCACTGAGTGAAGAGCACTGGGGTGACCCGATCACGGCCAAGTCATGTGGGCAGAGGCCTATTAACACCATCAATAATGCACATGGGGTATTCTGGGTAGATGTTCTTGCATCAATCCTGTGCCTATTAAACCACTGCAGTCTTTGAGTGGGGAAGTGGAATAATTAAATAATCAAGTCATCAGTTTTCCTCCCACAAGTTATCTCTAAGAAGTTCCTTGTAGAGCCACATCAGAATTATATTATACACAATACACTAACTTTTCTCAACATATTATACTATGACTTTTATCCGACTCTTAGTTTAGTTTTATGGAGGTTTTATTTAAGGAGTGCGAAGGCTCATGTGACTATTTAATGGACTCTTTCTGTTCTAGTTTAAGTGTGTTTTAAGGATCTTCTTGGCATGTTTTTGGTTTGCGTTTATATCGTGTGGGATTTAGGCTTTTTGTGGTTAATTTACTGTTAAAGAAAAAAGGCTGTAAAACTAAAAGAACTTACTACACAAAAACTATTTCATATACGATACTCTTTTATGACTCTTCGTCGCCATACTATGTAATTACTTTTTATGAATGTACTATGACTTTTATAACTTGACAAACTATACTAGAACTGTTTTATGACCTTTAGACACACCCTATTTCTGATATGTCACTGATTTTACGACTACACTATTACTCTTTTGACATACTATACTATGGCATATACATATACATACGCAAATATATACGGTATATATAATAATATGAACATATGTAATTGTCATAAAAAAGTCAAATCATAGGTGCTTTTTTATTTAGCCGCTTAAGAGCTGCATTAAATCACCTGGCTCGAGCGTCAGTCATTACCATAAACACCTTTCAGTATATTTTACATATAGTTCCTACACGGTGAGCATAATTCTGAATATTACAGTATAAACACTCTTGAAATTTCAATTAACCAAAAACACACTTGTGGCTCTTACAGGTGCCATAAACACATCTCCATCTCCGTGCCCCGGCACTGGTTTTGGAGACGAAGTCAAGAATGATCCTCTCTTCCCTCCTGTGTTGTTCAGCGGATGAGATCATCGCACACAGATGTGTGAGGAGACGGGCTCCATTGAGAAATGCCTTTTTCAAAACTGCTCGCCGACTGACATTATTACTATTTATGACATCCAATTAAAAATAATAGTCCAATTGCTTGTGTGGGTCCAGTTAGTATCTGAACACGTGCCCTGTACTCCAGAGCAGCTCTTCAAGCGGAGGCACGTTTCACGGTGTTTACACTGATCAAACAAACTCTCTTTGGGGGTCAAGTGAGGTCCATCAGATCCGGATGTGAAGCCTCCTCAGTAACTCGCTTCCCTACAGCAGGTGTAACGTTGTGATAGTCGCTGGTATCGATACATAACCGTCACGCTGGTAAATAACATCTTTAATTGGAGATAATTTCCGTGGTTTGTGCCGCTCATTGTGTCATCAGTGCCATTGTTTCGGATATTACTCCCCATGGAGTCTTGAAAGGAGAATATTGTGTTCGCTTGGTGGAATGAAATCAATTCTTTCAAAGAGAGATGAACCCGGTGACATTAATGCCCACTGGGGCATCGATATCTCCTCCTGTGACACACACACATCATTCTCTTCTTTCCCTCTCTTCTGTTTCCCTTTCATCCTCGTCTCCCGCATGTCTTTCATGGCAGAGTATGCCACTGTTTTCGCCTGTGGTTTCCATAGAGACGAGTTGCTCCCGTCTATTTCAAGCTACCTCCTTTGGTCTAGTGCTCGTCTAGACTTTCTCTTTTTCGCCAGCTCATTAGATTTAAACGCTAAACTTGATAAATGAAACAATCTCTGCTTCTAATATCATCCAAAATCTTACTATCTATTCTAATCTGTACTAATTGTCCTGCAAACAATGTGATCTCAAGAAAACAGCAAGTGCATTGACATCCCTGTCTTTTTCTTCTATTTTTTTGTTGTAGTATCACAAGCTAACCACCGGCTGCTCACAGTTTGCTGCTAAATCAAATCAAGGTCACGAGTTTTCTTTGTACAGTTTAATTCATTCTGAGTCGTGGCGACATGATGCCATAGCAACAACACTCCCAAGTCTCACATCTACAGACGGAAAACAAGGACCGTCACAAAGGAGTGAGAACAGCTCCGGCGCATATGCCCGTGCAAAGCGAATGTGCTACCGAGTGCAGAATAATATTGACGGTGTGATCACAGCAATAAGAAAGCACAGATTGGTGTTTTTTGTGTTGTTTTTTTTAACATGCATTTACGAAATGAGATCTCAAAGACGTGGCGTTGGGCATAAAGCAGTGATGGGGTGTTGCAACAATATGATGACAAATATCAGACGTGGGGATTTGTCCCGGTGAACCAGGTGTCTAAGACTGTATGGATTTTATTTTGACTACAGACTTAAGACCAGTGTTTTCCTCTGAAAACTCAACTGAAAAGCTGGGGGATTGAATTTTTTTCGATATTAAAGTTGCAGTTTGTAACTTTCCTGCATGCTTCTACAACAATAACCTCACTCAGCATTCAGTGTTGCGTTTACAAACCTGTTTTGGACAGTTTCAGTCCTCTGAGGCCGTCACTACTGTTTCCATCAGTAAGCTCGTTTTAAGTAGCAAGAAGAAAGATAAGAGATCACTGCAGACCCAAATAACAGTGAATATATATATGTTCTGACAAAGTAGGCTAATGTGAAGTTGAAATTATGCAGTGAGAGCAGTTGAAGTGGAATAAAAGTGTGTATTATTTGCAAAAGTGAGCTCCGAAGCACTCCAGCACATTTTCCAGCACATCAACACAAAGTGAAACGCAGTGCACATCGGAGCCGACAGTCTCCTCCGCGAGAGCTTGTTTGTTTGTGGTAATTATGCTGATGTTTTCTAATTAATGTGCTCGTGATTGAGGTTAAAACGCTACACATGGCAACTGCAGTCTAATCGGATTAAAGGTGTTTCACGCACACTGCAGAGGCCTCGACTTGGAGCCGCATGTAATCAGGGAGACGGCCCTCGAGTCCCCTCTGACCGAGGAGACGGCACTATTCACCCAGCTATGCGTTTATCTGATATCTATACACCGTGATACACAAGGCAACTTAGGGTGGAACACTTTCATGTATTGATGCTTTATTTTACTTTGTCTACTACCTTTATGCCGTGTTCACACCAAAAGAGTTGCGAAATATTTGCGCGAGTAGATTACATGTTAAGTCAATGCACAGACGTGAATGGTTGCTGAATCAAACTGCGGGTCTGCTGAAGGAGATAAGCCCCGCCCCCTTTCCGCAGCGAATGGTTACGATAAAGCGAAAAGGCGAATTAACCACATAAAGTCGAGCGAGTGAACTCAGGCGAAAAAGCGTTGCGAAAATTCGCAACTCTTTTGGTGTGAACACGGCATTAGACTGTGAAAAAAACCCACATGGCCAGAGTTTGTCTGTGGTGAAGATTCCTCATCTCTTCACAGCACTGATGGCGCCGCACTAAACTCATCTTTAACTCACTGAACTCCCATGAGGAACATTGTCAGCGCTTACGCCCGAGCTGACATCACCAATGACAGGCCATGTGTGTGAATGACTGCTCTCACAGGGAAACCTTTTAAATGTTTTGTTCTCCCATGACATGAAATAACCTTCCTGCAAGCCAGGGCCCCAATATTTGAGATGAATACATAGGAAACAAACGGAGTTGTTTGGGTATTGAAGCAGTTCCTTTGGTGGAAAAGAGTTCCAGTGAAAAAGGTGGATAACAGAGACTCTCCTCCCAAGAACAACTACAATCAATCAATTTAATGAGTTCTCCGTCACCCTCTCAAGCGCTACATTCTCCACTTGTGCTGCGAGGTGGTTTTATTTCCACCCCCCACATCTCTGTCAAGTTCCATCTGAGCTCCAGATATTGAGGTCTAATGGGAATCCAGCGGCGCGCTCTTCCTTCCACCTCGCTGCTATCCACACGTCCTGTTGCTGAAGGCAGAGCAGGAGAGTGACAGCTCTTTGGAAATACCACCTGGAACATGTTAACAGCTTGTCAAGGCACAGCGCCTTGAGGGGTTGGGGCACCACCTGCCTTTTTCCTTGGACTTCAACCTCTCCGCGTTCCGACCGATCCTCCTCCCTGACGTTTTCGCCTGCCGCTACATGCCAGAGCTTTTCACTTAACACTCTTGTTTTGTTCCCCTCTTATCTCCCCTCTCTGCCTTTCAGCCTTGGAATCGGGTCTCAGGCCGACCTGAGAACGGGGGCGATGTGCTCGAGAAGAAAGGCTAAATGACTTTCTGTTGTTGAGCTGAATGTGGATGTTTATCAGGACTGGGACAGCCTGCTTCTCTGCACTAACTGTTTGAGGGAGATCACAAGCTTTTCACTGCCTTTGGTCATGTATCACACCGCCACCCACGTACTGTAAGCCTTGACTGCTTTTTTTTATTTATTTTTTAGGTAAGCAGCCAGACAGTGTGACACATTGTGAGCAGAGTGATTTTATAGCAAACAAAATCTGCAGCAGCTAACAGCTCTAACCTTTTTTTTCTATGCAGCCTGGCCAAATAACATGGAAATAAAATATCCTCATTAATCTATTGCTTGATAAAGACTGTAGATATGTGCTGAAATACTTCAATTGCATGTAGTTACATGCAATTGAAGTATTTCAGCACATACAGACACATGTGACACATGTGAGCAGAACGCACAACACAATCTCATCAGCTTCACTAAAGCACGAGAACAAAAGGCTCCAGTAATAACGCTAGCTTATTAATGAATTCGATAGAACATGAGACGACTCCAGTGACGTTTTCTCTTTGGGCCTGATAACGGATCAGGACGGACCGAACTCCAATATAACTTCTTTATTACCACGGAGGCGTTCAGAATGACCTTCTGTGAAATTGTCTGACTGGCAGGCTGATGAAGGGCAGCGGGGACGGAGTGGATTTAAAGTACGTCAGAGTCGTGTGATGGTGACATCGGGGCTGAAGAGGTCGAGGGGTCGGGTCGGGTTAAGTTCTTGGGTCAAGTGAGTTAATTAAGAGTCTAACCTTTAACAAGCATTACCAAAGTGCCCGAGAGAAAGGCACTGGTCCGTTTGTGAAACCTAGGGGATGTTTTAACTTCTAATTTGTACTCCAGTTTACGCCGTTACATTGTAACCAAGCAGCCTCATCTCACTTGTATACATAGTCCTACGTTGACTCGGCCGGTTAAGCTGCTGTATTTTAAGAGCAAAAAGAAGATGATGTGAGCAGGATTCTGTCAAATATACTATCATAACAAATATATTAAACGTGTGGGTGCAAATAATATCACGACTTGTTTGCTGCTCATCTTAGCCATTACACTTGAAATAAGTTCCACTTAAGTGAAGTAGATTTAATTAAGGTATGGAATAATCAGCCAGTAAATTATATTATGATTATGATTATAGCCCGTGATTAAATGTCATAGAGGGCCTGAGTCATGCAACACTGTTGGGTGGTTATCAGAAAATATAATTTGCAATCTGGCTGAAGTCCAGAAGCTTTTGTGATAAATTGTGTCTACAAGCTTTTGTTTTTTGCTAGCGGCCTGGCTCTAGAGCAGGGGTGTCAAACATACGGCCCGCGGGCCGGATTCGGCCCGCCAGGGGGTCCAGTCCGGCCCGCGGGATAATTGTAAAAATGTGAGAAAAAAAAAAAATGCAAAAAAAACATTTGAAAAAAAAAAAAAAACCTCAGTATGGATTCGAACCACTGATCCTCTGATTGTAAGACGTGCATGGTAACCATTGAGCCACAGACACAATTGATCACAGTACTGACTTTACTAAAAATATTGCCTAACTGCAAGGGAGTCTGCAGAGGAGAGCCCAGGCAGGTAAACAGTGGGCTGATGTCTGAATTGTTGGTCTTTATGTTTCTAGTTTATTGAAGAAAGACCTTAAAACAGGGTTTATCATCCAAAAACCTCCAACAATGATTTAAACAGAGAGTAATATTGTCATTATGTATGCGTTATTATGCTGTGATTTTACTGGTCCGGCCCACTTGAGGTCAAAATGGGCAGCATGCGGCCCCTTAACTAAAATGAGTTTGACACCCCTGCTCTAGAGAGTCTGCTGGTTGGTCAGATTGAAGATGGGTAACCATTCAACTTGGTGCAGTTATTACTGTAACCTTTTATCTGGTGTCATTATCAGGTCAACATTTAATTTAGTCCAAAACTAATGACATTCCCTTCACCGTCACTGTGTGTTTCGTGCAAATACTAAAGTTAGCACGGTGATGATGAACCAAGATAAGAGCCTACAGAGATAAATGTATATTGTTAAAGATTTTCTTTGTGTAAGAGTCAGTGTGATTTGAGAAGTTTGTTAGTATTTTTTTAAGAAACCGGAATGTTTCCATAGCCTCACCCGGCTGTAGCTCAGGGGGATGAGTGGTCGTCCCGCAACCACAAGGTAGCCGGCTCGATCCCCAGTCCCCCCATAGCTCACATGTCGAAGTGTCCCTGAGCAAGACACCAAACCCTTAACTGCTCCCCGGGCGCCTCACAGGGCTGCCCACCGCTCCCTATCCAGGGATGGGTCAAATGCAGAGAAGAATTTCCCCAAGGGGATTAATAAAGTGCATGTTTCTTTCTTTTCTTTTCCCCCTGAAAGGGAGCTCTCCAGACTCCAGACACTCAAAGCTCGTGGGTCCTTAAACGTGCGTGCTGGCAGCTTGCAGAAACACATTAACCTTTCCTTCAGGCTCAGGAAGGTGCCCTATCTATGCCAGACCTCCTGCAGTCGTTACGGTGCCAAAGAAAGGACGTCCCAGCGTCACCTGAGGACCCTGCTGACTGCAAACATCAGATGCCATCATCACACCCGGAGAAGCAGGGCAGCACTGAGAATCAAGTTCTCTGACTTCTTCAGTGCTTTCAACGGCATCCAGCCTCCTTGAGGTTCAGCTTCTGGCAATGCTGACAGACTCTCCATTCTGGACCAGCTCACTAGGCACACAGTATGTCAGAGTGGATGCACCTCAGGGAAGAGGAAATTGTGCCGGTACAGTTCCTTATTTACACCTCTGCTTCCTGCCACCTTTGTTGATTGTTGTTGTTCGCCACATGGTGCAAGAACAATCAATAAAGTCTCTAACAAGAGGGAGCAGGTGGTGGACTATCCAAGGAGAGGAGGGACTCACATTGGGGTCCCAATCAACAACAAATCGACTGGTCTCATAACACCGACATCCTCTTCAGGAAAGGACAGCAGACTATATACTGTAATATATTATAATCTATCATTACCTTAAACTAATACATACTTCATCATAGTATACTATGGCATGTCACTGATTGTTGCATCATGTTTTATATTAATATTACATCTCTATGTTAATAAAGGCAAACACTAAATACTATTATTTATTTTATCGGAGTACACTGTTAACATACACTGCTGCTATTAATCACACTAGGTATCATTTTACCTTGCGATCTTCTTGTCTTCACATTTTTCCCCTCACTTAAAACTAATTTCTTTTTTTAATCCTGTGTTAAATATTAATATAAAATGTTTTCATTTACAAATTGGATATACAGTCTATATGTTGTATATATTCTGTATAGCATACTGTCATGGACATGAACTCCAGACACTTACCTTGAGTTCCACCTTAACTAGAAGACCTCTAGTCAGAACAACATCATCATCCACAGGAAAGCAAATAAGATAATGGTAGACATGCAGCGGGGGAGGAAAATAATTCAAAATAAATGTCAACTCATGCAAAGAAAATAAGATTACAACAAAGGATGCAATGATAATAAGAAACACTGATGGGACACATCATGAACAACTAAAGGTGAAACATGCATATTAATTCATGAATGGCTGATATACAGGATATAACACACACACAGAATTATAGGTTATAGTTTTTGTTCTCTCACTCCACAACCACGTTGAGTGTGCAAGTATTCCAGTAATATGATTGCTTTTGTCGGTAATAACTACGGCGACAAAGGCTGAGTTATAATATTGCAGTTACCAATCAAAAAGAGATTATTGCTTTTGCTATCAAGCGCTCTAAATCTCAGATTGAATGTGAATTATCAAAAAAAGCTTTAAATCCTGCCACCAACTTCCGATTCATTTTCCACATATTAGACTCAGCCACAGCTTGAATGAGTATTATCTGGTGAAAGTGAAATCACTTAAATTAAAGCAAAGTATTGGACATCAACTCTATTCCCTACCACCAATAGGTGGAAAGAAATGACTCACTTGCTAATTTGGTGGGTGTTAAGAGGAAACATTAATAGAAATGAGTTTGTACCTAAGGCCGTCCTGGCAGGCGTGGCGTCGCTCTTGATCCAGAAGGAGACCCAGGAGAGGACCACAGTCAGGATGCAGGGGATGTAGGTCTGGATGGTGAAGTATCCCATTCTTCTGCTGAGGTCAAAGTACACGCTCATCACCACATATTCACCTGCCAGGAGAGAGGAGACGGGGGTGTAAGAACATGTCAGACTTGTGTGTTTAACCACGCTACCGGCGCGGCTCAAGGGAGGGCAGTGTTGTCCGGCCCGCCACTAAAACAGTGTCAGACATCTCGACAAGTATTGGATGTATTGCCATGAAAACGCGTTTCCCCTCGTGATGAATCAGCATGATTCATTCAGCCGGCGGATCGTCCCGCCCAGGAGCTTCAGGCGCTCGTGTGTGCCCAGTGCCATCAGACGGTGCGACAGCATTAGAAGAAACAGACTGTCCCGTTCGCTCTGACCAGCCAGCCAAAATCACACAATATCACACGCACACACAGCGTCTGGCACACACGCAGGACACTCAGATTACTCGCCCGCTCCTTTGTTCCTGTTGGTTTTGATTTGCAATTATTACACACCAAATACATATAGAATGATCTTATCTTATTCTATATCTAGTATTAGTATTATGACTTATTACACTATATACTATGCTCATACTATACATTAGTATATTTTATATTCTGCTCTATATTATACATCTATATCATTACATTTCACCTTATATTACACTTTATAAGCCAGGCTATACTATATGTTATACACTCTTCTGGTTTACAGTGTGTACATATATACTATATTTTACTGCTACCACAAATTCACTTTGCTTGAGACGGTAGTGCACTATTATATCGTGGAGACTATGTGTACTGTTTGTATTGACGCTATAAAATTATGATTCCTGAACACGGCCCCACAGAGCTCAGTGAGAGGTCTGCTGTAATTTGTAAACATTTTAAGTTGCGTCTATTGCAAGGTCACCCTGCTATTTTTTAAGTTACACTTTTCTTTAATCCCCCCGTGAACAACACATCCTCCCCGAGGATCACTGAAGCGGCACACTGAGTAATTAAAAGGTCTGATACGTAGCTGGAGGCTCCATCACGTTGTGCTCTTAACTTGTTCATCAAAACAGAGGCCAGAACCACATTTTACTGCACAATTCTTAGTATCCTGCACTTTAGTAGAAAGGCTGTGATAGTCGGCAGATTAGTCAGTAGATTTTGTAAGAAGACATGTCTGTGTATTGTGTAACAGGATGTAGGTGTAGCGCTTACAAAACAGCCAGGTGATGACCCCTGAGGAACACACAAAAAGATATGAAGAAAGAGACATTTAGTGTCAGTGGAGTTTAAGTGAAACCCTTTCAGAAACTTTTCCATCGAAATTGTTAGAAGTGTCCAAAGTTGTACTAAGATCTAAGGTCTTCAGTAACTTTAATCAAGACTGTTTCTGTGCAGTGAAGAGCCGATAAACTTCACTGAAATGTGTCAAAGTCGTTATTTTTGGTCGTAAAAAAAGACATCAGAAAAGTGTTTGACAGTTTGGAACTAGATCTATAATTGCTTAAAGTTAAATAATCTGGATCAAATGGGTAAGCAGACAGACACAGACGGAAGGAAAAAACTAAATACGATGAATGCGATATAAAAAGGAGCAGAGGGCAAAAAGAGAGGAAGAGGAGTGGAGAAACGAGCAACTATACAATGAAGGAACTGGGATGGGGACGGACTTTATTCTGCTGCCTCTTTACAGGTCCGACTAATAGTAGGATGCTTTTTTTTTTTCCTGAGCGCGTTAATCGACAGCAGCGGGGAGACATTGAGCTCCAACACGCGGCGAACGGACGGCATTGTTCCGTAACCTTGACAAAGTTCGACGCATCAGACGAGCGTCACTTTAAATGTTACTGAAGAATATCGTTTGATAATCTGCCGCCACTTCCATGAAAAGGATGTCGGATTGAATAAAACCTCTGTAGAAGAAGACCTTTTGTCCTCGGCTCGCAGCCGAGTCTCACCGCATACATCCTACATAGAACTGAAATAATCATTTTAATCACCGGGTGCAACCAAAGGAGCGCCGCGTCATGGCGACGCTGTTGCAGAGGAGCGATGTAGCCGCTATCTGCACATTTTCATGTTTGCCATTTATTATATTTACGTTTTTTGTCAGACCCCTTTTTTTACCGTCAAAAGTCACTCAACCGTCCAGTGTGCAGATAGCAGCGACTATTCAGAATGTCCCATTACAGAGATATATATATATATATATATATATATATATATATATATATATATATATATATATATATATATATATATATATATATATATATATATATATATATATACACACACAATATATATGATGATACATATCCACTACAAACAATAGGCTGGAAGGAGAAGGAGAGGAGAGGTTTTGATCATGGCGACAGCTCTATCTAGACAGACTCCACTTGTTTTGAGCTTTGTATGATATGTGCTCGAGAGTTCTGTGCCTCAAATGCATAATACAACTCACCAGGGCGTGCCGCTGTCTGGTTGGGATCGTAAATAAAAGGATCTGGCCCCAGAGTGCACTGTGGGCAGTGATGGAGAGGCTTGTGCACGTTTGAGGAATCAGCCAATCGGAGTCATCAGTCGGCTCACGAGTCTCCAGTTGTCATGTGACCGCGTGAACTGGGCCCAACAACAATCAGTCACGCTCACAGACGAGTTCATCCTACGTCAAATATCCAAACATCCCCAATGGATTGTGAGTAGTGTGTGTTTGGATGAAATTATACCACTGGATTGTAAATATTGATGCATTCACTAATGTTGCAGCAAGTAAAAGTGGTGTCATTTAAACGGCTTTATAACAAAGCCAGGTAGCTTAATCCTTAATAATGCAACGCCATTTATTAGTCAATTTATATTTTGTATTAATAATCTAAATCTGAAAATAAACCAGTAACTAATGTTGGCTTTCAAAATGTAGTGGAGTGGAACTTTAAAGTAGAATAAACTTAATTAAGAGCACTAGAAGCATGTCAGTACATGGGTCCATTTTCTGTTTCACAACTGAGAACGTGTGTGTGTGTGTGTGTGTGTGTGTGTGTGTGTGTGTGTGTGTGTGTGTGTGTGTGTGTGTGTGTGTGTGTGTGTGTGTGTGTACTACTTGACGATATCACAAATATTCCACTAAAAACCACATTCCTATATTTTGTTTTATGTTGTTTGCTCAAGGGCAACTTGTTTAACAACCCTCATGCAGATAGCTCTTCAGAAAATTATTACCGTTATAGCAAAGGGTAATAAAAACGTGTGGAAGGGGAAAATAGAGATAATATGTAAGGTGCATTTAATCACCTTAATCATATCAAATCTTTTCTGTAAATCCCATGGTTGCTAATACGAAAATTCTATTAAAAAAAGACCAAAGAGAGCTTTTTGTAGCCCGTTAAGGGGGAATGCTTGTAATCTGATCTTGTACTAAAAGAGCATTAATTAACTGTATATCACAAAGAGTACCACAAATTATCTGGTTAATGTCATAACAAAGGAAATCTTAATCACCGCACAGTATGCGCAGCATAAAATAATCACCAAAATAAAAATGTCTAGTTTTATGTTACGTACCCGTTTATGTCCAAGATGGAGAGCATGTTCTTCTAAATCAGTGTTTTTCAACCTTTTTTGAGCTGCGGCACATTTTCTACAATAAAAAAATCCTGCGGCACACCAACAACCTAAAAAGTTACAAAATGTCACATTGTAGCATAACACAGCATATATGGTAGATCATTATTGCGCTACCTACTGGCATGGAAGAGTATTCAGTGTTTCAAGTAAACCAGATCGCTCCATCAGACAAAAACAATGTGTTATCACTTTGTTAGAAAAATGAAAATAAAGCTATGCAAAAAATAACTAATATTTACTTACTACTAAATAGCTTATTGTGGAAAACAATAAGCTATTGCAAAACAAAACGGAATGAGTGCAGATATGTGAGCATCACTGTATCGGTATTAGAGTTGCTTTCCTCTACAAATATTTTTAAACCGGGGTTGTAGATTTGATACGACTCTCAGTTCATGCTCCATGATGAGAGACACAACAGCAGAAAGCCGACCTCACAGAGATCTCATAAAGATCGGCTTTTGGCGAAATGCCAAGAATCGGCGCATGCGCAAGAACCTGTTAACGGCGGACTGTGAACATTTAAAACCAGCATTTCCTCTTGCGCCACACCTGTAATAAATACCTGTAATAAAGGTATTACACCTGTAATAAATACCGCCCCAGTTTGATAAATACTGACTTAAAGGAAACATGGTGTTCATTTATTTTAATGACGACCACAAAGTGTGCAGACTTTATCACTGCAGGGTGTTTTTCAGGCTTTTGGAAGAATATTTCCAGAGCCTCTCTAAGTCTAAGTCATTGATGAGCTCCAGGCTGTTTGTCTTGACCTGCAAATACATGAACTGTTAGGCTTTAACAGTGGGAGCTCATAGCTTAAAATACTGATAGCTTCAGCAGCAAATCCCATTGTGAAAAGCACGCGACATATTTTTCGCCGCTCTCTCTCTCTCCGCTGTGTCTCACCTGAGTGCAGCGCATCGGGTGGAACTCCGCGTGCGACAAAGAGCAGAGCAGAGTTTTATAGACGCGACCCAGAAATGACATGCTGTGTGGATACGATCAATAACATACGGCCGTTTAGTTTGTTTCATAGCAGAACAAGGTGCAGACCTGTTCTATATTACTCTGCCAGCCACTATATTGCAGCTCAGACGCTCAACAATGGAAAATCATTTGCGGCAACTAAATAATATTTTTTTGGACCAATTAAGTGAAATTGGACATTTTCCCACGCACACCTGACGACCTCTCACGGCACACTGGTGTGCCGCGGCACAGTGGTTGACAATCACTGTTCTAAAGCAATCCAAAGTGGGTTAAGATTGAACATAATGCAGGTTGGATTGAAAAAAACAATTTAAAGATACCAAAGGGGTTGGTTTCTTCTCTCAGGACCAAACTGCACGGTAGCAGAAGAAGTCTGCAACGCTGCACAGGTTGTCTAATTTGACAGTTTAATGCACAGAAGAAGATAAAGGTCCTTTTGCATTTGTCATTCTTGCAAATTGTGCAGGATAATAATGTTAAGCTTGCGTCAAAGACTGTATGGAGGCTATTAAAAAAGAAGTTCATTGCCAGGTGGACTATCTCTAACTGTGTGCATTCGCTCTGTGCATCGGAGCAAACAAGCCCTCTGTTTACATTCTGCTAGGACAGCAACAACCCCTCTGTTTACCTCTGTCCACGCCCGCAGAATACTTATCAGAGTTGCCCGCTCTACACTCTGTCAAGCCATACGGTCACGTCTACTTCCTGTTCGGAAGCAGCGAGGAATCTCTTTTTGGGGGGGAAACTGTTCCATTAATGAGCTCAAGACAACTCCGTTGAAATGTTGTTCCTGATGCTGCTGACACACAATGGCAGGAATGGCAAGAAGAAGATGACGGCGTTTGGAAATCTTTCCACACTTTGGAAATCTTTCCACACTTTTGGAAATTTGTTTCCAGTGGAAATCTTTTGGAAGTTTGGAAATCTTTCCACACTTTTGTATTTGTGTAAAGTAAAGCATCACTGTGGGATGGTTATTAATGATCCTGGTTATGTAAAAGGTTAAGCAACGTTAGTGAGGCTTCAGGTTGAGCTTGGGTAACTCGTACTTTGCTTTTATGCATGTTGTCTGCATGTACATGTGTAGTGATGTACTGTTTAATGTGAATGTATGTACTATATTCTGGAGGAATGCATTAGGGGCCAATTAAGTCTATTCATCCACGGCTACTCATCGCTACACTAGTCGTTTTCCTTCTTACATGGAACGTGTGCAGTTAATTACGGTGACACATTTGAAAGGATGGTTACTTGATTTCAGACAGAGCTCGGTGAAAGCAGGTCTCTCTTTTTTTTTTATGCTGACGATTGATTTTGTCGGCTGAAATGACAAGATGGATTTTTATCAGCTGTAGCGAGCCAATTAGGCAAACGCTATCCTCCTTGGGTTTGTTCAAAAAGGCAGAAAGAAAAGTAAAGGAAACCCTTTTAAAAAAGGGTCCTAAATATGGCCGTGGTGGCTACACTATACACAATATTATTATTTAAACCAGAACAAGTATGGCCAGTAAAAATGTAATGTCGTGCCATCTCGAATAACATTGGCTGGTTGCTGGAGAGTGAACTTCCCCAACTCAAATAAACGTACTTGAGCTATGAAGGAGCATCTCTCAGGACGTCTGAGTCAGGGTCTAGTTACAGTCACTGAGCAACGATTGGAAAATTGATACTCTTCTTAGTTGTTTATGTCTGCATGCCTGGACCCTTCTACCTCTGATTTGAAAGTGGTCAGCTGGATAAAGGATGTGTGAGGAGCAGAGGTGGAACACCAAATTGAATGTCCGTATTCGGACAAGGCGAAGGATCGTCAGCAATTTCACGACAGATTCTCCGCAACAGGCATTTGGAGAATTTCCAGGCTAAAGAAAGAAAGACAGAACATCAGCATTTCTGCAATGTACCGCAGAAAAGGGCAGAATGGGAGCTTTCGGGGAATTCGAGAAGTGGATAGCAGAACAAAGCACCGAAGTGTTTGGGATTCCGCATTGGGGCCTTTTGAAGAGGACGCCGCTGAATTGATAACGACGGAGGATTTGTGGCGGAGGTCCCCGGTGGCGCCGTGGCCGGGGATCTGTCCACTCTGTCCTCATTAAAACAGCCCCGGCTCTCGTGTGTTTATGAGGGACGGAGGATGAAGCTGGAGAGTGAGGAGACGGAGAGAGAAGGAAATAAAGAGGAAGAGAAACGCAGCACTTTCACAGTTTGTCATGATGTAAATTAATGATAGGTATTTTTAGCCGGGGATCTAATCATCATGCGTGTGGAGATGGAGCCGGCAAGTGAAACAGGAAAGAGAAACTAGGTAATAAATGAGAAAACTGCTAATTTCTGGAACAGCGTGAGGTAGATGTGTAGGTTTGCCGTTACTTTTGAGCATCTCAGCAGAAAATGAGCGCGGCTGTGTTTTGACGATGCAGCGGGAGCCCAGGAAAACACGTCATTTAAAAAGACCGTCGACGCGTCTCGGGATGCTCATCAGTCAACTTTTTTCTTTTCTAGTGTGATCAGACACAAAGATACCATTTCTCATTAGATTAAACAGAGGCTTGATGAGTTTTCCCAATGGGTGGAACAGTTTAACCGATTTGTCGGCTTAAAAAAAACCTACCTACCTATATATATATATATATATATTTGATTTGAACACGTTGTGCATGAGTACCCAAACACTACCACGCTTTAACATTTTCAAAATGAAGCTGTACAACTAATTTCCACTGAGCTCCTTAATAATGTGATGCCACTCCTTGTTATCTCTTCCCCAACCATGCTGAGTACTCCTGTTCCTCGAATATTCATGAACGGAGGTTGGGCTCTTAGAAAGCTGAATTAGGTCACATTATGCAGACCCGAGCACCGAAGACAAAAGACCGTATGGCACAAACTAGAAGGATTATGCAACTCATAAACAAGGTTAAGAGGGGTTAACAATCGCTGCGTCATGCTCTTTCTCCATCGCCCTCATTCATAATGCTCCGCTTATTAAGCCGTTAGAATCTGCCACGTGAAAGCATTAAAAATGGATTATAAACTTGTCCGTCCCCGTGCCGGTCGTGGGTTTAATTACGGACACCCGTTGGAGCAACAATATTTCTCTGTGCCTCCCAAACACACTTAAATTAAGTCATCAAAAAGAACACAAGGCCTAATAACCGCACTGAAAGCATGGGAAAAGAGGAGGGAAGGAGTGAATAATTAAACTTCCTTTTTAATCTTGGTGATTAATGTCAGCGGAGAAACCTATTTGCCCTTGCACCCAGAGGGAATACTTATGAGCTCTGAGCTTGTAGTTTTATGATTACATTTATGGGCATGGTGCTAATGTTAACCTGCGTAAAGCTCGGGGCACCGAGGTAGTGGAGCAGCTCGGTGGTTTTGAAGGCTGCTAAACAGCAAGCTGGTTCCAGAAAGCTAGTCTGCGGCTGAAACGTGGCCTTTGACCTCCGCTACCAGTAGGGAGGAGGTGAAAAGAGCTTAATAATGTTTTATATTATTATCATCCGTCGCTGTGGACCTTTCTCCTACCTGCTGTGGTCGTGAGCACGTCTGTGGTGTTCCTGAGCCCCATGAAGTCAAACTGGTAAAGCCTCCAGTATTTCTGGTCCGAAGTCTCCACCGAGTTCCGGCTCCACTTGTATATGATCTCGTCTCGCGGGTAGCCGTCTGGAAAACGACACAGAGGGCGGGTCAAACGTGTGAAAGGAAAAGACAGACTTAGAGCGAGAGAGAGAGAATACAGGGAGGATTAATGCAGCAATGCAGCATTTATTGTATGCATGATTTAAACCTGATTTACACAAATTCATACAGGACGTTTTCATTGGCAATTCAGTGGACTGCAGACCAACTGAGCAATTACTGAGAACTTGTTTGCTTGGAATCTGCTGTAGTGCACCCGGGTGAACAGATATCCCGTCTCCCATGTAATTCAACGTATTACTCAGTTTAAAATCTTCATTTCAGTGGAATGATTTCACCTATTTCAAGTCAATTGGTCTCAAGGGTGCTCTTGAATGAAATTATATTTTAATGGTAACCAAACTGAGCGGCCTTTACTGCGAGATACGGTCATCTTGGGTGTGAAAATGAAAAGGCTGCTTTAAGGGGAAACAAAATGAAATTGCTTAACTTTTATTCAGAGAACTGGATACATGTTTCTAGTCTTAGATTATAGGCGATGCATCTCTCATAGACTTCTGTGACAAAGGAGGAGCCAAGTGGAGCTCACGAGTACAATGACCCTGCTCGACCCGCGTTAAAGCCGGAGCCGCTGATCCTGGACCAGCTAAACGCTATAACGGGCAGGATTTCACATGCTGATCCTTGCTGGAGGAGGAAGCACAAGACAGCAGGCTAACCACAGTGTTCAAAAAAAAGAAAGAAAAGAAGAAGCTCGGCTCATTTGACAAGTTGATGCAATTTCACAGAGAAAGAAAACAGAGTGACAGCGATAATTAGCAGGCGCTGTTGAGCCCTGTAGTGGCAACCAGACTTAATTATGTAAAACAGTCTCATTTAGCCATCGATAACCAAGAGGAGCAATCACAAGCATGATTTATGTTTTTTCATTCAAACACTAATATACAGTCGATGGCAAACATTATTGCAATCATATTTCTCTTGTGTGTTTGTACCATTATCTTCACTGCACACAGCATTATCATTATGTTGCCAGTGTTTCTTCATAGCTGCACAATGTTACTCATATGTCATGCCTTTAAAAGCCCCCTGAAGCAACATGTTCTTCCACAAGGATACAAACTACCCTCTGCTGGTGCTTTGCCTCCGATTCTGCCATATTACTGTGACGCTCAAAACAATATCGTGTGGGCAGAGATTGGAGGTCAAATTGAAAATTGGAATTCTCCTCGTTTCTATGCCATAGTGATACTGCAGCTATTATGGACAATAATTTGTTTCCCAGCTTTTTCAACAAGCCTACAAAGCTATGGTTATTTACCTTTTCGCTATTTAAATACTATCTGTATATCTGTTCTGTGACAACATTTGGGGAACTTTTTAAAAAGGTGCATTTCAGGACTGCCCAGACTAGAATTAACCTCATGAGGATAATTCAGATTTTGAGCTCATCTCATTGCCTCAAATGTGGACACCATGCTTATCTACCTACAGTACGCATGCATATGGGTGTGCAGGCTTTGTCTGGAATTACACTACAGTGTGTTTGGTGAAGATAACTCCTGTACCGAAGGTCAGGAGCAGTTTATTCCCAACGTCAGCTGCTTTGGGACTTTGTTTAAACCGTGAGCCTTCAGGATTCTTTCCCTTGTTCTTTACACAGACACCAAACACTTTAACAGGGGGCCATTTTACGATGAGGTTTTTGCAAAATGAAACGTTGTGTGGAACATGAAAATCAGACTGAAAGCTCCCCATGATTGACCATTCAAGACCTCCTGTGTGGGCTTCAAATAACACAACGAGCCCCGTGGCAGTTAGGATGGAGGTCCTCAGCTTTTTGGACAGGAGTGGCAGAACTGCTGATTACATCTTTAAATGCATGACCCGCCCGCTTCAACAGCACAGAGGTGGATCATTCTGCAATTTGTGTTGGGAAGTGATCAACTTTGCAACTGCTTTTTAAACTGACTTTTCATCTTTTCTGAATGTTTTAGCACTATTTACCATATCCATCTTGCATTCATATATGCTGCTTACCTTGACATTTTTTGTTGCCATGCTTTTGATTTCACCAGGTAGTTTGAGGTGAAACTTTGTACAGACATTCATGGTCCCAAGAGGACGTTTCCCACTATAGTTAGACACAAGTCTGCTTGAAGAGTCGCTAGATGTCTCTGGTTTATGCCAATTTGAGTAATGGTTGAATAATTCTTTCATTATCATCAAGTTCAAAAAGGCTATGTCAGCCCACCTGGGCTGTTGCTAGCGACAAGGCTAACCCCGTTCCCCTTTATTAGCAAGGCACGAACTTAGCTTGGGTCTCGAGGCATTGTAGCATTTATTCACCGACAAGCTGAACACACACAGCGCTGCCACACACACACACACACTCTTTAGACCTGACACTCGACACTAAGCAAATGATAGCATGCTGACATGCTACACAACAAAGTGTTATCATTTAGCTCAAAGCGCCGCTAGCCATGGTTGTAGCCTCCGAGTTTTTAAATGACGTATAGATCTCGCCATATATATATATATATATATATCTCGTCATATATATATCGTCATATTTATACTGTTATATATATATATATATATATATATATATATATATATATATATATATATATATATATATATATATATATATAGGGTGAGCAATCATATATATATATATATATATATATATATATATATATATATATATATATATATATATATATATCTCGGGTGAGCAATCATGCTAAAACATTTTCTTTTCTACAGGAAGAACTGTAGTTAACAGTTCTTCCTGTAGCCATCAGCTGATTGACAGGGAGCAAAGAAATATACTGAAAATGATATTTTGCCATTACACAGCTAGACATCAATCATGAAGATTTTTTTGTGACTGATTTGCCATTACTTATATATAATGGTAGATGCAGCAAGAATGTAAATATGCCTCTAATATAACACCACAGAGGGGGTTCTTTAGGTGCGATGTGATTGCGGCTGTGCCTGTGGTGTGGGTACCTGCAATTATATCGTGTAATCATAGTTTTCAAGGCTTTTAAACGGAGCTCACCTGCCATCAGAAGAGCGTTTCGTTTCCTTATATATTGTACAGAGAGAACTTAAAAGCCATGAATTCAAAACATGTTTGCAAGGTGTCTGCTATCAAAACATTAAGAATTAATGAGATAGATTAGTGAGGTCATCGAGGCCTTCGTCATATTTATACTGTTATTAATGGAATTGATTGCAGTCTTAACAGGAAGGCTTTTAATTTGCTTCACGATGAAGAGACAGAACATTTTTGTGCATTAGGGCCCGGACAGTATCATAACACATTAACAGCCACACACGCTGAGTGCTAGTCTCCTCTATCGATAGCGGTGCATGTTCCAGCATGTCAGAGAGGTCAGAGTGTTTGGCCGGTGGAGAACCGGGAGGCTTCATTATCACCCTCATGCACAAAGCTTTGGCATCGGAAAGCATTCTTTCAGATTTCTTTAGATGCTTGACTATTGTGTGTAACCAAGTGTTGCTTAACAAGAAGTCTTGTTCTGAATTAAAAAGCACAGTTTTCACTAAAAGGGATTTCATATTATTCCAAAGTCTCATCAGCAAAAAAAAATTGCATTTATATTCATGACTAATATCATTACTTGTGCTGAGAGGTCAAATAAAAAATGTACAGGACGCCATGAAATCATGCAGGGATTAAAAAAACTAATTAAAAAACACATGTTTGTTTGTTTACTTAGTTAATCAACATGGCAGTATTCAGCTTCAGCAAAATACAAAAAAGTCAAGGCTTTAAATCCATGAAGCTGAAGATCTTAGCCGCTCCGTTGCTGCCACAGACAGAAGAAATGTCAATCGGATTGGCAAAAAAAGGGTTATTACTGCCAATCCTTTCATGGAGAGCAGACACATAATGGAAGCCCATTTGCGGTCAATAGCTCTTTCACTACCAACAGTGTGACAGTGACATCCAGCCAGCCACTGCGATGTGAAAATAGTCGAGTAATTAGCCGAACTCAATGCAGAGACGGGGAGGTTATACAATGGTCTGTGATAATAAATGCTGCCATCTGTATCATATCGAGCCCTGGAAGATGTCTGGTCCAATAGAATGACCCGTCGTACAAAATCCAATGTGATTTTGGTGCTTTTTAGGTGGCGGGTAACCTAATAAGAGACGATAAGCGCTTTGGGGACTCCAATTTAACGCCAGCATAAAGCCATTGGTTGAGCTAATGCAGTCATCATGCCATAGTTTCTGGCTCTAAACCACGTAAATGTGCAAGAACATAGACGGTAATACAATGAAGTTGTTTTTCCCAACACATTAGGTCTTAGCTAATCCATGTTTATTTTTTTACATTTCCGTTTGTATCTCATCGGATATGTTGCCAATTTTGGATAAAAAAAATGTGGATGTGTTATAATAGAAAATTGTTCTATGATCGACCGAAATAATATTACAAACTAGATGGATAATCCTCTTCATTATCTACGCCACTGCTGGTCTTGTCCTTGGTTCATTCTCATCATCTGTTAAATTTGTCAGAAACCTCGGTGCCACTTTTGACTCACTGACTCTGGACCAGTGTAGGAAGTGTTTGATTCCTTTCCGTTTTCCCAGCAGAGAAATATTGCTAAGTGTGAGCCCATTGTGTCTAAAGCTGAGAAGGAGGTGATTATTCACGCTTTTTATTTCATGCAGTCTTTATAAAGGGGTCCAAAATGCAGCTGCTGAGATTTTGACCTAAAGCTTCAAAGAGATTCCTGGTCTATTTACACTGGCTTCCTGTTGAATTCAGACTCTTTCTACATTTATTTCAAAATATGTCACTATTTTACTTTTGTCTTTATTCTGGAACATTTTGTGACGTCTGATCTTTTGCTCACTTTCAAGCCTAAAAAACACAACTAAACAGTGTGTGTGGCTGTAAATCACAGACGCACTCGAAGCTAAGCCTCCTCATTAGAGTCAGTAGTGGCTCTATGATGAAGTTCATCCTCTCCATTCTCCTCATCTGAATCTCATGAGCCGTTGGGAGGCAGACCTATAATCAGGGTGCAAAATGTGGGAGGAAGAAACGGAAATTAATGGAAGACAGCTGGGTCAGAAATTGAATGCGTGGGTTGGTGGGTGCAAATGTGCGACATTGTTAAACCTACGGTGCGTCACAGGATCTCTCAGTTCAGCACCACGGACAGCGCCATGGATTTATCAATACTGGGAACAGTTAGGCCGCTGAGATTTCAGAGCCGTGGGGCCACGAACTTTGCACATACCTCAATCAGACGAGGGATCGATGCGTTGGGAGACTAGACTAACATATTCAACTAAACAACCCCTCTGCTCCTGCACTCTCTCTGCATCATGATGGAAGAAGCCCGGTATAATATTATCTGTTGACAGAAAAAATATAGTCTGTTCTTACCAAAACTCTCCCTCCTTCAAACCATAGCAGCTTTCTCCACGTAGTCTGAGTAAATATCTCGGTAAGTTAAATTCTGTGACCCTGACAGTAATTGACCTTTCACAAAAAAGAAGAAAAGAAGAAAAGAGGTTTGTGGCACAGTTCAGTTTCGGTACTCATTTCCACCCGCTCCGACCACCTCTTACTGCCAACGCAAAGGGCAATCATCTTTGGAACTTTAATTGTCAATAGCGACCATTTTGACATCGCTATTTGGATTTCTTTTTCGTGAGCAAACAAAGCCCCATCTCTGAGTTGAACGTGTTACTTCAGCAGGTGTTCCATGTATAGATAGGCACAGCTACGCATGAATATGTGCATATTTGTGTGTGCATGCGCTATGAGTTATGCCAATACTCACAGCTGGAGAAGACGAGGGGACAGGAGTGTTCGTCCATTGGGAAATTATGGAGTTGCAGCTGGCATTCTGCGTTGATGGTCATCCTGAAGAAGGAGAGAGACACAAAGAGAGAGAGAGAGAACCATTTTGAGAAAAGGCTTTACTGTCTGGTTTCTTGAAGCACATGGCGTGATGCACAGTATTCATCACGGCTTAGATCACAGCATGCACTTTTTACACGGCACTATATGGAGCGTTGGCTTCGCACCAGATGGTGCAGGACCACACTTGGTTGCCTTGTTGATGTGCGAAATCCCTCAAAATGACAGAACTGCTTAATCATCGGCGTCGGACATGTTTTTTTGAGAGAATGCATTAACTTACGGGTCAGGGCCCAGAGGCATGTAAGCATCTAAAAACAGTGGTACTTAGCTACGATCACTGGACGAGTCAATACACCAGATGTTTTGGGAAAGCAACGGTGGGCACAAAGACACGCATGCAAAATATAAATCAGACTAAATGTATATTCTCCGCTTCTTACTTGCTATATATCGTCCTAAAATTGTATTTCACTGGATACGATAATGGCTGTAAAAATGAGACCATCATGAAAATTGTTACGGGTTAATTAATTAAACATTAATTCGACGACTCCGCTGTCACAAAACAGGAGCCTAATTCAAAGCAGGAAGCTGGCTGTGTCGCTCATCTTGTTTGTAGGTGAACAAAGTGCAGAGGATGTACTGTACAGTCACAATTTGCATAATCTTCCATCCTTGTCGGGAGCCAGGAAGTCCAAATTTGGGCACGAGTGCCGAGCCGAGGTGAGGGGAGCAAGAGGAAAGCAAACACGGCTGAGATGCGAGTGTGAGAGATGCATCACTCAATGCAAATACGCCTCCGAACATACGCCTCTTTCAGACTTAATATCCTTTTAATGAAACAATAATTTTCAAATTCATCACCGGGGCACATATTAGCGGAAGAGAAATTAGCTATTAAAAGACAAACATTTTGTGGGAAGCTGTGATGGTGAGGAGGAATTTCTTCAGAGAATATGTTTTTCCAGGCGTGTGTACATGTAGACGTCTCTAGAAAGCTCCGTTAGCACCAAAAGGAATCTGCTGATTGGCTGAAACAAAAGGAAACTGCTGGAAAACAAATGGTGTGTGTGTGTGTGTGTGTGTGTGTGTGTGCGCGTGTGTGTGTGTGTGTGGTACAGGCAGATGCTTTAAAAGATACATGTATTTATTGCTACACGTCTGAGTAAAAGCAGCAAGTGAATTGTCAGCGTATGTGATCATCAAAGCCAATAATCAAGAAACCGGACAGTTTGATGTCAAAATAAAACAATAAAAATATCCTGTAGAAAGTGACCCCATTGTTGAATGTGCATTAGGCACTTGGGAAGCTGAAAAACAGAACACTATCAACAGAGAACTGTTGTGTGGTGAACATGTTTGGTTACAGCTGCCTGTTAAACATCAGCATGTCCAAAAGAAAAAAAAGAGCGACACATTTTTATCTCGTGTAATATTCTGCTTCAATCTATATTTGTTGGATTTTAGGCTAAGGGAGACACATCTGTATTAACGGGGCGGTTTAGCACCATACATTACATCTGAATAACTACAACAACATAACATATGACGACAGACATTAATAGCTTCATTCAAAAACCTAAAAAAAAAAGCTTTTAATGTTAAAAAATAAAAAATAAAAAGACATTCGGTACCTACTGCCCTACTGCTAAATGCTCAACGATGTTGATGTTAGGTCGTTATTAGAACTCTTCCATTCTGGTTCACCTTTATTGGATTGATTTGACTCCACAAGACGGATCTGAGTGATCTCCCTCAGCTGTGCGTCAGTTCCTCCAAGGGCTTGAAAGCAAACCACTACTATGATTGTATGATATCCCAGGTACGCAGGTGAAATTGGATCGTCAAGACAAAAAAAGCTCATGTCAGAGCTCGAGGGTTCATGAACCCAGATGCCACTCAAATATAAAAAGAACCTGTCCACTCTAATCCAGAATGGTTATTTTTGAAGACACTGACAATAGTGAGGGTTATTCTGTCATCAGGTCACACTCACTCACAACCCTCCCTTGTGTGTCTTTTCTCTCCCACTGAGAAGCTGTCACAGAGAGCAGGCCTAAACAAGCAGTAACACATGACATGTTGACATGATGTAAGAGGAGTTGCTATTCTTCTGTGCTGAGGTAAAGCACAGCTTTGGAGCAAAAGATAAGATATTCTGATTTCAATATAGAGAAAAGCACACAGGGAAGGAATATATACCTTATTGTACGGAATTAGGAGCTAGAACGAGGACACAGAGTAGTTACAATGCTATTGAAGTGTGTGTGTGTGTGTGTGTGTGTGTGTGTGTGTGTGTGTGTGTGTGTGTGTGTGTGTGTGTGTGTGTGTGTGTGTGTGTGTTGTCAGCTGGGGCCCTTTGTTGCATGTCATACCACGGTTGCAAACTCTAATTCTACCGTTTCTTTCAAAATAAAAGCAATATTCCTGAAATAACAAAGCAATAATAAAAAGTAGCTTTCTAAAATGGTATTTATCTTTTTCTAATCTCATATAGTGTATACTTTGGAGTCTTCCAGAGTCAGGTGAACTGAACTTTCTAGTCAGTTAACCCGCCAACAGGCTTGATGGGAACATACAGAACCACGCGTTTTGATCACTATTGAAAACTACTGCGAGGGACATGCATTTTAGATGACTGCAGCTTGAATTAATCGGCAAAATGCACCATTAATTGCCTATTAATGAGTACGACAAGTACACCCAGGCTTCCTTCCTGTTTCCCAAATTTGGACTTCATGCTTTCAGTGACTCCTAAGCTATAAAGCTATAAAGTGAAATCCATACTCAAATTATTTAAAGCCTGGGGTAACAGATCCCAATGTCAATGATTTGCAGTTAAGGCTGAATTCTGAAGAGTGAAAAGGCTTTTCAGTTTCCCTACTGTGTTTAGTTGACATTAGCGCTGCGTGCCACTGACTCCTCTTACAGTCTTTTGTTTCTACTGAACTGTGTGTTGTCATGTCTCTTACCTCAGCGTGTACAGCACTTTTCCATTGTTCCAGATCCGGAGCAGCTGGTTGGGCGTCGTGATCCAATGGGAGTCGGCATTCTTGGAATTCCTAAAGATGGTGTCGGGCAGCCAGATCAAGCCGACCATATTGCTGGATGAACAAGAGGCAGACAAGGAGAAACGGCAAGAGAGAGAGAAGGGTGGGGAGAAGGTGAGAAACGATTTCTGTTGAATTCCTTCACGTTTCTCTGAAATGTATGAAGCAGATTCACTTCCCAAGAGGAGGATAATAAAATACCCGGGCGAACACAGGGAAAACAAAGCACATCAATCAATTGGTTCCATTAATTACAGCCCACTTCCCGAGAGAGAGGCGGATATTGTTCTCAAATGAGATATTCACAGTATGAAAATGTTGAAACACGATGGTTGTTACAGTGGAAAGAAAGTGTCACAGCAGTGTCTCAGAGTTCAATGAAAATAACGTTAAACACAAAATGCTCTACGCACAGCGGACACATATGGGAATTTGAAATCCAGCCGTATATCCGCAGTAAATCCAGCGTACCTGTTGAGGGTTAGCCGCCTGCTGCTGCTGCTGGTGCTGTTGAACCGCAGACGGGTGTCCACCCAGGTCTGAGCGAAGATAATATCGATCTGGTACTCCTGGGGAGAGAAAAGCAGACTCAATATAGTGATCAGACGAGCCTTTCTACTGCAGCGTGGAGACAGAAGGAGATACCGTCCTTCTGGTGGAGCCGATAGCGCCGCCGTTTGAACGCGAATGTGTCCAGATCAAAAGGAAACACTAAAGCGGCGCGACACTCACTGGAAACACTCAAATACTTTTGATATGGAAATGAAATTACACCATCCACAAAGTGTTTACTCCAGCACTTTTCACCCCAGCAATCTTCCAATTGTGAGAAGCTTTGACAACTAATCGTTACTCATAAAAAGGTAAAGTATTCGTCTAGCTGGTATTGTGTATTGTATTTTCATTACAAAACATGTTAAATGCTTGAAAAAGTGGATTTTTAACACAATATACAAAATGATATATAGTTTGGTTCGCTTGGAGCTTTATCTGTAGCCACATCTCTCGAGAAACCATGCATCCAAGTAATGGCTAAATATAACCTGGCAAGATATACCCGACAGAGTGTGTCACTCATTTATCTCGACCGTCTTTATCTTAAATTTGGAAAGATGTGGGTTCAGCTGACAGCGAGCAACACAGCTGTCTTCACTCACCCAAATCCTAGAATACACTCCAAATAGCAGCCGGCCGCTGCTGTACTAGTACATGAAATGTTGCGTTTGCAGTAGTTTACTGCTACTGAGAATATAAGAAAACCAGGTTAGAAATATCTTCTTTAAATACTGTTTCTACAGTACTACAATTTCATTAGTGAGGTCTGAACAAATGATTGCGACTCAGTATCTGATTCCATCCTACATTTGCGACATGGTCTCCACAACGTTGTTTGGTTCACTTCATCTCCAATATTGTTTTTATAGTAACCATAGTAATAAGCACACTGAGACAATACAACATTTATTTAATCAAGTAAATGTCACTGAGATTAGAATCTAATTTTTGTACACACACAAGTGGCTTACTTTCTGATAATATTACAGAATACCATTTATTATTTGAAAATAAAGATCATATTTAAAAAGGTGCATTGATTGTATAATTAATAGCCGAGATATTAAAACACATTTTAATACCCATACACTGTCCACAGCCTCCCAGAGCTCGGGGAGTGAGGACCTCCAACACGGCAGGCAGAAGGTCAGCACATCAGCTGGAAGCCCTCTATAGAAGAAGGCGGACTGATACTTCAATGATAAGGTCAGACAGGGAGAACTCTTTGGAAGCCAATCACAAGCCTTAGCCGATATGAAATGTAGCAAAAAAAAAAAAGGCATTTCAGAACCTATTATGCAAGACCGTTTTGGCGAAAAAGCCGATCTGGGTTCAATTACAGGACGATTTACTCCAGGGGGCCGAGTCGGATTTGTCATTTTTATCCTCAGCAAAAATGTGTAGAGTAACCCAATATGTTTGGGTTACTCTACACATTTTTAAAGTAGACATCATTTAAAGTAGAGCAAGTGAAACCCTGCCCCAAACATCACAATCCCATGCACAGTGTCGCTCGCTTCCTGACTTTTCTTTGACCTTTTCCAAAAACAGACAGACGGGCCCTGACCTCCCTAATACATCTGTTGCCACAATCCCCATTGTTACTGTCGGCACGCTCGACCTTTGGAGGATAATGACAGGGAGACACGCGCCCCAATAATTCAGGCGGCAGATCACAGCGTGTTACACGTTACGCAGAGTGCGGATGAACTCGCACAATGGGATTCTCTGCTTCCGCTGGGTCCTTTTGGGGACGACGCCGAGGAGCCGAGGCGCCGACGCAGGTCCATTATTCATGGCCATTATGCAAAACAATGTAGCCGAGTGTTGGGAGATACCCGACTAAAATTAACTACGGAAGGCTGGCATTATTCCCCTGGGGATCCATTTCAAAGTCAGAAAAACAAAGGTGTTAAGGGAGTCCATTACTCACTCGCTATTGACAAAAGAAAAACCCAACGAAGCACCGACCTGTGGGCGAGATAATCAAGGGTGACTTGTGCTGTGTATGCTCGGCCGGGGAAATCCAACATTTAAAAAAGACACAGACAGCGAGATGAGAGTTCATTATTTAGGGTATAAATATTTTAGCTTAGGTCTTAAAATATTCAGAGTGTGATAAACTGTTTCCCTCCTGTCCCTAACTATGTTTTACACAGCGGGTCACGTCACGCGATCGGAGACCAGCGGTTTCTCGTGGGCATCGCGAGGCCGATTCACGGCCGTGGAAAAAAGGATACGATGGCAGGCTTTTTGCAGATTAGTATTATTTGACAGTAAAATCCTCTCGCCATATCCAAAAAAAGGAGAGAAACACCTTCAGCACACACTGGTAACCAGCAAATTAAGTTTGGTGGGTAAATCAACAGATTTGCCCCTACTCTCTTGGGGACTGCAAATACTACTCAGAATCTGATAATACGAAATCCATTATTAAAAGCCAAGGACGTTGACAGCAAAGCACGTCTGGCTGAAATTAATTAGCCCGACTTGAACGGTGTCTAAACAAATAGCTTCCTCCTTATCCAGCCTCATCATTTTTGCATGGCGGCCGATCGCTCCTCACCAATTACAGACGCCACTCAGCCACGTTTCCCACGTCCGTGTACCAAACGTGTTCCCGAGAGGCCGCATAGACTTAAGACGATCTTTAGAACTTTGTGTTTAGCGGTAGCTTGATTGAAATCTTCACACTCACTGAGCCAGAAATGTTCTTCTCGTCTGACTGTTTCAGGATTGCAAACTTTCAAGACATAAAAAGTGTCTAGTTTGGTAGTGAAAGGCTTTCAAATCAATAATTCAATTGAGTCGTCTGTTGTTTACTGCTGATCCCTCCATTCATGACCTGATGTGGAGTCCGGACGTGAGCAGGTTTTACATATCAAACGTAGGGTTTTCTTGGAGAATATGATGCATTGCAACATCTCTGCTGAATTAAAATTCTTTGCGAGCCCCCTATTGCCTCCGCCTTCATTATAGGTCTGAGCATCCTTAAAGCTTTCCAGTTCAAAGAGTTGCTCCTAGTGACGCAATTATACAAAAATTCTTAGAATTAAGACATTTTCAAACTATTCCCCCTTACAGTTAAGACGAGATGCTGGTGAAGATAAAAAAAGTTATTCACAAAACATCTTAGGAGTAGGACTTTTAAGAGGATCGAACGCCAGAAAGGAAAGTGACCACAACTCAACAATAAAAAGGCTAAAGTGTTCCCTTGTTCATAGATTTACCTGCCGACCATCACTGCTACTTATATATTTGGATAGCAATTACAGAAACGGATGAAAGACGAGCCATTTTTCCCATTAATATCACTAAAATTAACAGCATGGAAAATAAATGTAAGCAAATAAATATATATAATAAAGTTGACTTTATCCCTTTGTGAACGAATCCAATAGTTGCAGCAATTCTATTGGAATCAGCGTCAGAAATACACGAGGACAAAAGGGCAAAACTGCCCTTAAGAAATATGTTTGCCCCTGATATCACTAGGAGAAGGGCAAAAAATGCCCCCATAATTTCCTCTAATAATAATTATGATAATTTAATGAACTAGTTGGCATAGAATGTTTTGGATTTCCGCCTTGACTGATGTTGCGTGTGTGTGAAGAAAAAACAAAGAAAAAAATGGAGCGCACCTGTGACTGCGAGTGTGAGGAGAAATGAGGATCAGCCAGCAGTCTCCAGCATGGAGTAAGCATGTTTTTACAGAAGCATGGAGTAAGCATGTTTTTACAGAAGCATGGAGTAAGCATGTTTTTACAGAAGCATGGAGTAAGCATGTTTTTACAGAAGCATGGAGTAAGCATGTTTTTACAGAAGCATGGAGTAAAGCATGGAGTAAGCATGTTTTTACAGAAGCATGGCGTAAAGCATGGAGTAAGCATGTTTTTTTATTTTTTTACAGTTTTTACCAGCAACTTCTCCAATGGCTGACAGTGACACAGATGAGGACGATGATGAACTGGTGCCATTTGACAAATAAGACACTCGTTATGTATATGTATATATTTATTATTGTTCTACACTGTACATATAATTTAATGTATTTTTTAATTTTCTGAAATTACATTTTACAAACAAAAAGCTCAGCAGAGCTTTTTGTTTGTAAATTGAATTTAATGAATCTATGTATAGCCCCTATATTGCATTTTGTTTTTGTTCTTTGTTTTGTCTGTCCTATCTGTGTTTCCTGTACTAGGTAGTTACAACGTGATTAAGGTAACAAAGAAAATCAATAAATATAATTTAGAATTATAAAAAAAGAAAGAAAAGTTATAATTGTTAATAGTTGTTTAAAAAATGTAATAATAAATAACCACAAAGAAATAAGACTGTAATATAAACAGTTCAGCTTGTCAGGAGCAACATTTGTGACGGTGTTGGTCAGTTTGTCTGCTTGACAATCACATTTTGCTGAAATTACCATTCCATTACTGCCTAATAGTCTTATCATTGCCATTTGATGACAATTGCTCATATACTGTAAGCCTAAACAAGTATATTTATTATTTTGAACAAAGGTTAAATGTTATTTCAAAAGTTTCAAAAAGTGCCCCCAATTTTCTTTTATATTGCCCCCTAAAAGATATGTACATTTCCTACCCTGATTGGAATAACATGATTTTGCTGTCATGTAAATGTCGGTTTGCCTTTGAGCTGAAACAAAAGTAACCCAAGAAGACAAGAGCATTATCCAGTAATACATTATGAGGAGTACTTTACTTTGTTTTGACTATGGTTTTTACACTGTTACTTAAGTAAAGCATCGGAGTTGTTCTTCTTTCCTTAATTAACTTACCAAAAAAGTCAGTCTACTATAAATATTTCACCATTACATCCCTCATAAAGAACTCTACTCTGCTTCATTGCTGATCAAGTAGAATCCAGTGAGCCCTAAAACACCGTCTTGCACTTTATTATATTATGCTTTGTAGTGAAAGAAATCTCAAACTTAAAGCACAGATCACTGACTAATGTATTTCCTCAGGCAAAACCGATGCCGCATAGTTGGTATAAATATTTATAAGGGAAATATGTATATCTCCCAGACCTTGGAAAATTGGTCGCTGGACTACATTCTCAATCCCTCAAGAAGAAGAAGAAGAAGAAGAAGAAAGGTAAACAAGAGGAGAGTTTGATTTTGCCGAGTCGTACGTCAACTTTTCTGTGGTTCTCGTCATACTGCGGCGTCAGAAACAATATTCTAATATGCAGTTGTATTCTCAGAGCGCTCATAGCCACTACCTAAATAAACACATTTACCCATGATGCATCGCTGTGCCCCGCAGGCAGCCTCCCGGTGATGCCCCTCGCGTGTGACGCCGGGCAGGGGTACCGGTAAACACGACCATTCAACCGCCGCTTAGGGCTGCTGATGAACTTCTGTCGTGTGTAATAAACAAAACTGTGCATTACCTGCGGACACGAGTGGCATTTTAAAGATCGCTTTCGTGTGCGCGCGCGTGCGTGTGCGTGTGTGTGTTTGTGTTTGTGTATCTGTGTGTCTGTGCGGCGCTTATCTCATAAACATGCCTTTGTCTTGTTCTTCCCTGAGAACCAAATAAAGAAAAAAGACCTTTGAGATAAACAAAATGGAAGTGATTTGCATACCTGGCTGTTTACTTGAAGTCAGTTTGTGACGGTGGAAGAAACACGAGATAAGAAATGGCGCAAACCGTCGGCTGAGCTTCACTGAGCGTCAGGCCCGAGGTACGATCGACACCTGTGCGTCTTTGTCCAACTGTGAGACAAAGGAGTTGCCTGTTCGGTAACAGAGATATAGCGGGACTAGACGTGGAAGAGGCAGCAGGACTGTGTGCATTCATCCGCAGCAGGAGAAGCGAGGGAGGGAGCACAGGTAGTAACAGCAACAGAAGCAGACACACAAAGTTGAGTGAGCTCAAGCTGTTTGGATGGCGAGTTAAGGTCAACACGTTAAACACTTTGCCTGCTTGACATCAGCATGTCGGCATCGACACTGCGAGCATGCCGACGTTGGCGTTCAGGTTAAAGCACCACTGTGAAGACGTGACAGAGCTTTATTTTGAAAAACTGTCCCATTTAGAGTTTAGTCTCAGATTTACTCAATAAAATGCATTATTATAACCCACACTAGTATCGGCAGCCGGATTTTTGCTTTAATGCACAACATGCATTTGTTTATCTCTTTAAACATATTTTGATATGTAAGCTTTCCTCCTGTGTCTTTGAACAGGTGATCTTTTTTTCTTCTGGGCTTCAAACACAAAGTGCTCATAACTAATTTATATGCCGAGTTTCACTTCAAACACCGCTTTTCTGTATACATTTGGTTCTGAGGGAGAAAAGGAGGGGAAGGCAAAAGAAGAGGAACTGGATAAGAGGGTGCAACAGTGGAAGGAAACGGGATCGAATGTGGAAGAGGGGATGAGGGGATGAGGGGATGAGGGGATGAGGGGATGAGGGGATGAGGGGATGAGGGGATGAGGGGTAACGTTAGGCTCGTGCGAGATGAGCCAGTTCTGGCAGAATCGATCGCCGGTTGGATTTGTGTCCGACTTGCTCTGACGTCATGCACACGTGGTCAACGATAATCTCACGAGAGCGAGGCGGCCGTCGATTTTAGAGCCAGGCGCCGCAGTAGCTCTCCACTGACTGCGTGGCCCAGTGCATGATGGGAAACGCCTGGCTGTCGCCACATCAGAGAGCTGATTGGCTCTTAGATCTGACAGCAAACACCACGTGAAAATTCTAGAAAATTCTTATTTTATGTCTAAAATATGCCCGCGAGGGGGTCCAGCTCGGCCCGCCGGATATATAAATCAACAAAAATGTCAATCAATTTTTGACAGGCTTTTGCCAACATTAGCCTAACGAGGAATACTGTGACGGATAGGATTTCCAATCTTTCAGCAGATTTGGATAGCCAAAAGAAGCAAAAAGTCAAGTAATTTGTAGCATTTTATGTTGCAATCGATGAGAGCACTGACCATATTCAACAGGTTTAGTTCACAGCCCCCATCCGTCTCCTCCACACAACACACCTCCCAAACTCCTCCACCTCTGTCCCCCCTGTTGAGCTGCACAATCACTGAGCCCTCAACATCCAATGGCTCTCCCACTGAGCCCTCAACAACAACAATGGGCTCTTCCACCCTCCCCCCTCTCTCTGTGACGACTGACCAGGTGAGAAGACAGCTGGAAAAACTCCACCAACGCAGAGCTGAAGGACCTGATGGCATCAGCCCCAGGGTCCTAAAGATCTGCGCCACCCAGCTGTCTGGTGTCCTGCAGCACCTCTACAACCTGAGCCTGAGGCTGGAGGAGGTCCCGGTGCTGTGGAAGACGTCGTGCCTGGTCCCTGTCCCAAAGAAGTCATCCCCATCTGGCCTCAATGACTACCGACCAGTTGCCCTCACCTCCCATGTGATGAAGGTGCTGGAGAGGCTGGTCTTGGCCCACCTCCGACTGCAGGTGAAATCCTCACTGGACCCTCTGCAATTTCCTTACCAGCCTCATGTGGGAGTGGACGACGCCATCATCTACCTGCTGCAACGAGCTCAGTCGCACCTGGATGGAACCGGTGTCTCTGTGAGAGTCACTTTCTTTGACCTCTCCAGTGCATTTAACACCATCCAACCACTGCTACTGAGTGAGAAGCTGCGGGTGGTGGGGGTAGACTCGTCCACCATCTCCTGGATCACTGACTACCTCACAGGTAGACCACAGTTTGTCAGACTGGGCCGTGTGCTGTCTGAAACGGTGGTCAGTGATGTTGGAGCCCCACAGGGAACTGTTCTGTCTCCCTTCCTGTTCACCCTGTACACCACTGACTTCCAGTACAACACGGAGTCATGCCATCTGCAGAAGTACTCTGATGACTCTGCGGTGGTCGGGTGTATTAGGGATGGACAGGAGGAGGAGTACAGGGCAGTGGTGAGTGACTTTGTGGAGTGGGCCGGCGAGAATCACCTGCTGCTGAACGTGACCAAGACCAGAGAGATGGTGGTGGACTTCAGGAGGAAGGCGACTGCTCCTAGACCTCTGAGTGTTCTTGGAGAGGACGTGGACATGGTGGAGGAGTACAGGTACCTGGGTGTTTCCATCGACAGCCGACTGAACTGGAAGAACAACATCAACGCTGTGTACAAGAAGGGGATGAGTCGACTCTTTTTCCAGAGGAAGCTTCGATCCTTTAATGTGTGCAGCAAGATGCTGGAGATGTTCTACCAGTCGGTTGTGGGCAGCGCCCTGTACTTCTCCATCGTCTGCTGGGGGAGCAGCATTGGAGCCGGTGACACCAACAGACTTAACAAGATAGTTAAGAAAGCCGGCTCCATCATTGGCTGCAGGCAGGAGTTTCTGGAACAGGTGGTGGAGAGGAGGACGCTGAAGAAACTTTTGTCCATATTGGACAACCCGGACCACCCTCTCCACCACCTACTGCAGGGTCAGCGGAGCACTTTCTGGAGGAGATTCCTCACGCTCCGCTGCAACAAGGACAGATACAGGAGAACATTCCTGCCAACGGCATTACGGCTTTATAATAAATCACCGCTTGCCAGATCCTCTGACTAACCACATGTATATATATATATATATATTGCACAATCCCAGCTATTTCTATTTTATTTTTTTATTTTATTATTATTTTTATTATTATTGTATATATCTTTTATCTTTCATCCTGCTGTTTTTATTTATTTTGTTGTAAGTTGCTGCTACCCCGACACCAAATTTCCCCTCGGGGATTAATAAAGTATATATTCATTCATTCATTCATTCATTTGGCGGTCACCGAGGAGTTCCTCGAAAGACCTTAAAATAGGGTTTATCATTCAAAAACCTTCACCAATGATTTAAACAGAGGAATATTGTCGTTATGTATGCGTTATTATGCTATGATTTTACTGATCTGGTCCACTTAACTAAAATGAGTTTGACACCCCTGGAATAGAGGGAAACAAACAAAACTAAATGATTGTGATCCTGTAGCTAATCAATATCAGCCGACTCTCAAAGTCATATTCAAACAAGTCTCATCAAACGCGGACGGCGAGGCAGCGTCACGCTCACAGAACGCTGCAGCTGCTCGCGCCTCGTTCCACCTGCTCCACGCCGTTTACTCACACTGATGATTGATATCTACCTCAAACACCCATATGGGGCTTAAATAAATAATTATTGGATTTATTTTCGCACTTTGAGCACCACAAGCCGAGCGCCATATAGTCTCGATATATTTGATGGAAGACATCTCTACGGCCTCACAGATAAGGGGGAAAATGTGTTTATTTATTTGATTTGTTTTTTTAACTGTCCCTTTAACTTAAAAAAAGCATATAAAGCAGGCCTATAATAGTCTGGAGTGTTTATTTTTAGATTATATATTAGAAAATTCCCACTATAAAATAGCAATTATGTTTTTATGAAAACCATAAAACAAGCACAGAGATAAGATTTAAAATTCAAAGAGTATGTTTTGTCTCAGTGCCCTCTACGGAGAACAATGACCCCTTCAAAAAAGATCCTACATGACAGTTATGTTCTGGGAGAAAAAAACATCTTAAATTGCATTACTCGCGTTCCCACGTTTCTCATCAACCTTAGAGGATGCAACTGAACAGACTAAATGCCATTTCATCTCTCGGAGTTTACTTGTGTCTGCCGTCTTGGCGCGAGAGGCGAAGAACAGCGACCTTCTGCGCTGCAATCAGATAACCTTTTCTTAGGAATTTTCACTTTCCCAGCACCTAAATGAGTCACATCACTGAAGGTCAAGCATGGCAAAAAAGGTAGAAAAAACACAAACCGGCCCACACACGCACATACACACACACATACACATACACACACACACACACACACACACACACACACATACAGACCAGTGGCAACACAAGGAAATGTTGCCGGGTTTTAAGCCCCAATTTGAGTGTAGCCTTGAATATCATTTTAAAATGTTCCCCTGTTAAATGTGCCAGAGGGTCAAAGTAGTGTGTGTGTGTGTGTGTGTGTGTGTGTGTGTGTGTGTGTGTGTGTGTGACGATCAGCGCTGAGTGACGGAGTGAGGTAAAGTAGGAAGGGTGGAGGAGAAATGGCAGAGTGTACAGGTCCAGGTGAAGAAAAAAAAACACACAACAATTTTATTCATTTTTCCAAAGAGAAGGACAAAGACATGACTTGTGCCTACAAAATGAACGAGGACAGTAAACAACTCGAGGCACTATTGGTGAAAACTCAGTGTTCATTGGCAGAAGTGGAATATGGTAATAATCACCTTACAAAAGCCATTGATATCTTTTTTGTTTCTATGGCAGCCCAGAACGGACAAACCAAACATTGGCTCTAGCGACGGCCTTTTGCGGGTTTTTTTACGTGATGCTAAATTATTAAAGATCGGCGTATTGATAAGCCCCGACGTTCCTGGTGTTTGATGTTTTGGTGTCATTTATTATCACGCTGCAGCGCACACCTACTCTGCACTCCGTCTGGCTGAGCTCCTCCGCACACACACACACACACACACACACACACACACACACACACACACACACACACACACACACACACACACACACAGCGTCAGCTAGCAAAATGCAGTGAAGTGAACCAGATGAAGTGAAGAATACTCGAGATGACAGCTAAAAACAGAAGCATCAAAATAGAACATGTTTATAAAAAAGAAACCTAAAAACTGAAGATTTGAATGCAATGTCAAAATCATCTGAGCTCTTTATTTTCTTCTGTCAGATCCTGAAATACGACAAGAACAAAGTGAGATCCAAGTGCATCTCATTTTAATTTGAGTGTGTGGAGAACCATCAACATGATGATCCTACTCAAGCTGTGTAGTGTGTCCTGAATTGATTTGGACCATCAGTGATGTTTGAGACTGATTAAGGAGCTCTCTTGTTCCGAGCTCACTCTACTTGTAGTGGCGTCTCACTTGCCAATGCGCCTTTCATTAAAATCACAATTTTAAAAAAGGTAAATGCCGCAATGAGATAATCAATTTCAACGAGGGAGGTTAATGAACAACTGTTTAGCCGTTAACAAGAATTTGACCGATCGTCATAATTTGAGAACACATGCTCTCTTTCCCGACAGGAAGCTCGCCGACGTTTCCCCCGGGGTTGCAATACGCCGACGGTCCCGCTGACATGGTACTAACGGCACCCAGCTGAGAACCTCACAGCCAAATTAATTGAAGCGGTGGGAAGCGGCTGCATGCACTGTGTTCCCTTGCTAGCCGTTTATGGCCGTCTGCGTTGGGGAAGATGGTGTGAAATGTGTTTTTTCCCCCCAGAGCTTTTACTTTTGTCGAAAAGAGTTGCTCCCGAGAGGGAGAATATGAACAGAAAATTGCCAAAATGCGGCCTGGAACTAATGGAAACGGCTGAGTTTGATATTAATAATCTGAAGGGGTTTTCAGTAGAAGAGGACTCCTTCACGTTGTTTTTGAGCCACATATTTCAGAATCCACTCCACTTGCTGGGTCACCGCTAATAACCTCATCAATCAACTGAGCCATGAGACGGTTCCTTTCCTCTTTCAGTTTCAATGAGTCTTATTTTCTGGATAAATGAAGGTTGAATCAAATAAAAAAAATAGCTGTACCATGGAATCAAACGGACTCTTTTAACACTAAGATACTGCCAAGTGATCCACAACAGATAAACAAACATTCTCAGCCTTGAATAAAGCAAAAAAGCGAGCGGCAGATATCGAACCGAAATGGAAGGAAAATCCAATGTTGCTATTCAAGATTAAGACTCTCTCTCTGAGGAGGGTCAGCCTTTGATGTGTGTGCAAACAAATCATAGATAGATAGCCATACACTGGATGAAAAGAAATAACTTCGCTGGAACGTACCACTGTAGGGGAGGAGGACATATCTCCACGTATGTGAATGACAGCTGAATAGCGGCGACACTACACGGCCAAAACCATCCCTTTTAAAAAAAAAAAACATCACTCATTGGTTGGTCGATCGGTCTCCATTGGTGACCCCGGGCCCTTTATAATACATACTTATCCAGAGAAAGAGCACGTCTCAGTTCTGGTGAATCTTGTTTGTGTACCTTGTAAGTAAGTGTCCCATTTCACAAAAATAGCTTCATCTGTCTTTTCAGAGTGGAAGTTCAAAATGTCCTTCAATCTCTGTGGACTCAATTATTCAGTGAGTCCATCCCCCGTTGCTGTCGAGGTTTAAGTGCATGTACAGGTTGAGTCTACTTGATGGGGAACCAAACTTGCAGGGATGAACAAAGCAAGAATACACATGAGAATCCCTGAGACAAGGGTTCTCAGACACACGGTTTAAAAGGTACGCATTTGCATCTATTGAAAGTTGATGAAATGTACTTTAAAGTAGCATTATGCAAGCTTTTATGCTAAAAACACACCTGTTTTATCAACCGTAATCACTTGAGTGGAGCTGCAGGATATAGAGCGTCCCATCACCACTGATTGAGACGCCAGCAATTCAACCTGTCTGCCAAAATTAGATTCAAGAAGCGTCTCCCGTTAGAGGAGGTGAAGAGTTGAAGCTCGAGAGAGGAGCACGATAAAATAAATGAACAAACTGCTGCTTTGGTCGCGGGCCAAGAAAGAAAAGGAGAAAGGTTTTTTTATAATCACATTACTTTGCACTGCGATGCATTTTTGCTTCATTGGGCAGGTGGCACTTTTTTATTTTATTTTTATAATTTAACTCGACAATCCCGTTTTCCATGCCAACCAAAACAGAGAGCCAACCTTTGTAGGTTCTAATATACACTTCACTGTCGTTTTTTCAATCACTTAACACAAATTAAAAAATAAAACATTCTAGCAACTTCGTGAGACTGTACTTAGATATGCCAGAGCTCCTAGCTAAAGGCTAACGTCAACATGCTAACAGAACTATTTAATGATTTAGCATGTTCATTTTGACTGGATGCTAATTCATGCACATTTCAATCCACTATTATGCAAATACAGCACGTAATTACATGGCTAACATGCATTCAGGAGAAATGCTTTTCTTTTTTAGCGTGTTAGTATGCTAATGTAAACAAGGTACAGCTGGTATTTGAGAAGCCAAAGAATAGTTTAATCCGAGTTTCATCCGAAGAGGAACATGAAGGTCCAAACCAAGTTTCATTACAGATCCGTCCAATAGTTGAGCTTCTTCAATTTAAAACTGCAAATGTCGACCGCATAGTGGCAATAAAAGGAAAAGTCAAGTGCTAATCAAATATTGATCACCAGGGGAACATGATTTCTTTGACCAGATTTGGCAATCCTGACCAAAATTGTTGAGATATTTCCCACTGGACCAAAGTGGTGATTACTGACAACAAATAAGCTTCATTTTAGATTTATTTTGTTAAGAAAAAGTGAAATAAAAACAAAAGAATTCATTAAAAATAAACCAGCACCCATGTTTTGGGACCCATTGTCCCAAACACAATAGCAACTAAAGAGATGATTAAAGCGTTGATTGCTTGCTCACAGGAAGCCGTGAAAGTTATTTTTTTAAAGTGCTGTGAATTGACGGCACTCGATCGCAAATTAAAAGTTGGGCTTTGCTGTATTGCCGTGACCCGCTTCGTGTTTCGGGTCACTAATAACATCTTGAAAAGCGTGTGCGCCAAGAAGACAAAAGGGCTGAGCTAAATTGACAATAATAATCTGTCCCCTCCGTCTGACTCCCTCTCTTTGTCTCTTCTCGTTTCTAGCAATTATCGAAACGGTGACTCATTGTCGATACGTCCGCTAATGTGGTTAGCTTTGTCTTCGCAAAGGACGACCTTGATCTCAAACACGGATGAGCGTAAGGATTTGTGAAATGAAAAGGGAGTTTTTTTTTTTTGTCTTCATCATCAGAGCCTCCAGCTGTGGCGCGAAAGAGAAGAACTCAAAAAAATAAATAAATAAAGGATCTCAATAAGCTGAAATGATCAAAGACGAGGGAAAAGAAGCAGGGACGAGTGTCTGGAATCGCTCACACAGAACTTGTACTTCAGTGGGTTCATCAGTCCTGACAACAAGAGCGCTATCACACACTCGCAGTTGCTTTGAAATATTGTGCCGTGGCTGGAGTCGACATCTCTCTAAAGATTATTCATGTCAACACAGTTGTCTGAGCTGGAGGTATCAATCCCTTTACATTCACCAGAGACGAGTTCAGGCTGACATGTTAGGGGGAAAGTGCTTTTGATAGATTCAAAAGGCTTTCTGAGTTATGGCTCTGATAAAATCATGCATTCGGGCGAATCATAATCATCTCGTTATCCTTGTGAAACAAGCTGATTATTCAAAAAAAGTGATATCATTTATAAAACACATACATTATATAGTTGGATGAAAGTTGCATTTCAATTCATATTCATAAATCAAGTTTCAGGCCAACAAAGTAAGAATGTGCCAGCTGAGTGATCTTTTGCTTTGCAGCAGACAGCTCCATTCCTCCCCATTAACAGAGACAGCGTTCTGCACGAGGAACCGCAGCGGAACCACATCGATTATTTCACAACGGAAAACTTTAGTTCTGTTTCCCCTATCAAGCTTTTAAACTACGGGTTTTTGTTTGTTTTGCTGCTTGAATAGAAACTTTTTACAATTACTGAAAGCAACCTCCATAAACATTTAAGTAAATCGTTAAAGAAAGCACTCATACAATACTTCATTTAAAAAAAGCAACATAGCCTACAGGGACACACGGATTTGGGGGACCTAAAGTGACGAGCTCAGAAATGAGCTCCCATTTATTTGCTTTTGTCATACTTTGCAATGATATTAAAGTGAACCTTCCTCACACGACAAATACAGGAATTGTCTTTCCGTATTTAATTATTGTGTGTCTGTTTTTCCTTTCTTTTTCCTTCTTTGAGTCTTTTCCATTCCTGTGATGGAGTGTCTTTTATATTCAAAGTATTAATCCAATTGTTTGTATTCAAGAAGACAAAAATTGTTTACTCAAAATTGGACTCCTACTATATGATAATCAATTTCAGAATAACATACGTTATTGAATGGTATATTGTAAAGTACATTGTATACTAGCGGCCAAACACTATCAGGTGTGTTGAAAACAATCTCAGCTAACCAGTGAGCCGATCGCTCCACATGACACCACATCCTGCTCGGTTAGTTTGGTTGTCTCGCTGCATTAAGATGAGCTTTTTGTCATGTGTGTCGGCGCATACATGCTCTTCATGGTCTTCATCGACCAGCGGCAGCCATTTCACTCCAGAGAAGAGGATCACCTTTCCACCCCGACACCCTTCATTTGCTGCTGGGGGTGAGGTACTAAATAAAAAGATCTAACCGGCGAGGTAGCGACGAATCAAGACGACGTAGTAAGAAATAAAATGCATAAATAGATGGAGACCGTTTTCCCTGTGACGCCACTTTCACACAGCCACAAATAGCAGCCCGGCGCTTTACACATGCTGGGAGGTGAAAATGATCTGCTTTGACACTTGGGTCAGATGTGAGCAGTGAAGAGACACGTCATGTCATCCAGCGGCTGCAGTGCAATTATAGACCAAACGATTGACTAATAATGTAAGTAATTGATTCTCCATTCTCGATGCTGTAAAATGAGACTAACGGCGTCTGAAATGGGAGCAAACAGTCTATCGACACGTCGCAGTGGGCATCGAGCTTTGGGGACTACTTCATTTCTGGTATTGTGACATCCATAATAGGGAATCATGGCTTCATCTTGGTTTCACATAATCAGTCTACTTTCATGCACAGAGCAGGTGGTCCTAATAATGTCGATGCTTGGTTGATGCGCACTGGCATCCTCAATAGTAGAGCGGTAAATTCAAGACGCCGCCCACTCACTGGCTCCAGCGCGGGCGACAACAACACAGTGTCGATGTCAAAGTGCGTCCATCTTTGTCTGGTAATTTACCGGCTGCGTTATCGGACTCTCCCAGCAGCAGCTATAAAAGGCCGGCGCTTTCGTCTGAATTTAATGCCGCTAATGCCGTTTAATCACTCAACCATTCATCACAGTGTGTCTTAAATTACTATCAGCTTCATTTGGCATTGCATCATCCCAGCCTGTGGCCATTACCGTCGGAGCAAATGAGGAAAGATAATGTGTTTTGTTCAAAGGCGGATGAGAAGCTCCCTGGAGTTTGGCCGACATCATAGCGCTGGAGTAAGTGTGTGTGTGATCAATATGGATGATGCATCCGATGCACCCTCGGGATTTGACCTGGTTTTTCATGGGGAAGTCTCTCACACGCACGCACGCACGCATGCATTGGGCCACATACCCGTGAAGTTCAGAGGGAGTGTACGCGCTACATGGAGGTCACGTGACAGGTACGACTCAAGCAAGGGGACGAGTGTGAAAGCGGAGCTCTGAAAAATAAAAAAAACACAAAATAACAAGGCCGAGCCAGACCAGGTCACGCTGAGGAAATCGTTTTTCCTCCTACGTTGGAACATTTCTGGACAGAAATGGATAAAAGGGGAAGACACACAGCGAGATAAAGGAGTGTGTGACTGCACTAATTCCAGTCCAGTCACCCCCGGGGGCTCGGCCGAGGACTCACATTCCACTGACCGGCGTCCACCGACCCTGACAGGGTGAAGCCAATCAGCGCTGACACGGAGGAAATCACTGGGATGTCACAGCGGGCTCCCGCTCTGCGCTGAAACAAAGTTTGGGCGAGCCGAGCCCGGCCATAGCTCACTGACCCACTACAGGCAGGAGTTTTTAATACACAACAACTCCATCACTCCTGGTGTGTGTGTGTGTGTGTGTGTGTGTGTGTGTGTGTGTGTGTGTGTGTGTGTGTGCGTGTGTGTGCGTTTTAGGGCTGTCAACGAATATCCGAAATTCGAATATATATTCGAATAGTTGTTAAAAAGAGAATTTCGAATGTGAAAATTAATATTCGAATGTGTAAAAAAATAAAAATAAAAAAAAGTATTTTGGAGGATAATTATTGTGAATCTGGCAACCCCCGCCGCGGCCGCGACGAAGTGTCCTCTTTTTCGCAAAAACTCGTCACCCTAGTTGACCTGCGTGGAAGATGGCGGAAAGTGCAGAACCCAGCTTGACCGCAGAAAAAGTGATATTAACCCCGAAACATCTAAAGAGCGATGTCTGGAAACGTTTTGGATTTTGGTCACTTGATGGGAAACTTGTTGAGCCTTCAACTAAAGCAGTGTGTAAGCTATGTAAGCTAGAGTTAGCTTACCATTCGACAACAAGCAACTTGAGGCTACATCAGAGGTGGGCAAACTACGGCCCGCGGGTCGGATACGGCCCGCCGAGTATTAATATACGGCCCGCCGAGTATTATAATTATTATAACATTAAAAAAATATATTAAAAAAAAGTTATTAAAAAAAAATATAAAAAAAAAGTGTTTTATTTTAAATAATTATAAGTTATAGTAAAGACCGCTGTAGCGCTTCTCCGTTCCCAAGTTCAGTTTCCCGAAGCACGATGACCACAACAGACCAGCGTTGATGTTTCTTCATGCTTATTTATTGCACAGCGCTCTTTTAGGCTTTTCGTGTGTGCAGCGGCTGTCATTCAGACGCTGTTGTGGGACTACGGATAATATTATGAACCCAGACACCACGGAGTTTGATGTTCCGACGTATGTGGAGTTTACACAACAAGTATAAAGCAGAACTGGTGGTTATTTCCAAGGTGGATGGCAGAATCGGTATCCGTTTTACGGAGATAAGACCGGCGCAGTTCCTGGAGTCGGAGAAATTCCTGGAGTCGGAGAAATTCACCGAGCTGTGTGCGGCTACGGATAATATTATGAACCCAAACACAAGGGTGTTTCATGTTCCGACATGTTTGGGACTTCCACAACAAGTATAAAGCAAAACTAGTGGTTATTTATTCCATAATCGATACCGGAAAAGACAGCTCTTTTTCACGGAGAGACCCGACGGCGATAAGCCACGCCCCCTTTGTCAAACACTCTCCATCCATCTGATACTGGCCCGGCCCGTCTGTCAAATTTTTTAATTCAATGTGGCCCCTGAGCCAAAAAGTTTGCCCACCCCTGGGCTACATCTACAGAATGTGCACCCAAAAGAATATCCATCCATCCATCCATTTTCGACCGCTTATCCGGGGTCGGGTCTCGGTGGCAGCAGGTTCAGCAGGCCGACCCAGGCTTCCCTCTCACCCGCAACACTTTCCAGCTCATCCTGGGGGACCCCGAGGCGTTCCAAGGCCAGCCGGGAGATATAATCCCTCCAGCGTGTCCTCGGTCTTCCCCGGGGTCTCCTACCAGTTGGACGTGCCTGGAAAACCTCTAATGGGAGGCGTCCAGGAGGCATCCTGACTAGATGCCCGAACCACCTCAGCTGACTCCTTTCGACACGAAGGAGCAGCGACTCGACTCCAAGCTCCCTCCTGATGTCCGAGCTCCTTACCCTATCTCTAAGGCTGAGCCCGGCCACCCTACGGAGGAAGCTCATCTTCTTACCCTATCTCTAAGGCTGAGCCCGGCCACCCTACGGAGGAAGCTCATTTCGGCCGCTTGTATCCGAGACCTCGTTCTTTCGGTCACGACCCAGAGTTCGTGACCATAGGTGAGGGATGGAACGTAGACCGACCAGTAAATGGAGAGCTTCGCCTTCCGGCTCAGCTCCCTCTTCACCAAGACGGACCGGTACAGCGCCTGTTTTACTGCTGCAGCCGCACCGATCCGCCTATCGATCTCCCGCTCCACCTTACCCTCACTCGTGAACAAGACCCCGAGATACTTGAACTCCTTCGCTTGGGGTAGGCAGTTTGTCCCCACCTGGAGGGAGCAGTCCACCGGTTTCCGGCAGAGCACCATGGCCTCAGATTTGGAGGTGCTAACTCTCATCCCTGCCGCTTCACACTCGGCTGCAAAACGCCCCAGTGAATGCTGGAGGTCACGGTCCGAGGAAGCAAACAGGACCACATCATCTGCGAACAGCAGAGATGCGATCCCGAGATTCCCGAACCGGATCTTCTCTGCCCCCTGGCTGCGCCTAGATATCCTGTCCGTGAAAGTCACGAACAGACAAAAGAATATGACATCATCAAATGTGGAACTTCAGAGAAACAGCCCCGTCTGGATACCTATTTTGCGTCGTCCGCCACAAGTTCGTTGTCTGCGGCACGACAGGAGGCCCGCACGCAAAAATTTATTTCGTTCATATGCGAGGACATGAGGCCGATCAGTGTGGTGGATGGGACAGGCTTCAGGGAGTTCTGTGAAGCACTGGAACCGAGGAACCTTATCCATAGCCGTGGAACAGTCACCAATAGAATTGTATAACAGCACCTCAGACAAAATAAAGAAATCAATCAAAGACAAAGATGTGGCTCTTACCACGGACGGGTGGACATCCCTAGCGACAGCATCCTATGTAACAGCAACGGCCCATTGGATTAGTGATGATTGGGAAATGCATAACAATGTGCTAAGAACAAAAGAGCTTAAGGTAAGCCACACTGCAGAGAATGTAGGCGAATGCATTCAAGAGATCTTGGACGTTTTTGACATAAAGTGGATCTGTGATTGCCATCACAACGGACAATGTCACTAATTACGTGAATGCAGTGGAGCGACATCTTCAAACAGTAAATATACCATGTGTGGCGCACACAATAAACTTGGCTGTGCGTAAAGGGCTCGGGGTCAGAGCCATTGAAATCCCCGTTAGTAGGCTGAAAGTGTGCGGCCTCACATTTCAGCAAATCATCCTCCTCGAGCAGAAACAACAACTTTTAGGATTGAAAACGGAGAAGCTGATCGACGACTGTCCAACGCGATGGAACAGCACATATGAAATGATCTGCCGTGCATCGGAGCAGCGAGCAGCTGTGTCTGCTGTCATCTTCGAGAAAAAACTGTCAAGAATGGAGCTGACCACAAGCGAATGGTCCCTAATGGAAAAGGTGAGCATAGTGTATGAAATATGTACCGTAATAGGCTGGACAAATGCAAAACTGTCCTACATTTTTTTTAAATAGGTAGAATGATGGCCCTAATTTATTTACCGAGTGTGAATATTATTAATACGATGGATAAATGCAAAGTTGTCAATCTAATATCAACACATATTATATTTACTTATTTATTGCAGGTGCAAGAGGTCCTTAAACCCTTTAAAGTGGCAACAGAAGCACTTTCAACTTGACAAATATCCAACCGCGTCGGCTGTACTGCCTTTAAAACATGTTCTGCTCGCTCAACTGAACAAGCGAACGCCAGGCGAACCAGAACCACCTGCATTGTCCGAGATGAAGACAAAGATCATCACAGATCTGGAGAAGCGGTATAGCGAGGGAAAGGATGCATTTATGCAGCTTAACAAAGCGAGTTATCTGGATCCACGCTTTCATCGCCTCGTTCATTTAAAAGAGGAGCAGAGACGGCAGGTGCAGGTGGCTATACTGGAGGAGATGAAACAAGTGAATGTGGCAGGCAGTGAGGCCGCTGCCGGACAACCCCATGATCAGCAACCCGCTGAGAAAACTGCTTTAACTGCTATGGGGTGTCTCTTCGGAGACATCAATCTGCTGCTTCAAAGAGAGATGTCGATGTATGAACAAGAGTCTCCAATACCTGCTCAACAAAATCCTCTCATGTGGTGGAAAACGTTGGGCTCTGGGAGATACCCTCACGTCGCCCAGATGGCAAAGAAATATCTTTCCATCCCCGGATCCTCAGTCCGCTCTGAACGCGTCTTTTCCTCCGCTGGGAATATAGTCAATAAAAAGTGATCAGCACTGGCCCCTTCAAATGTGGACTGTCTTGTGTTTTTGGCAAATAACCTGTCGGCCTTCAGGCCTAAGACCCGACAGTGACCGACGTGCACTGAAAGTTCCTGACAATCCGTGACAATGGAATACATTGCAGTCAGTTTATTTTGTTCTCCCTTTTTTATACAAGCGCCAAGAATGTAAGTAGCCTCTTTCGTTTTTAATAGCACTTTATTTTTTATGAACCTCAGGGTAAAAGTTCTTTGTTGTCACATTTCTCGGAATTGTGTGCCTCATTTTATTTAACGTTAACAGAAACATTACTAGTGTGGGCTAGTCGCTACTGTACTGACTGTATATTGCATGAATAAAATAGACTAGATAGGCTACAACAGCTTCATGCACTGGTTTGATTATTTGCCGTTTCATGCCAAGGAAAAGTTCCATGTTTACCACAGCACAGCTCGCTCGGAGCGTTCAATGTCGGTTCTATACTGTAAAACTTCAATTAATGTAAATAATATTTGTTTCAATCGCGACCTTAAATTGCTTTCACAAAACTCTTGATCAGCACTCAGCATTTGTTTATTGTTGTCCATTTAAACCGCTATGCGCAGAGAGCGCGACGGTGCGGGGGAGAGAGAGAGAGAGAGAGAGAGAGAGAGAGAGAGAGAGAGAGAGAGAGAGAGAGAGAGAGAGAGAGAGAGAGAGAGAGAGAGAGAGAGAGAGAGAGAGAGAGAGAGAGAGAGAGAGAGAGAGAGAGTGCGTGCGTGCGAGAGGCCAAGGTCTGCGGTCTTGGCCATTAGTTCATTTAGTTATTTTTGTGTAAGTAATATGTTGTTAAATGTTTAAACTTAAATAAATTGCCTATACAAGTAGTTATGTCTCATTGTATTAATTTGTCCTGTTATTGACGTGCTAATGCGCGCAACCAGAAAGTCGAATATATTCGAATATATTTGAATATATGTGTTTTTTTTAAAGCGTATTTTTTAAAGAATATTCGAACGTCATTTTTTAGCAATTTTGACAGCCCTAGTGTGTGTGTGTACTATTTTGTAGAAGCCGAGCTCGCAACAATTTTAACAGAGTTTTAAGAGTCTACATGAATTAAAAAGACAAAGTGTAAAATTATGAGATTTTCTCACTTGAAATGAATACTAAAATACACATGATTTACATAGCTGGTTCCATTTATAAATAGGAAACAAGGACATCCTGAAATAGACCAAATCTATAAAAGAAAAGAAACTCTTTGAAATTAATGATGCCTTTTATCCAAATGTATGCGATTCAAAGAGTTATGTTAAGTACTCATACTTTTATGTCCGAGGAACTGATGCATTGTCTATTGGATACACACATTCCTGCTGCAACACCGAACTAAAACAAGGGAAACAAGTAGGGTTCTACTATCAAAACCCCTGGAGGTTTTTCTTGATAACGAGTCGGGTGGTCGGGAGTAAATAAATTGTCACTTTTAAAGCTAGTTAGCCTGTTACTCCCATAATTATCTTCTTCCCCAACAGTGGTGAAGAACACGTGGAGCAAATGCCAGGAGTTGCATTTTGATTGAAACAAGTCTGACTGCTGCGTTAGCTAAATGCTAAAATAGTCAGCGCACGGGGCGACATTAAATACCTTCCAGCCTACTTCATGGAGAACAATGAGGACAGTTCAGCGTCACTGATCTATTTCACCCGAATGTGTTCTGGTCAGTCAGCGTGTGGTTCACTACCCGGCCTGGAACCGGTGCAGGCGTCGTTATTTAAGCAGTGAATCTAAATGCAACCCTGTCCGTGTCAACAAAGGGGTACCCCATGGCTCAGTGCTGGGTTCCCTACTTTTGGCTTCCTTTGGGTCCTGTAATCATTCAAGGGTGGATGGATTCATTCTTTGCCAACGTTTAAGGTACACAACGGTAACTTCACACGAACCCTCTGTCAAGCAGCAACTGTCTGTGCTCAAACGTAACGCCAACAGAGCTCTCGGGTTGTGGCATCACGATCTTCGAAGACATCTGTTGGTGGAACGCCGACCGCTCCATCTGCTCCACTTCAGAAGTCTGGCAACTGGGCGTTTCAAGTCAGCAATTATTATTTTTTCAAACTTTTTTTTTTTAAGTTAAAGTGCAAATTATAAATTGGTTTATAATGTGATGCTGCTGAGATTCAGCTCTTTGAGGATTATCTCCTATCCGTGTTCGCGTTGCACCTCTGCCAGCTGCAATATAGAGTGGCAGTATGCCACTTTGCTTAATATTAGACAGCTTTGTTGAACACTCAATTCTGATTGGCCATTGAAAGGTAATCTGAGGTCTGCCCAGACGTCTCTTTCATCCCATTTAGCCATGGGCGTCTGGTCCATTTTGTTGATTTCTCTTCATATCAGCTCACTTCTACCACAAAGCTGTTTACTGATGCAGACAGTCCTGCTTTTCAAGCTCCTCGGTGGCTTTAGTTTGAAATAAAAGCATCGGATTTATCTGTAGTGTCAATTGATTGATGTCTTTTGTAAGCAACCATGTAATAGGCGGGATTCTGAGGGAAGAAAGTCCTCATGGTGAAATAAGCCCCTTCAGTGTTATGAAGAGCCTCCTATTTACTCGTTAAATCATCTTGCAGGGGCTTCAGCTGGAGCAGTGGCCAGTTGGCTGTGTATTATCCCTTTATTGTGAAAATCACAACCTACAGGTGGGTGATACGATAAAAGCAACACCTCTTCAATGTAATGCAATTCAAAAGAATAGTACGATCCATTAAAAGATGGTCTCTTGTTGATTATTTTCATGGTATGTTTTTTTTTCAGCGCTAGATCCAAGTTGCTTTGCCGTGTACAAAAGGACATACAGGAAATTATTTTGTATGTGATTCAGCAGAGATTTTCCTCATTGATATCAGACTCAATGTTTACCATTCATTCATTTTTTTAAGATTATGTTTTGGGCTGTTGCCTTTTTATAGGATAGAACAGCCAAAGAGAGACAGGATTCAATCACATGTTACAAATTTGACTCAAGGGAATTCTATCCCGAGACCCTTGATTCAGATAAAGAAAAACTCCACTAATAACATCGATCATCTTTTTCTTTCTGTCCCTCATGTGAATGGATCATTAATAGGTCAGGAAACTACAACTACAAAGCAGCGACTACAAAGTTGAGAGTATTTTCCAAAATGACTGTGCATCTCTTGTTGGCTCCTCTGAGTCCAGATAACAAAAACAACTTCTACAGTTCAACTACACCATTTTGTATCCCAAATTGAATTTACCCAATTGCACTTTGGAAGGAATTCTAAATGTACTATGCTAAACGGCTGAATCTCAATGATCTGGCAACCAATTTTGGAACAACTCATTTAAAATGAATTCCATTGTGGCAAAGCTCTTTATGAAATACGTGGTAAACATGCACACCAGTAGACATTCACTTTTAACCATCTTTTTAATTCCATTTTATTTATTTATTTCTGGAAAATAACAATAATGACATGCACAACATTGCACATAAATGGCATTGAGTGCAGCATATTGGTTCATGCACTAATTCATTTTTTTATTTGGGTAATTTCATTCTGAGTGAGCAGATGTAGTCTGAAGTAATACAAGTCACAGGCCAGAGACAGGAAAAAAAAAGCCTAAATTGCTTTTATATCTGGGAATATTTAACGTTGCCAGGCAACTGTCACAACTCAACATCTGGTGATATGGTGAGTTCAGAGATACAACGCTTTCATTATCATGTCTAACTCCGTTAGTATTTTCAAAGCAACACATCAATGAGGTTTTGAGAGAATTTCCGAGCAGAAGAAATGTATTATGTGAGTGTATTGACAGCGGTTGCATTTAGTCTAGAGGCATTTCACTGAAGGCCAAACAACAGACTACTTATGCCTTAATTAAGTTGCTGTTTTCTCATTGCCGCACATAAGGCTTTTAGTTTCAGTTTTATGGCATCTGATCAGGCCTTAGATATTGAAATATGCAACGATCCATATAGACTTAGTAGGATCCATACAAAATCTGTATATGCGCACATTAGCCAAGATACGGCGTGCACACGCACACCTGCACGCAACGTTGCCTTTAAAAGAAATGACCGTCTGGAGGCCTCGCGGCTTCGTTTCCCTCGTCTGAAACACAGACCGTCTAGCTGCCTCGCGGAAAGGTTAACCGACGGATATAATCTAAACATAGCGCACACTTAAAGTGGTATGGATTGTTTTTAGGTCTGCCTTTGTTTAACGAGGATGAAATACGCAGTGCTTTGCTGCTGTGCCAAAACTTGTGTCTCCTTCTCCCAACTGGGGTCGTGCTGACTATGGATAAGTGCCTCGTGCAGACCAACTCCAAAAGAGACCCAGACTATCCCTAGAAGGGAAATTAAATGTGTGAGAGGCTTCATTATACAATCTGACTTCAATTCACCACCTCACCATCTGCATGGCCAATTAAATAAATTAAAAAACACACAGTTTTTACGCCCGGGCTGGGCCTCAGAGAAGGTCTGCGCTGCTCGTCTTTGTTTTCCACTCTAGTTGCTCTAATCAGAGCCGATTCCCGGGACGTGAACAAAGCGTCCACACCTGTCTTCCCTGGCTTCTTTTAGCACAGAAACAGCTGCGGTGGCCACGACCTCCACATGCAGCACGAGTGATTGCGGCATTCACGTAGGATGACGCTAACACGGGGCAATGGATACATATGTGTGTGTATGTGTGGGAATACAGAGAGAAAGCATTAACTCACCATATCGATGGATGACACAGGCCCGATGCTGTTGACATATATGCCCACATCGATGACTGTAGGTTTCACTGCAAGAGGCGGAAGGGAGAAGAATGAGTGACGGTAGCTGCACATATTGTAAGTGGGACATGTGACATTCATACATGCGATCATTCTATTTTATGTGTCATTTGTCTGTTTTCATGATGTTATGTATGGCCAGAACAAACGATCAAATCAATAATAGAGTTTAAAACAATGTTTTTCATCGCTCAATGTTGCCTGAACCAATACAATCAGAGAGGCAAGATTTACTCCTGAAATCAGAAAAGGCTGCACCGTGCTTCCTGGAGCCGTTACTGTGTTACCATGGCAATTAATAGCATTTCCAGGGAGTATGTAGGATATTGGGTAATTTTGCTTGGCAACAACATTCGGTTCCAGGAAGAAAAAAATGGAGCAACAGAAATGTTTAACAGACATAAATGCTGCATCTCTGTTTTGCTTCATTACAGTAAAAGAGACATGGGTTTAATGGGTTGTGTGTTCCATCGTTTGTGGTTCAAGGCAATCAACACAAAACGTTGTGTTCTTGGATGTTCATGTCAGAATACTAGGGCTGCAACAACGAATCGATAAAAATCGATTATCAAAAGAGTTGGCAACGAATTTCATTATCGATTCGTTGTGTCGCGCGATTATTACGCCATTCAATAAATCGCGGAAGAAAAAAAAAAAAAAAAGAGCGGAGCAGAGCAACTGGCCGGCCAGCGTGTCTGAGATTGGAGTGAAAAAAAGCTGAGGTCGTGATCTTAGCAATAGAAGATCTTTGATGTGACTAGACTTGGCCAATCAGCGTTAAGATGTCTCCAGCGTCTTCGTTTCCCTCAAACTTGTTTTTAATTGCTATCACGTTAGCTAACGTGTTTGTTTTGTGTATTGTCGTTAAAGTTACTTTACGTTCCGTGATGAACGTAACGTGATGAAACATGCCGTAACCCCCCGGTCTGGTTCAGTTCACCAGTCACTCGTTAACGTTAAACCGGAGGATCTGGCTGCAGGTTTTTATTTATTTTTACTCAAAGTAGAATGAATCAAATCACGTAGTTGGGCTTAGCCAACAACGTGACTTCGTGGTCGTAAGAGACTCAGAATGAAATAGTTTAAGGAAGAGGACGCTCTATATTCAGACGTGAGAGGAGCAGTACAGCTTCCTCTGTCCCAGTATTTCATACCTATTGATAAAGCAGGTATGTAAAAGCAGCCTCTGCTCCAAGGAGATCAATTACAGTAAAAAAGGGCTCACATTTGGCAGATGTAAAGCATACATGTGTATGTTTTTAGTGTTAGTCCATTTTTATTTTATTTTTTTAATTAACAGCTCAGGGATGTTCAAGGAGCAACCTGTTTGTGCTTTCTGAAGATGTTTTGCACGGTCACTTCTGTTTTTGAATAAAGGGTTGGAAATTAATGTTTATTTTTTTATTTTTTTATCCGATTCATCGATTAATCGGAAAAATAATCAACCGATTAATCGATTACTAAAATAATCGTTAGTTGCAGCCCTACAGAATACACATGATGTATCTGGTAAACATCCTACATCATAGGGTCAATTTAAACTATTGTATTGCCACACAGCAAATTTCACACTGCCTCTTCTAAACTCTCACACACACACACACACACACACACACACACACACACACACACACACACACACACACACACACACACACACACACACACACTAGGGGTGTTTAACATAACGGGGGGCCTCCATGGCCACATCATTTTGGGATAATTTGTTTCTAAATATACGGACGTGTCCCCAAGAAGATGCATTTTAATCCTTTAACATTTTTGTCCAATAAACCAAAAAAGGATGGATCCGTTTCATGACATCATTGGATCCAATAAAGCCTCAAAATAGTTCTCTCTCAAAAAGACGCTGTGGCCTTACTGCAGCCATTCACTTTGATCACGGCTGAGAGACGGGACACAAACACTCCTCTCCCTTTGGAGTGCTGTCGACCAACTGCACAGCCTCGTTCAGACAATAGTGCAAATGAAGGTCGATCTGCTTAAGTTTACAGCCTATAGAATGAGGTCAAGCGTGTGAGCATGTGGGAGCGCCCTGTGTCATAGTTTGATATTGTTATTGCATGTTTGTGACCTTCGGATCGGACGTGCCTGGAATCTGCGGCCCGGCGGGGAAAGCGGGTGATGCGAGGAGGGTGAGGCGCCTTTTACTGTCAGTTTTTTTTGCGCCCAGAAGGTGAGACGTTCCGCTATGAGGTGCTGCATTGACAAAAAAAATATATTAAAAGAATCTCTGTGGGAAGTCCTTTTGGAGCAAGTTAACTCAAGGGTGCTGCGCTTCATGCACACACACAAGATATTTTACAGATCCAGTTGCAGCTAAAAAGAGTGGCCTCTTTTATCTGCACCGCACAATTAACATTATTACAATTTGAGAGTTGTGGCTGCGTTATCCTTCTACAAACAAATATGTTAAACTTTGCATGTTCATACCCCTTCCCTGCAGAGAAGGTGTCTGCGAGCGGTGAGCTTAACCCCTGACCTCGATCAGTAAAGCCGCTCGCGATCCAACGAGACGAAGTTTCACAGAGCGGCTTCCAGGTGTGAATACGAAGCAGGGTGGCGCTGAGAAAAATAACAAATATCCTCGAGTAAATCTTCTCGGCACAAAAACAGGTCGACAGGAAGGCGAGGAGAGAAAAAAAAATAAAAAATGAAGAGCGACTTTAATTGGAATCTATTTGGTTATCTACAGACAGCGCTGGATTAATTACCAGCACTAAACGATGTTGACTAATAATGTTAGTCGACACGTGTCGCTCCTTAGTGAATCCATGACCCTCATTTAAAGGTTCTTTATGGTTCGCTGATATTGAAGACTTTTTACGACATCGTTAAATCGTCTCCCCAGTCGTGCCATCCTGTGATGTCGATGTGAAAAGTGAAATTGACGTGCACGCGTGTGTGTGTTCACGTGCGCACGTCTGCGTGTCGTGTCTCCAGGGACTCGCTGTGCTGGACCACTGATGCAAATAGTTTGGGTTGGAGAAGGCCTGCTGGGAGGCTTTGATTTGATTCCAGCAGCATGTTCTGCTCCACCAACTGGACAATGAGGGACAACAATGCAGATGCGCTTCTGAAATTATTATTATTATGATTATTATTATTATTATTAGTCTAGGACTCAGATTGCCTCGTAGTACAGATACGGTCTCTGTGGTCTTTAGGTAGAAATCTGTATTCCAAAAGACACAGCATCCATTTCCAAGAGTGGAGATGCTGATAATATGAGGCGGAGGTACTTTTAAATGTTGCCCTCAGCAATAACGGAAAAGAACCACTATTATATGATTGTCATGACATTTAGTACGGACAATCGTGGTCCCAAGAGGATGAATCTGAAGAACGCTTGTTTTCAACATTTTCACTGATCCAGTAAAACATCTCAACATCGACTGGCTGGATTGACCTTAACTACAGATTCCTAATGACTTGGCCCAACCCACAGTCATTTCCTCCAGAGCCACCATGAGGTTGACGCCAATAAGCGCGATGAAGTTTAGTCACATGTTGAACTGACAGCGCCCTTGGACCCAGAAGAGGACTACTTCATTTCTGCTTTAAAATAATGTTCAAGTCACAGCAGGGTTTCCTCCTGGCATCCTTCTGGTCCCTGGCTAAACATCTCTAACCCTCTTTGGGAGTACTGTCTGGCACCACTACTGCATGGGCATCGAGCCCAAGTTCAAGCTGAGAATCCAATCTTTGTGGTCCATTTGGGGAAATCTGGCATTGAAGGCGTGCACGACACAATACACAAGCAAAGAGAAATGCAGATGCATCCATTGTTCACGGAGGGGAACCGGGGGCCGGTATTCGAGCATGCAGTGGGAAAACCCCTCTCAGACGGAGATAAACAAGATGCACACCTTTAGGCAATGCCAACTAGTCCCAACTCATCTGCAGGTTTTTGGATTATGGGGCGGAAAAAACACCTGAAGGGATCCGAGGTGACAGCGTCCCTCCTTTGGGACCCATTTGCAGAGGAAACGGAGACAATTTAAAAAGACCACGGGAGTGTAAGCATGGGCTGGAAAGCTGATCTGTTACAGCTTAGCAGCAGCATTTGAGAACTGGGACAACCTGAGGGAAATCGTCCTCAATTTACACCGCGGTGGATAATCAAGGTAGAAGATGACAGTCGGAATAAAGTCGTGTTTTAGACAGTCAGCTCTACCGAGTTACGGTAATCACTCCGTCTTCACTTGGATTCATTTCCCGGTGCAACACACGAGGAAATAACTACAGTCCATTGAGTCCAGCCTCCCTGGAAGTGTGTGTCTGTGAGTGTGTGTGCGTGTCTTTGAGCAAACACAACCATCACAAAAGCTGAGTCGACCTGACATATGTCCAAATAGTGCATGGCAGATTCATGTGGGATGGTGCATAGGTAATGATGACGCTGCTGTAAAAAGAGATCATTCGAGACAGATATGCCCTTCTTCTGTGTAGTTTTTCTTCTTCTTCTTCTTCTTTTCCCCCCCACTCTTCTGTGTGGGAGCTTGTTTTGCTCGCTTTCATCTCTCAAAGAGAAAGAGAAAGTTAAAAAGCACGTCTAATCAATACGGGAAGAAACTTAAAAACATCTTCCTAACTATCAACCTATCCATCCATCAACCTAATTTTCCATTTCTAATGGAGGAACCACGATCCAGTCTAGAGACCAGATGAATCCTTCCTCCTCCTCCTCTTCATGTTGCTCATCTTCCTCCTCCTCGTCTTGCTTTTCAGAAAAGCATGACAGGCCCCATCTGTATTACCACATTACCCTGTGGGCCTCGATTAAGAAGAAAGGGCTTTAATGCCTGCTTGGCCTTGCTGGCATGACAAATGCATTACGCATTGTCAGCCCCTGTACACACACACACACACACACACACACACACACACACACACACACACACACACACACACACACACACACACACACACACACACACACACACACACACACACACACACACACACGTACTCATCCCAGCTGACCGTTTAACTCCCATATGTTCAGAGTCCGAGGAGCACGGTACTGGGAGTGCCGCCTCAGTGGGCTGTCAGATGCTATCCCGAGGGTTCGCCTCACATCTTCAGTCTCACTTTCAAAATAAATGTGCTGTAAAATAATTCATCATGTCCTGTTTACCAAAAGTCGTCTACAGTACTGAAATCCCTCCAGCTGTTTGCCTCAGGTGGCTGCAATAGAAGAACACTGTGAGACAAAAGAAGTACTACTGTCCTTAATGCTAAAGTGCATTTATTGTAAATTGCGTGAAGGGGAGTATCCGACTGTTTGGCATCAGCTTCACCAGATAAAATTGCCATATCACATTTCTCTGAACCATAAAACAAACTGTGCTTAGGCTAGAGCTGCAAAGTAATTTTACTTCCGACAATATCCTCAAGGTCTTTCATATAGAAATGAGGCACTCTACCTATATGTGGTTTTTACGTAGCTCAGATTTGTGTCTTTGAATCTTTTGTACATCAGTTAGCCATGGTGTACGCCTCGAAATACAATACTTCTGAGCCTCGGCTGCTGTTGCTATGGAGACGAAGCCAGCCTAAATCGTGAATCAGATCCCTAGTGGATCCAAAATGCTTCATCCTTGAATTTTGTGAACCAAAACATGCTGCAAAAGTTGCTGAATTCATTCAAATTTGACCCAAAATGTCAAAGAGAATTGAACCCAGAAACCTCGTCAGATCACTTCCCTGGAAACAGTTCGTTTGCATTATTCCAGTTCAACAAGTGCAGTCTGCTCGGAACTACAGCCTCTTTTCCCGTATACTTCCAAGTCACAGTTACGGGTCATTAAGTTCAAGTCGGCTATGGATCCACTAAGAATTTAGTCCGCAGACATTATCCATCACTCCACACTCTGCTGCAATGGTACGGCCCATGCACAGAAATCACACATGATGTCGTGCGTGACCTCTCCGCTCCAGCGTCGGTATGTGTAAACGCCCTGCAGCCCACAATGCCTTTGGTTTGGGTTTGCACTGGAAAAGCTCTTGTCCTCCGGTGGTGAACAACGCTCTCTGCTGCTGTAGGTAATGAATCTGAACGACGTCAACGAGGGGAACTTATACTATATATACACTCAGTATAAACTTAGTACACTAAGTATACGTTCCTTATAGAATAACATGCAAGACTTAGTTTAGTACAAACTGACACTGAACATTAAAAGATCAAACAACACATGGAGCCATTGTTACAAACAAGGCTTTTATGTACACTTTCAGAGAAAATAAAAGAATGCAGAATTGTACCTTTGGAAATAAGAAATGCTTGTTGCTAAAGTTGTAAAGGTGTTTGTACCACAACTGTTAGTCCCTTTGACAAAACAATTATGTAGCTCCAAGTTTGAGTCCAGAAACAGTCAAAAATACGTTTTATAGTTTGACATTTTGGGAAACAAGCTCATTTGCTTTCATGCTAAGCGTTTGAGAAAAGAATGGATACCTCCCTCATGTCTGTCCATTAAATATGAACCTACAGCCAGTGAATAGTTAGCTTAGCTTAGCACAAAGACTGGGAGCAGAGGGAAAGCGCTAGCCTAGTTCTGTCTAAAGATAATCTAACAGTCTGTCTAAAGCACAATAATAATATTTTTGTTATATTCTTTTTCTTGTCTGGGTGCAATGCCCTCCTGGAGTATGTGCTTGACGGGCCGCGACCAAGAAAAAAAAAAAAAAAAAGAGCTTTTCGATCAGTAACTGCACCTCCAGCTCAGACTGAATGGTACAAATTCGGAGCTTAAACTATCGTCAACAACTTAATAGCAGACCAAAAGGTTCACACATGGGAGGCCATTGTGTGCCGGTCCTTTTCAGAGCACCAAAGCACCACTTGTGCACTTTTGTTTCAGAGCCTGAAGGCCTGTTCTCATAAATTAGTGTTGTATTTCACAGCCACAGTCATGTAAATATGGGCTGACGACAGGAATATCTGTGTCAGCTCTCTGGTGTCAGCCCCCTAGCGGTGATCACAAGTAGGCCGTGCAGCAGTATTTTTTTTCTTCATATGTACTCCCCAAACTCCCTTTTGGCGTGGCAGACACAAATGCCCTGATCTAAAAATCACGACGGGACTCTCTCGGGTCCCCAGCAGTGTAAAGTAGATCGGATGAACTTGAGATATGTGAAGGACATAGACAGAGACTCCTCACTGTATTATATGTAATGGTCTGGATGTGGTGATGGGGCACAGTGGCCCCTAATATTTATGTATGCGACTGCACCAGCCCCACTAGGGGAGAAACCGCTCTCTGCTGTCTTTTGCAGCCTCTCAGCCAGCATGCTGCACCACACATTGGCAAAGCAGTAGATTGTCGAGGCGCGCGCACACACACACACACACACACACACACACACACACACACACACACACACACACACACACACACACACACACACACACACACACACACACACACACACACACACACACACACACACAGTTGATTGCTGAAAAATGTCACACTGCCCGAGAAGCGCCAGAAAAAAAAAAAAAAGACAAAAGGACTTGGCTGATATACATATAAAAGCTCTCAGAACTAGCTTTTAATGAAAATGATCAAATGGATTTGTTCGATAATGGATCAATTTACATAACATTTGAGCAAAATGTCAGAGCACACCTCAGCTCACACTGGTTGAAAACCGAGGTAATTAGATGGAGAGGTGGTAAAAAGATCAGACAAATACCTTTTTCCCCCCCATTCAGACACCTCTCTATACAATATTTGTTGTCCAATGGAAAAATCCCACTCTATTCAGAGATGTCACTAATAGTCTTCCCCCTTCATGAATGGAAATGGAAAGTACAAAAAAAATGTAAACGCCTCTCAATATCAGGTAGCCCAGTTATTATCTATCCCTTAACTATGACCTCAGATATAAATATATAACTGAATGTCCACAATTTCAGACGGCAATCTTCTTCTTCATCATAATAATAATAATAATAATGATGAGGAAAGGGGGACATTGTGCATGAAATTATGTTTATGAAAGAAAACTAAATTCTGAAAAGCTCTCTGTTTTCCATGCACTTTTGAGACGGGCCCCAAAACTTCATCTTGTCAGTTTCCAGTCTCTTCAAGTCACGCAAGCAAGGTGCCGGGCTTAAATATCAGATGACGTGGTAAAAATAACACCCGTAGTGTTATCCTGAACTGCTCTGCAGCTAATGCTGGAAACTGGGGTTCAACTCCACCAACGACACTATTTCTGTCCCAAAGAAATGTTTAAATAACTCAAACGGCATGCAGGCCGCGACCGACAGAAGCCATCTGGTTCCTGCAAGCAGGGAGACGCAAAGGCTAAAAATGATTTTGCAAATGCTATTTGACCCACATGTGTACATTTCGGCATCCCCCCCCCCACTCCAACGGGACAAGCTGGGGCGAGCCATCGGCCCCGCAGAGAGCAGCATCAGCTGCAGTCACCCAACTACTGGGAAGCTGAGTCCCTCACACGCAGGTGATGCTTCCTGCTGAACTCCTCCACTTCATCTGACCGCCTTTCCTCTGGCAGACTACACGTCCAGCAGTGGAGTCCAGTGGAGTGAAAGCAGCTGATTACAATTAATAACATAATAATAAAGAATACGGCCTAATTTGACAACTGTGATGCTACACAGCAAAGTGAACCCAGCGGTTTTAATAGAGGGGCTCTATTGTGTGAACCTTTACAGCAAGTTAATAATACCAGCGCCATAACACTCAGAACTGCAGAGTGAAAAGAAAACAGTTGTGAAATGGTGGAGAGAAAAAATAAATAATCACCTTGGTGTTGAAAAAATAAATACTTAAAGGAATAATTTGAAGGATGTGTATATTTGTTTTCTTAACTTAGATGCAAAGATCGACACAACACGTCTTGCTAGACAAATATGATGCAAAAGCCTGCAACTGGTTAGCTTAGCTTAGCATGAAGACCTGAACAAAAACTTAAATTAACAATTTTACACTGGGAGGGGGGGTTTGTACGAATAAAACAAACAAGACCGAGGACAGGATTAGTAGCTTCTTGTTTAGCGAGCATACAAGAGAGTGGTTTTGATCGTCTCTAACTCTCGGCAGGAAAGCAAATAAGAACCGTTTTTAATATAAACCTTAAATAACTTATTTGCTGACAAGCAGGGAATAAAACACATATTTCACAATTAAAGTTGATACCCTACTTTGTTACACATCAAGCAGTTACTGAGCAACATTATCGTTCATGGGGAGACATGTTTGTTTTCACCTGTTGAATGAAAGTCCTTTATTCACTAAAGGCTCGGTTTTTGGTCTCTGCCAGCTACTGAGGGACATATGAATGAATGAATGAATATATACTTTATTAATCCCCGAGGGGAAATTTGGTGTCGGGGTAGCAGCAACTTACAATAAAATAAACAAAAACAGCAGGACGAAAGATAAAAGATATATACAATAATAATAAAGATAATAATAATAATAATAATAATAATAATAAAATAAAATAAAATAGAAATAGCTGGGATAATAATAATAAAATAAAATAGAAATAGCTGGGATATAAAATAGAAATAGCTGGGATATAAAATAGAAATAGCTGCTAAACGTTCCACTGTGTTCACTCGCTAGTTTGAAGATGGGCAGGATAGGGCACAGTGGGCTTTTGTTTTTTTAATATAAAGACCGGACACCTGAACGATAAGCCGAAACTCGCTATGAAGTACCATAAACTGGTGCCTTTGAGCAGGGTACTGCATAGCCAGCAGAACTGGGGCTTAAATTAGCAGCCAGCTGTGTACATCTACCTGGATACATTTGGTATTGCTGACGCACGTTTGCTCAGCAAATCTTCCTTGGATAAACAAACATTATGTAAATTGAATGCAGGTTCACCGGGTGACCCTGCAGAGTGTGTTTTACTACGCGCTGTGGAAATACTAGTCTGGCTCATTTCCTTGGACGGAGCTCAAAAGATGTGAGTCAGGTGTGCCGAGGATTCGGTAACAACTCATATATTCTCTTTACGAACGCATAAAAGAGTGTAAGTCTAAATGAAAAGACGATCCCATCGGACAGATATTGACCGTCTGCGTGGGTGTGTATACCCTACTAGTACAGCACTAGCTGTACAGTATTCAGCTCCCTGAATGAAATATAATAGATCTGGGAAGAGAAGGGATTTCTGTTCCCCCGGACGTTTAATGAGAGCCAGGCAAAGAGAAAGGTCTCAGTGCTTATGAATCGCCACCAGGCAATCACACGGCTAACACAAGTAATAATGCTGCAATATAAGATGGGGGGGGGGGGGGGGGGGGGGGGGGCTTGTTTGCTTGTTTCACACAAACAGTTATGCATGCAATGAGGAGGGCGTTCAAAATGAATTATCTCACAATTCAATTGCTGTTAATAAAGTAAACAGCTCTTATGCCTGCTCACACACTGGCGAATGAGTAGCACACAACCCATTTATTGCATTAGTTACTTCGTGAACTGACTGAATTGAAAGAGCGCGAGTCATTTCCGTGAGTCGTGAGAAGATTTTGGTGCTCAAAAACCCCAAAAACTTTTTTGATGGAATATATTTTTTTTTTATAATAATGCAAGCAGGCCTCGGACGTCTGCCACGACGAAAGGGAACGCTTTAATCTCTTTGATGGGGGAAGAAACTGAATGCTCGGCGCCTCGTTCACGCACACAGCCACGTTGCTGCGCCGACATGAGATTGACGGGAGCGTTCAGTGCATTGCAACTTTCTCCGCGCGCAACTTTGCAACTTTAACACGCGAAAATCAGAGACAGACGTCACAGCGAGAGACACTTTGGATTTAATTAGACTTTGTGTCCGTCAGGTAAACAATGAATTATGCATTATTTGGCTCCCCTGGTGCCAACGCAACAATGGAAACTGCCTGAAACCCAACAAGCTCATCATGTGGATTCAGGCTTTCAGAATAGATGACACATCAGTCTCAAGTTTGATGTCCCCAGAGTGGAAAAACATGCAGGTAACGCCCCCGTTTTTCTGATTGCATTAGGTAAAGCCAAATCTTATGGAGGATGTATAAGGCCAACACACAAAAAGTATAGAAATAAAGTGAAATACGATACATATTTATGGATTCATTTACTGTGTAATAATCAAATGAAAAATATGCACACATTCGTTACAACGAAAATCAACTACCCATCAACTGCATGGCCATGGGCGGGGCCTAATATGACCTGCTGTGCGTGATCACAAATGCACCTAGATGTTTAGTGGGAGAGGCAGCAAATGACACAAACCGCTGGTCCCGCCCCAAAAGCTGTGATTGGAGAGTTGACAAATGCCTACGGCCTCGGTGTCCAGTTAAACTGTCCGGGTTTCAAAAAGCTGACTCGCACCTTCCGACCAATCACAATCCAGATTTTTCAGTGGCCACGGTTAATGAAAGACCACTAATTCGATTATCATAGAAACAAAGCTGAATCCTTTTCCTTCAAATATCTTTTTTTATATTCAATGATGACACATTAAGTGCATTTGTAAAAACAGAAATAATTGTCCCAATGGGGATGTTTTTCAATGTATTTATTTGTTGATATTTAGGCATTTTTAATCTTCCATCAAAGCTGGCACAATCATAAAGACATATTCTGGCCAAAGCAGTATGAGACGGCTCCAAAAAAACACTCGCTGTGCTTTGTTCTCCGTAGCAGCTCCACTAAATGACTAAGCTTAATTAGAAACACAAACAGCACAGGTGCAAGCCGCCCTTTCTCTTTCTCTTTCAAAGTCTGTCCCCACCTCCCAAATCCCCGGCTAACCACCGGTGCTTTGGCGGGAGTGGAGTGGACATGGGAGACACAGATGGAAATCGATTAAATGGTTAGAGCTCACAGGGATGAGAGATGTGTCAGCCATGATCTGGACCCAGCTTGGTCTTATAACCACCTAATGCACTTCACTTTGGGATCTGCCCCTCCGCTTAAAGCGCCACGCGATTGCTTGGCCATTCCTTTGTGGTTTCTCATTAACTCGGCGATGCTGGAGGAATGAAAGGCGAGGGGGGTTTACAACCTCTCTTTGGAGAGGAATTAAACATTTTTAGAGAAGCTAAAAATCTGGTCATGGCCCGTGATTCGACTCTTCAGATAGTGCGCGTTTCTTTTCTTTCTTCTTTTTTTTAATAATGGCAGAGGAGACTGTATTAATTTTCAAAAAAAAAAAAGATTCAAAAATCTAATGAGATCGTCTTATCTGTAAGCGATTATGATCACAATGCCTGCCAAATAACGGGGCAGACATCACCATGGCGACGTAACATCCCACACGCAGTCTACTATTGTGGCAGACGACAATACACGACGAGGCAATACACGACATTATATGGCTATCAACGTGAAAAGAAACACATCCGCCATTTAACTTGCAGCTGGCTTTGAAAAATGAAGCTCAGCCATTGGCTGAAGTCAGTCACGTGGCATTGGATTGGCTGGAAAGTGGATTCGATTGATCGCACATTTTCCATCATGATTCCGAAAGTGTTATAGGGGGATATGCTAAATCGTAAGTGTAAAACTCAAGGAAAACATTGCTAATCCTGAGACATTAAGCCCCTCCAACACACACAAGCTCCTAAAAGGTTACCCCATCCGCCAGCTTGTGTGTGTGTGCGTCTGCGAGTGTGTATCCATTCCCGCCTGCTGCGTCCACAGCTTGTGTGCCCGGAGCTCCCGCACCTCCCTCCCGCAGGCCATTGTCAGCTCGGCTAACCTGGCTACCGAAGACGCGAGACAGAGCGTTGGCCAGGGTCTAAACTCCTCTTCATCTAATGAAATGTCACTGGACTTGAAATACTGAGGAGGCTCGGCAGAGAATCGTCGTTTCAGCTGGCGAGGCGTCGCCGCTGTGCCAAAATGTCATCTCTGTGAGGATCAAGGAGAGGAGGCCCGCCAGGACCGAGTCAGCCTCAAAGCCACCCAGATCTGAGCCAGAGGTGGAGAGAGCAACTATTCTACTCCAGCGGAAATGCTTCAATTTGGGGGGGGAAATGGGGATTCTTCCTTTAAATGACCCAAACAAAGAACCCACACCAGTGTTGACAACTCTTTTCCAAGCAAAGCAGCGAGCAGCACGAGCTCAAAAAGTCGCTAGAACTTGCAATTAAGTCGCCAAGTCAGCATCACTGGCATTCTCTCCAAAGCCACTCCCTCAAAATCATCGTTATGAACACTTATGTTTTGCCCCAGAGCATTCGATTCATTAGTCGCTGTCCATGAGAATTTCATCAAACATATTTTTTGAACCCTGCCTTTAAGCCCACATCTCATGGGAGCTACCGTAGGTAATACTCTACTGCGGATCAGTACCTCACACAACCCCACTTCATGATAATTATGTCCTGTTAAAAAACCATGAAACCAATTAATTAATCATATCTGATGATTTGAATGTAATGCAGTTCAAATGAGATATTAACAAAGAGGTCTCCGCACAGCTTTTCAGAATGAGCACGTTTTGGTTATTTGAATGCATATTTTCCGATCTAAAAAGAAAAAAATCCAAATGCAAATCAGAAAACTGAATGAAAGCAAATAAACAGAGAGGCTGCTATCACTTCAAGGCATATGAAGAACATATAAATGACTTTAGTCACACACAAAGTAAACAAAACGATGGGGTACTGAACCAAATTGTGGAGAAACACTATCAACAAAAGGCTGAAAGTCCCTGAAATGTGCTTCATATCACAGGTTTTAATTAGGTCTTACACTGAGAGGCACACAGGGAAAATCTGCATATAATTCCACTGCATGACTCAGTGTGTTTTCTAAAAAGGGCAGACTAAACCGGTTAGCAATCATCCCATCAGGAGTCAGGATACCGAACTTCTAAAAGAAGTTAACAACAAATACATAAACCTTAATTCACCCAGTCATGGCTAGAGTATATAGTATATCGTATGACAAAGAAAACTGTGACTATGAGGAACTTTTACCATGTTATGAAACAGTCTCACTATAATATTGATGCCTCTATATGACCTACATAAAGTAAAGAAGGCTATCAGCCAGAAGATTGGCTATATCTACATAGTTATTATTAACGTTGGTCATCGGTACCGCTCCTTGAGCTCAGAGCTCATACACCGTCTTTTAGTCGGATGTCCAATCGGCGCAAAAGGTAAATGTAGTCCACTGAAGAAGTTAATTCCCCAGTGGGTGCTACATTGACCGAGAACACCGATTTCTCCTGCTGCGAAGTCGTGCCTACATGTACCAGGATGCATTGAGAGAGAGCAGAGAGTTCTTTTTGATACTTCTGATAAAGGAACTGAATAAACTCACACAATGTCCTTCTATTCTTACACCTAAAACAGGAAAATGCAATCGCACACCTTCGGACTTTAGGTTTCTCTCCTTCACTGAACTACGACGGGTTCGATTGCTTTATGAACTCATCGTAAAACACACTGCATTCAAACTGAACAGACACAAAACTCCCTAAAGCCGTTAGTACAACAGTCAGAAGTACGTCAACATCATGTCACTGGTATACAGTGAACAGATTTTGCAGCTGCACCCAGAGACACAGAACATCTGGAACAACTGCAGCCGGTTTTCACACGATATACATACCAAGGGTAGAGATGAGGTTGAGAAGCTTCTCATTTCCCTTTTAATTAACATTTTGTAATGCAGGATTTAAACTTGTCACTGAATATTTTTACAATGTTTATTTAATTTCACCCAAGTAAAAAGGACCAGCATACTTCCTCCATTTTCCATCCACTCCCTTTGCGTTTCAGTACCAGCTACTCATTAGAGTAAATCACAGCATTTGAGCGCAAGACAAACACCTCCTTGATATTTCTGGCAGTGGGATACAGAAAAGAATACAAACCCAGATGGAACTTTCTAAGTAAAGACTGTTAGATCTGATTTCCACTGGTTTCTTTAATAAAACAAAGGATACATCTAAATCCTTCATCAAACAAGGAGACAATATAGGGCTGCTGGCATATAATGAACAAAGACACGAGTAGAATTCACTGAGACCAAATATTGCACTGCCTGAAACACCCCTCCCCCCCCCCCCCCTCCTCCTCGCGTGCTTCGCCCTGGAGTGATTGAATCTGACATGACTTCTGAATCAGATCTATGAGGTTTTAATATAGGACGCAAAGTGGGTCAAACTTTTACTTGGGTTCCAAAAAAGCCTCAAATCTGGACCGCGAACGCTGACGTGAATTATGTAACAACATAGTGATGGATAGTAAGTAGGGGGGACAACAAAAGAGAGGTGATTGAGTGAGGGAGACAGAGAAACGACGGAAAGAGAATTAGAGAGCAGCAGGAAACAGCTACAAACCAATCATCTCACACACACACACACACACACACACACACACACACACACACACACACACACACACACAGTTTACTAGTATGCAAAGAAACCACTGACCAACCACACATCTTATAAATAAAGAGGCAAAGGAATAGATATAGATGGATAAAAGTACAGTACAACTACAAACAGCAGCTGCTTGTTGGTTACAGTCTCACACACACACACACACACACACACACACACACACACACACGCACGCCTCCCGTTAAAATGTGCACACACAGTTGTTTCACTGGTATATTTCTAATACAGTAGGGATGTTGAATAAGGGCGGATTCTTAAAAGTGATAATGGCTTAATCAGATGTTCTGTCTCCAACTTCTGAGCAGCTATACTAATTTCTCTTGGATCAGTACCGTGTCTTCCTTGGATTTTCTGTTGCGTCTCCGTCCATGAGGGTAATTTCCTTGTCTTTTCAGCCACAACGTCTATTGCTGCTTAGCTCCAACGGTTCTTCCTTTTTTTTATTATAGCAAAACAAACAGCTGCTGCTGTTAAATGCACCATTTGCTGCGTAGCAACTGCTTTTTTTCCCCTGCAAAGAACCATTGGTATGTGTCGGTACATCTACAAGGGTTTTCATTCATCAAGCAAGCTAACTATAAGCAGTAGAAGTCTGGGAGAGGAGGGGGCAACACACCGATGAGGAGAAGAGGACAGGGGCTTGTTGGTGTTCAATAAGTTGGTTATTGTGGCAAATGTTCCTCAAACAGCATTATACAGCTTTTGTTGGGGGACTATTTTCAGCAGCGGATTAATATACATTAGTTGCTCTAGTGCAGTGGTTCTCAATCTTTTTTCAGTCTAGTATTCTCTAACCAGCGCAAAGCATTTTTGGTTTGAAAAAATATGCAATACAAAAGCGCTGTGCATTTTATTTCTCATTAATGTACACTCAGCACCCCATCTTGACAGAAAAAAACAGAAATGTAGAAGTTTTTGCAAATTTATTAAAAAAGAAAAACTGAAATATCACATGGTCATAAGTATTCAGACCCTTTGCTGTGACGCTCATATTTAACTCACATGCTGTCCATTTCTTCAGTCCAGCTTTGTTTAATTAAACTGATTGGACTTGACTAGGAAAGGCACACACCTGTCTATAGAGCCCCACTACTCCAATCCGCTTTGTCCTGGAATCCCTGGTGAGCACACACGCAAACGGCGACACACTCGCCAACGCTCCGCCGCACTGGTGCGCACGCACGCACGCACGTGTCCGCGCAGTGCACGGGGATCGCACACAAGCACACGCAGTGATCACACTCTGAATCCAAAAGGAAAGTGACACAATAGGGACACAAAAGAATCTCATCTTCATCCAAGGCGGACTGCTTCTTATCGGTGAAGGTGAGGCTCAACACGTCTTGCCCTGCTCGGATGTGGGAGGCCTTCTCACGAGCGGACCAGTCGCCCACTTTATATGAAGATTAGGCTCGCTGCTGACTTCACAAGACTGGAAGAGACGGGGGGAAACAAACACGGGAACTAAGATAATAACCCTGTTATACGTTGCATCTTGGGCTTCTTCTCCTGTTTCCTGTGAGCTTCGCTTCACTGCAGCGGGACTAAAAATGTACTGTTGACAGTTTGAAAGATTCCTAAGTAAGATTAATTAATTAAGACTCAAATCTTAATAATAGCGAAAGTAGACTAAAGTGAAAGTGCTGACATTGTATTCGTATCAGCAGGTTTCAAAGGTGAATAAAAATAGTATGAAATATTGTTTAGCTACTAGTTTTAAAAGATGATTCTGACAAACCACATTTTTATACCAGAATACATCAGAAATGATCTATTTCACGTAGAAAGAATATACCATTTGCATTCAGAAGTGTAGTCACCTAAAGTGCACTAAAGAACACTTTGAAGGCACAATGTTTTTGGAAAAACATGATTAGAAGGTCGACATAAATCTCATATTCATACAACAAATATGAGGCTACAGAGAGCAGAAGATTAGCTTAGTTTAGCATACAGAATGGACGGAGGAGGGGAACAGGCTAATCTTCAGCATCCCTAAAACCAAACGTATACGTTCGGCATCCACAAGGGTCCGTGTGTCCTAAATGTCACGAGGCTCTGTGGAGACGTACCAGCAATTTGTTGCGTTACGACGCTACAAGTGGTCGTGTAAATGAAGGTTTAGAAAAGGTCTAACACAACAAAGGAACTGTAAAGGTCTAACCAGCTCCAGTCTACCCCTACTTTGTTTCAGCTTAGAGAGGCTGTTTTCCACCAAAGAAGTGAGCGTGTACTGTGAGATACAAACATATTCTCATATTGAATTAATGGCCAATTAATACAGAACATCTCGAAATATGCTTAAAACAACAGTTTGTGCTCTGGTCTAACAGCCAGCAGCATATTAACAAGCAGAACCGCGGAGAAGTTCCTCACATTTAAAAATGAGGCAAACGGGGGAGAAAAATCATTGTTTGATACTGTGCGCCCGTGTGTGTGTGTGTGTGTGTGTGTGTGTGTGTGTGTGTGTGTGTGTGTGTGTGTGTGTGTGTGTGTGTGTAGAAGATGACTTTGATTTAGACAAAATCCAGGTGCATCTCGGAAATGAGCCACACTGCTCTGACTTCTGACAGTAGCTGGCTGTCTATGTGAGTGTACTTGTCTTTGTGCGCGTGTTTCACAGAGATTCATTGCAGCACTTCTCAACTGAACCCACTCTTTTTTTCTTTTTTTTTTTTTACAATGACTTAAATGTCCCAGATCTGTCTTTGACTCAGTGTCATCTTCGAGAGTGTGGATCTCTACGTGTGTGTTGGTTATTTATTTATTTTGCCTGCGTGTTTCCGCTGCCTCACATTATCCTGCTACGACATTAACGTTTCATGGACTACACTGGAGGTTTGTCAACTGGATCTCATCAAAATTTCATCCTTAATTATGGGAGCGGAGCTGGAGGGAGATTCCCTCCACCGCTACCCCGACTGAACCGAGGCGAGCGAGCCGGCGGCCCGGAAGTGAAAACAAAAAAACAAACAAATAAATCAATTCCCACCAGCAGGTACTGCCTGTGAAAGCCGATTGCTTGCCTCGGTCATTCGAAGATAACCTAAGAACACAAATAACGACTTGCAGCGATCTGGCGATAAGCATTCCCGCCAGAGTCTTTCCACAAAGCCTTTCCGAAACTTCATCTCCAAACTCCCCAGCTGGAGCCGTTACAAGTGAAAGTCTTTCAGGCTTGAAGGCGGCAACTTCAAGAGGCCGTGTCGTCACGGATTAAGCCTTAATAAACCTTAATGTGACTTCAAACCCACGAGTCCTGCAGCTGAGGGACAGATGTTCCTCCTAAGTGGTGTTTGTGAATGAAAGGTGTGCGTTTGAGGCAAAAAGAGGGACAAGAATCCAATGTATTTACATCCATGAACCACTTGACTAGACTACCTCATTGTATATAAAAGTAGTTTAAACCAGCTACAACATACAATACCACTAACACATTGCTGCAATCACATTAACAATGTAATGCTGCAATGTCATATAGAATATATTAAATCAGTCACAGGAGGACATTTGTCTACAAAACAAGCACTTTTCACTTTGATACTTCCAGTACATTCAGCCTTTTCTTCTTTGGCGGAAAAGTTACATGTTTAGGTTGCATTCTCTGCGTTAAAAGCAATTCACGTACTTGATGTACATTAAATATTAAAAACAGATGCTTCTCACATCTCTCTTTAACTAATGCACCAACAGCATATACTAACATCGTCTCCACAACTGTAGGGGAAATCTCTCAGTAAGTGGAAGCTATACTTTATTGAAGAATGATGCTAAATGCAATGCATGATGGGTAATCGTAATCACGGGTAACCACAGTGCTGTGACGAGGCCTGGCCTTTGGAGGCACTTCGCCTCCGCTAAAAGGTACTCTGAGCCTCTCTGCACCAACCGCCTACGCGTCGTGGCCGTTAATGGTCAACATATAGAAACCATAAGAGACGTGAGCCGGCACATGTTATCCATTACACGACACGCAAGCGGTGGTCCTCCACATAGTCAGTTTAACGAAACGTGTACTCACCGGTGGCCAGTGTCCCGTTTTTCTCAGGTTGTGTTTTTAGCAGACTTAAAAGCACGAAACGGTCGCGTGACGCCTACGTGACACGTAACACAATAATGTTAATTAAAAAAAAAAATATTACAAAAATTAAATAAAAAAGGTAACGTTACACAACAGTTTGAATAAGTCCAGGAATGCACCCCAGGGCCCGGTAACGTTGCTGTATATTTCTTCCAATATGGCGCTTCTGTCAGGTGAACCGTCACGTCGCGCGACTCCGTCAACTTCCGCCTCGTGCGTTTTACCGGAACAACTAAACCAGACAACAACATACCCACAGCGCAAAACAAAAAACACACAAAATGCCCTCACTCGTGGCTAACGTGTAGTTTAGCTAATTGCTAGCTAATTCAGCCCAACTTTGCCGACTAGAGCGTAAACACGTCTGTCTGTGAGGCACGAGCTCTGAGCGACCAATCAAAAGACGGGGGTCAACCGGGGTCGATTTTTGCTTAAGATTTTGCTTAAGTTACTAATTACATTTTTTAATAATTAATATTTACGTTTTAATATGCATTAATTGTGTTGGGTTCACTATTATATAAGAATTTGATTAAAAATAAATAATAATAAATAAATGTTGAAGTCTGCCGCGCCATGGCCCCCTGACATGAATACCGGCAGGTTAGCGAGGATTCAAGCTAACGAGAGGTGAAGAAGATGGCCCACTGAGCCGCGGGAAACAAGATAACAACTACGGCTTCTAAAAAGTTAGGAAACCCAAACAGTGTTTATTCCAGAATGTGGAGTAGAGCAATACCCAAATGGTTTCCACATATCAACTATTCCTCTGATTTTTGCAGCACACTGCTGATTGTAAATGCAAAATCCCAAAAGCAGGGAAAATAAATGCAGCAGAAGTAAATTAGCAAAATTGTAGGAGAATAAAATTAAAGCTACTTATGGTATTTTGAAACTTGATAAATGGGACTTTGGTAACATTCCTTTTCTTCTATTATTTTAAGCCTGGGAACTTTTCAGTCAAGGCCACCAGTGGAAACACTGCAGGGAATCTCACCAGTAACCATTTGATTAGCGTCTCCCCCTGCAGGAAGCTCAGCGTTTTGATTGCTCCAGAAGCATATGGGTGCAGGAATAATATGGGTGCAATCAGAGAATGATTTGGACTCAGGCCACCACCCTCAAACTCTCACACACAGACTTTTCTTATGTGTGCAGAGTGACAGGCCTACAGGGAAACGATACCCAGCCTTACATTTTTCTATTTCACCTAATTTTTCATGACCACGATCTCTGGAAATAAATAGACATGTCATGGAGTCATGTTTCCCCGAAAGGACAGGAGGTGTCGTCATACACTGATCACAATTAGTAACATTTTCAATGCAGAACTTGTATTTGTAATGGAGTATTTATTCACTGTAATAATACTGAATTACTGGTAGTTCTGCTTTGAAAACACATATTTATTGTAGTTCTGTTTTGGTAAAGCATCTGAGTACTTCCTCCACAAAGTAGCCTATTTGAATCCACTTTGCTTTTAAATTAAGTTGCTCCTGGGGAGATATCTGACATCACAAATACTCCAGCAAGTATGAAACCTATTCAACTCACAAATCTGTCCATTTAATAAAAAAAATGGTCAGAAGAAGGTCAGGGCCTTTCTGAAGTTAAATCAAAACAAGGCGTCATTTTTGAGTCCCATGTTGAACATTGAGACACATCTCAAGTCATTCAGCCCTGTTATTTTCATTCAAGATAATTGCGTCGCCTGTTGTCTGTCCACCATTTTGTCTCTGAGACCACTGGGATGCACTTTATTAATGTTTAGGCCAAGATGCCACAGCACTTCTACAATTAATTCAAAAATCCTGCTGCTGGCTTCCTGTCAAACTTTCACAACCATTGTAATGGCGCTACACAATTAGCGCTCTTACAATTTCTGTATGAGTGAGCTGCTGATCCCTTCCAGGTCAAGTACAGTCAGTAGGTTGCTCAAAGTTCAAGACTCAGGGTGACCAAGCTTTTCCGGTCCTGGCTGAATCAGTCCGATGAGCAAACTGAGTGTTTTACAGCTCATCCCAAAACCTAGTTATTCTCGAAGGAATGGCATTGGTTGATTTGTTTGTTGACAATTTTTGCCTGGATTTGTTGTTTTTTTTACTTATCCCAAAGCTTTTTTAAATCCTGAAGATTCTTAAATGTGAAGATTTGCTGCTATTCTTTGTCATTTTATGACACGAAAGCAATTATCTTGAGGTTGGGGGACTCTTATACTGTTGGTTAAAACAAGACATCTGAAGATGGCACTTTAGACGACAGACAATTATAAATTACGATACTCTGACATTTTGTCCACGAAATCGGGAAAATAATCAGCAGATGATGTCAACAACTGTCTGTTGCGGCCCTAGTTCATGCATGAACATACTGCAGATACTAAAACCACATTCAAACACCTTATATGTAGTTCTAATCTTTCAGTAAACTGACAACATTGTTAACAAGCTGCAGGCCCGGGGTCGTAATTATACACTCATGCTGTCCAGCCCAACAGCGTCCAAACACACAGAACTTTATTCCGAATAGTGGACCTCCAGATACACCAAATATGGCCGCCTGCACTTTGAGGACAAGTATAAAACACTGGACAACATATGCAGAACATCTCCACTTGAAAATGGCCCCAGCCTTCAATTATTAGATCAACTAACTAAGATCTGGAAGAAAAAAAAGCTGATGCTAGAAGACTGGAGGTAAAACAACCCCCACCAAGCGTCCCCTTGTTTCAGCACCACGGACAGCTCCGCTGCCAACCAATGACAATCAGCACCATGGACAGCACCACTAACCCAGAACTTGATTTTCTTCTTGTTCCTCCCCCCCACGAGCTCTAAAGCTCGTCAATGCGATCCGACCTCACCTCCGATATCCGGCCGCAGCGTCTTGTCGTATTCCTTGAGCAAATTGTTCAGGATGCGCGTGGCGTCCTCCTGGTGCGACCTGGGGACCAGCATTTGGCTGACACTGGTGTCGTTGGGATCCTCGTCGTCGGCGCCATATTCCAGTAGATCAGAACTGGGGGTGTGAAAAACAAAAGGTGTGGGGTGTGTGTGTGTGGGGGGGAGGGGGGGGGGGGGGGCGTTAATCCTGTTGATGCGCTGCTCCCCTCCTTAATGAACACCATCATCATAATAAATAAAAAAAAAAACACACACACAACTTTGTCGCAGCAGCAGTTGCGTATGCTCCTTATATTTGAAGGCATATTGAGTGTACATGGATTATTATCTGTGTGTGTGTGTGTGTGTGTGTGTGTGTGTGTGTGTGTGTGTGTGTGTGTGTGCGCGCGCGCGCGTGTGCGTGCGTGCGTGTGTGCAGGGAAAGCCCTGAGAAAAAAAATTATAAAAAAAACACCACATGCATTATCAGCCTCGTTCACATGCGATGCGTATTCCCTCCTCCTCCAACAGCAGAGTAAACATGTGAACTTTTACAGCTTCAAAGAAACATCTATCAGCTGTTGATCGTGCCAATACAAATACATTTTTTTTTTAAAAGGGCACAAACCCGACTCACCGAGCACCTTGCGCAAGAAGTATGAAGAGGATGACCCCAAACTTGATTGTCATTTTCCCATGCGCGGATCTCCCCCCTCCGGATCACAGAAAAAAAACAATCGGTGGAACGGAGATCCCGGCGATGTTGCTGCTGCTGCCGCCGCTGCGATGAAGTGCCAGTACAGTATAGGTGTGTGACCATCAATCCGTGCTCTGAACTTCCTCATCCGCCCACACACTTTCTTCTGCGTGTCATCTGCGACCCACACGGCGGTCTCTCTCTCTCTCTCTCTCTCTCTCTCTCTCTCTCTCTCTCTCTCTCTCTCTCTCTCTCTCTCGCTCCCTCTCTCCCTCTCTCTCCCCTCCCCGCTCCCTCCGCGCTCCGCGCAGGGGTTCCTCCGGGACGAACCCGCGAGCGATCAATCAATGTGATCAGTCCAGCGGAGTCGAATCGGACGGGATCCAGCGGCGCCCTCCTCTTCTTCAGACGCCTGTGTGGGCAACAGTAGTTGGGTGAAGCTGTCTGCTGCTGCTGGTGCTGCTGCTGCTGGTGGTGCTGGTGCTGCTGGTGCTGCTGCTGGTGGTGCTGGTGGTGGTGCTGGTGGTGCTGGTGCTGCTGGTGAACTTTAGACGAGCATCTTGCGTGACTCACACCGTCTACATGCTGCACCTGGATCACAATTGATCCAGATGTAGAATTGTTTTCCCAGGCTGCGTCATGATGAAAATGTGATTATTTCATGAAGCTTTCAGCATGTATATACTGGAAATATACCAATTAATTATGCAGTCAGTTAAGGGGATGAAACAAGGGGTAGATTATTATGATTTTACTGTTCCCAACGCTTTATCCAGGATTTGAAAGTACGCTTCACCATGCAGATCATAAACGAAATAATATGAGCACATACAAAAGAAAAAACAACAACCAATAGGGTATCAGATTCACTGATCGTTTATATTGATGTTTGTCCGAATGATGATGGCTTCATGCTCTTTACACACACGTTCTACGTGCCGCAGAGTCACAGCGAGCTCTGCTCCACTCTCCAAAACAAGTCTGCTCCGAATAGGCGCGCAACTCAGTGTAGGAGGAAGAGGAGGAGGAGGAGGAGGAGGAGGAGGAAGAAGGGGGAGCCCAGTGTTCAGGCCCCACACTCTTGTGAGGCTGGTGACGCACACACACACACACTGAGAGGCTTCGCTGCCCCCTGGTGGCTGAAAGTGAGACGGCACTCTATGCAGGAGGATCCTCACTGCGGCGCCGCGACCTCCATCAATAACAGCAACAGCTGACACGTGACCAAGAGCTCTTACTTCAGTATAAGTGGGCAGCACTTTCCTGTGAGTGATCTATTATTATATATGACATTTTGTAAAGTGCTGTCACATAGTATGAATTAGTACATAGAATACAGGACTCCAAGGAGTCATACGATAATTATAAGTACACATGAAATGGTGCATGTGGCATGAAAGAAGGAAAAAAAAAGTTATTTCATGAATATATATTCATTAATATTTTAGAGGGGAAATCTTTGGGGGAACAGAAAACAACTTAGAAAGTACAATCACCTACATATTGTAAATTAGTCTTTTATTACCCCATAAAAAAACCTTCAAAAGTGAGTATATTAATAATGATTTCCCTCCATTGTGGCTGACAAGATGTCTAATGTTCTTGTATCCGCTCGCTCGATATAATCTGAGAAGTGAAAGTACTTTCATCTGTAATAATCTGGTCACTCGTACATCAGACGCATGCAGCGCTGCAAAAAGCTCCAGATGATGACGTGAGAAATAGTGGACGGGCGGCACTACAACTCTGATTGATCTGAAGCGCTCCTGCGTAAAGTAACGACACAGAAGCGGAGATAGATTGAGAAACAGATTTGTCCCAGATACAGATTTGTGCGATACATTCAGTTGACCATGCATCATATTTTCATAACTATCAATGGGGAATGGGCTCAGATGGATGAACTGAAGAACTGCAGTCCCCGCATGTCAGCAGCTATAATCAGGATTCAGTGAGGCCACATAAGCCGTAAAATGGATTCTATAATATACAGCAGCTTTGCCCCGACGCTTAATAATGAATGCCATCTTTGTTCATCCTTTTTATTCGGTAAGTTTAAGTATAACACATAAAACAAATACAGTACATGAAACAAAGAGTGAATAACACAAATATTTTAAGCCCAGCTATAGCTACAATGGCTTCGCTGCATTTTTGCAAAAGTTAAGCAAAATATCTCAGTTTCCTCCTAAAGAAATAAATATAAAATGATAATAATAATTTCTTCATAGATAAAAAAAAAAAAAGCAAGAGTAACTTCATGCATGTGTAACGGCGGTGTGGAGCCCTCCGGTAGCGTTCAGGCTCTTTTAAAAGGCGTGCGTCACGTCCCCCGGGTCCAGAGGCCCGAGTTCAAAAAGTCAGCCGGCCTTCGCTGCCCGTGAGCGAGCTCTGGGTAAAGCACATCTAATCAATCCCAAATTTGTCCCTAACACGCACCAGCCACAGCTGTCCAGACACTACCGGGAGGAAAAAAACAAGCGTTTGTCATCGGCTGGGCCGTTCAGGGCTTAAATTGGAGTGAAGCGCTTTGCTGCGAGGGGCCCCCCCTGAATGGGTGAAAGTAACTTAAGCGGAGCTAAATCCCTTTTCTAACAGATGTATGGCAGATGAGTCTGTCACAGTGAGTGAAGGAAGGAGGGAGGGCTAGGCAATCGTTTCTTGGCTGGCGATAGAGAAGAGGGGGGGGCTGGTTAAATGGACCGGCGGAGCGGGAGGGAGGGGACACTCATTCTTTGAACAGCCAGAAAGATCAACGGACAGTATAGTAGTCCATTTATGCCAATGACGCCAAAGTTGTGTCAACTATAAAAAAGGGTGAAGCGCCAGGGGGCCAAAACGTTTCGTTTGAGGGACACAGATTTGAGCTATTTGCCAATGCTATTTACAATGCTAACATGCTGAGCAGGCGTAACGTTTAGGTTCGCCGTAGCGTGTGAGCATGCTAACAATGGCTACATTAGCATATGAAGTACAGCTAAGGGAGAGGGTCCTTATCCCCTCAATCCTTCCTGCCACTGTGGAAACACAAATGTCTAACACCTGCAAATTTGAAGGTGTGGGTTTCGAGGCGGTTTTCAGCTGTTGGTGATTACATCTAACTAAAAAACATTGCTAAGACCGTTGAAAGATCTCCTCGATGAGCCATATTAAGAGGATATTGAGCCGGGGAACATAGCGGCCTGGCGGCACAGATGCGCTCCCCAGCTAAGGCTGATGGGAATGTTTTCGCGGAGGACAGACGGCCGACATCGGCATCCATAGAAAAAAGAATGGAGGCTAAATACACTCGCATGATTGGGGCCCAACATGCTCATTACAGTTTCATTTCCTTTGGTAATGCAACTCAAAATAAGGCTTAGTCAGCTAGAATCCAGGCCGCACTGGCGCGACACAGCTCTGACGAAACAAACAAATGAGCCCCAAACTACTGCAGAAATCATGAACTAAAGGTTTCTGTATCACATGTCTGAGCAGCAGAGGAACAGATACAGAGGTTGGATGTCTTTACCGGGGGGGGGGCGGGAGGGAGGATGTCCGGTCTGTTCATCTGGACTTGTTGCCATGGATCGCCTTGTCAACTGCATTTCATCAGATTCAACATCAACCCAAACTGGCACTTTAAAAAAAACACACACAAAAAAAAAACACTACAGGAAATTATGGCGCAAATTTTGCAGCAGATATCATGACGACATTCACCGTAGGTCCCAGTTTCACGAAGCAAAGCAGGTACAGTAGCAGCGGGCGACGCTCCCAAAACACAACACCCGAGAGCTCAAAGAAACAGTGACTCTGAGGCGACTCCTCTGCTGGGAGCGAAGGTCCTTTTTTTTGGGTTCCTGAGTATGTCTCACCATAGTCCAACGAGTCCAACATGTGTGTGGGCCATGGTGGGCTCCAGCCCAAAAAATGCCACAGCGTGTGCTCATTGCTTCCAGTTTCATTAAGTCGCTGTAGAAAGAGACGAGGGGAGGGGGATAGATTCAAAGATCCAAAAGCCGGACGTGAGCTCCTCTAAAAGCGACGAGAAGTGAAAAAAAAGAGTCTCACGCGTGTGCACGCAAACATTGAGAAAAAAGAAATCGAATGGAAATATCTTCACACACCGAAAGTCAACATTAGATACTTCTTTTCTGTCTTTTCCGTCCAAGTGGGCGTAAAACTCAAACAATGGGAGTCTCAACGTCTCAAGTCTCTTTTTTTTGTGTGTGTGTCAAAGCAAAAGTGGGAAATTAAAAGTTTATTTACATGATTCCCATATGAGACCCAAATCTTTGTCGCTCAAAGGCCACACCAATCTTTTAAAACTAAAGCAGGCTGGCTAGCATGTGGAGCGGTTAGACTCCTTCCCTCACGAGCCCAGTGAGTCACCAGGCTTCACAGATACAGGCTACAGGCCTTTTCAGTCAGTTTCTTGGGGATTAGTTTTGTCTATTTTTGCTGGTGTACAAATGAGCATGTCATCTTTTTGAAATGTCTATACTTCCACAAGGCAAAAATGTTTTTCCTGCTGTCGCGGATGGAGATTGGTGAGTTTTTTTTTTGTTTTGTTCGAAAAGTCTACAAATTTGCCCAGCATTCACGGAAAATCTATCTTTGTGACCACCGGCGCCTGGAGCTGCTGGTGTTGCAGTGTTGATGGGGCTTGATCTAAATCGGGGGTTTGCAGCCTGACTCTCACTCTGCTGGTTTGTATGTGACACACTCTGCGTTTCCAGCACTGGTCTCTAGACTGTGAATATTAGTTTCGTAGCCGAGTGACCCGGCTAGCTCAACATTCAGTCAGAGCACATATATCCAATCCTAAATTTGTCCTGAATAGTCACCCAGTGTAAATGGGCCAAATAAGTGTATTTTTCTGATTGCTGGCAAGCTGCCGCTAAATGATGACTTTGACTTCTTTTTTTATAAATGAAGAATGAAGAATTATATCTTCCTTTAAAGAATGAAAAAAACAACCTGCGATGATAATCTTATGAATACATTTTTTTTTCACCTCCAGGTAGCACTCGATCTTTTTTCAGAGAGAGTCTCTGTGGAACATGACGAAAAAAGATACCAAGGTACCAATGCTTTTGAGTAAGCGGGCCTGCAGCAGAAGGCTCTGCATCTTCAAGTAAAGATATACAAACAGACACACAAACACCCGCTGCAATAGGAGGGAAAAGATGGCAGGTTGTTTTTTTGTATGTGTGTGTTTTTTTTTTTTTAAGAGACATAAAACATAATAATTAATGCACTTGCAGCATTAATCTCAAGAGATGTTTCTTCCACACAGTGTGGAATTAAGTACATTTTCTAAATCAACTTCTCGAATGCATTATATATTGCAAGGTTTCTCAATAGCATAAGCTCAGTGCAGTTCAAGCCTCCAAGAGTAAGAATACGTTAAAATTTAGGCAAAATTGCTAAAAAAATAACTGCGTTTGTTTCGTTTAAAACCTCAAGTAGTAGCAATGAAGCGCGCTCCCACACTTTGAGCAGACTGACACATACATGGTCGGTATTCAAGACAAAGAGGAGTCCACGGTTTCCTTTTTTTAGGAGAGCGTCATGCAAACTGCAGCGGGATAGATGAGAAAGAAGCAAAAAACGCTGCTCTCTCGTCGACGTAGTTTCTTCGTGATCAAAGCAGTTTTTTAGGCCATGGAAAACGGGAAAGGGATCGGTTGCAGCCTTGCATCCATTCAAAGTACTTGAATTAGATAGTGGAGTATAGTTTGTTTTTGTTCTTCAAGCGCAGATATTTGTGTTTTATTAATTTTTTTTTTTGTTACAACAACTCCTTTTCCTGTTTGTCCGCACACTCGCAAATTAGGCTCAAACTTAATCCCCGACACAAACTCTCTGTCTCAGAAAAAAAAGAAGAAGAAAAAAGAGCAGAGGGATTACGTTGAAGTCACTCCTTTCAGCACCGGTTCTCTGTTCAGGTACGTGGCCCAGTAGACGAGGTTGAAGGTTCCAAACAGGACGGGGAACACTATCCGCGACATCTTGTCGATCTTGCTGACGCTGTTGTAGGTCTTTTTGGGGTCCACCATCTTGGTCTCGGAGGCCCGGAGCTGCACCGACGTCGTGTTGGAGATGGTGGAGATGGACACGTCCTTGGTGAGGTTGGGCGTGTAGTTGACGCCCGCCGAGCAAACGTTGTTGGGCTTTTTGGACAACACCATGGGGTCTCGCTTCTGCAGTGGGACAGATCACATTGAGCGGGGGAGTCGCTAATTACCAGTGTTTTGGGATAATCAATGTGTTCCAGTCTGTCTGGAACGATTAGTGAGTTTACAGAAGGGAAACATTTCTGGCAAAACCTTCTGGTAAAATGCTGTTTCATTGGATTTCACTCAGTTACCAGTCTGGTGTTTATTTACGATGACTAAAATATGCAGGGATATGTTTTAACGCAGCTCCCCTGGTTATCTCTGATCATATTCAAGGAACTTGTTTAATAATCATGATAATTTCTAGCAACATTCTGATGACTCATGATGCATCGTTTTCATTGTGATTCACACGTCTAAAACGGGCTCTAACTTACTTACCTTAATGTTTTACATGGAAAAGTGGCGCAAACAGATGTATTTGCTCTCTTGTTAGGAAGAGAAGCTTGATACCACTTTCATGTCCGTGCACTAACTACGTAACAAACGGCCAGAACATTTTGAGCGACATTTAGCTTAGCATAAAGACCGCAGACAGGGGTCAATAGCTAGCCTGCCTAGCTCTGTTCAAAGGTAACAAAATGTGCCTTTCTACCGTGAGCTTCAGAAGAGTGGACATTTTTTAATCTTTGGACAGAGCTCGGCTAGCTGTTTCCCCTCTGCATTTATGCTAAGCTAGGCTAACCATCTCCTGGTTCTTGCTACGCATTTAGCGTACAGACATGATAGGGTTATTGATCTTCTAATCTAATACCAAAATATTCCTTTAATGTGTTGCAAAGGACCACACAAGTAAAGGATGGGATATTCCAATTCAATTCCAAATCTCTGCAAGTTGATTTTCGTGTGTTTTAGGTCGTCTAAAAATCAGAAAATAACTCTGCCAAAGCTGTACCTTCGGGTGCTGTGCCTCCAGAGCCTTCTTGCCGTCCCAGGCCCAGCTCCTCTTGGTGAAGTAGTTCACCGTGGCGAACTCGATGAGGGCGGAGAAGACGAAGGCGTAGCAGACGGCGATGAACCAGTCCATGGCCGTGGCGTAGGCCACTTTAGGGAGCGAGTTCCTGGCGCTGATGCTGAGGGTGGTCATGGTCAGCACAGTGGTCACCCCTGGGTGCAAACAAAGGCCGTGACAAGTTGAAATTGAGTTTTCACAGGCCGCCCGGAAGCGAGGAACAGTCTCCCCTCGCACAACAAAGGTGGGCGCTTTAATAACTCTTAACTGCCAGCCGCTGCGGCGCTGCTGCTCGTCTGTTATTACTCTCCCGCGCGTCACATGCGCGCGGCAGGAATAATGTTGCCCAGACAAATAAAACATGGAGAAGTAAACGAGTAAATCAGTAAATGAGCGGCCTCACTCACCGAACACGGTCCTCGCGGGAACCGATTCTCTGTTTAACCAAAATGACACCTGGGACAGGATTACAGTCATGAAGCAGGGCATATATGTCTGGATGACAAAATATCCAATCTTCCTCTTCAGGTAGAAGTGGGCCATCATCACTGTGTACTGCCCTGAGGGGGAGGCAGAGATTTAAAAAGGATATAAAAGTTAGAAACGAACAATAAACACAATGTCTGCTTTAAGCCCAACCACAGCCAATATTGTTCGCACATAGTGTATTTATGAATATGTGACGTGACCTCCTTACAGCACCACAGGTGTCGGGTTACCACACAGGACGACATAATCATTACCGGCAAAATGACTTTTTATGACCATAAACCTGGCAGCCTGAAAAGTGGTCATAAACGCTTCTCTTCTTCTCCGCCGACTAATGCGTCTCTCCTCCTCCCCGCTATTTCATTATGAAGCAATTAGAGGTGGCGCCCCGCAAACTGCAGCGCGGAGAAGCGGTGGGGATAGATCCGTTGGAAAATGGAGATAAAGAGAGAGCATTTTCATATTCAGTTGAACGTAACATGAACCTGAATTCAGATCCATTAGCAAACTGAAAAAGCCCGCTTTGATTATCGCCAGGACATGACAATAGATTATTATGTGGTTAACGTCTGGGATGAGACAGTTGGAGGTGAATACAGAGAAAGTGTCGTCAATGAGAGAGAGAGAGAGAGAGAGAGAGAGAGAGAGAGAGAGAGAGAGAGAGAGAGAGTTAAACAACTGAAGATTGCATTTGAGGCTTTAAAAAATCCTCTCGCCAGCAGCAGTTTGTGACTGCAGGCGCTGGTAAACTATGAAAAAACCCGATGACTATATTCCACACACTAGGGTGCATGTACACAGGCTTTCTCTCCAACACACACACACACACACACACACACACACACACACGCACACACACAGAGAGTAATACATGAGGCTTTCTCCGGGCAAAATCGGATTTTTGAACCTCCCTAATCCCCGGTTACAATCTGCATCCTGCCATCAGTGAGAGAAAGAGAGGGAGTGTGGAGGAGAAGAGAAGGGGGAGGGTTGGGGTGAGGCTTCCTGTCCTGGGATCCTCGCAGAGCCCTAAGCTCCGCCCACTCCGCCCTGCCAATCCAGGCGCCGACATGCACACATACACACCCTGAAACACACATGAAGCATGATTTTCTAACTGCTGACACACACTCTAAGCCGCGGAGAGGGACACTCTGCTGTCTGCTAATCACTGGTGGGATGGAGGGGGACTAACCGTGTGGACATTTTCTATTTCTTTTATGGCTTTTTTTATTTTATTTTACTTTTGGAGGGGGTTATCCGACAGCTGTTTGTGGAATAAGGATCAAGTGTTCTCGACGGGACTGGCTGCCGTGCGAAAGGGGAGGAGAAGCGATTCGGGAAAATGCGGCGCGGCCCCGAAAAAGTGAGGTAGAATTGTGTTTGTTCCCGCAGGTCGCTCCCTGCCGAGGGCAGACAGCTAAATACGACACTTGTGGCCACGGCCATGCCTCGACCAGGAGATCCCCAACACCGCTAGTTCTTACCGCGACCCCATCACCTGGGCCCTCTGACGCCCTCATGACTCCAGGCCGTCTGGCTCACAGCAACCCCGTGAACCTCTACTTCTGTCGGAAACACCCGGACACCGCCCGGCGCTGCCGACCTGGGACGCCCCGGGGCCACCTTTGCCCTTGATGCATGGATCCCGACAGGACTGGGGGCAGAGGAATGAGGAGGAACATGTTCCTCTGGTGGATCTTACTGCTTTTCTCCCAAGGATTTGTATTTCGCAACGTCCGAGGGGAACTTCCTTTTATCGCGGGGAACAATGCTGCCATGCTGGTCAACTGGTGAGTGGGATATTAATGTTTTTTTTTTTTTTAGCCTGAGGTCCACACTAGTGATTATCCTTAGCACGCCAAACTGCTGCTGCAGGGCGCCTCTTCTACTTTTAGAGTCGGGAGTTATTTTTAGGAAAGGTACCGCTTTCAGAAGTCACATCCTCTAAAGACGTCTTTAAAAAGAAAACTGTGGGCTAATCTCCTCCTCCGTGTCCTCAGATGGGAGTGTTTTCTAAGATTAGATGCACTAATTAAAGGCTCACAACATCACATCTGAGCAATATTCGGAGCTATGGATTTTTCGAAGATCTCTGCTCATCATCAACGAATTAAAAACAGACGAAACCGCTGGTGCTCAACACGAGGAAGGCCCGGCGAGCGTTAATTGACTGCTGTGTTTGAATTTCAGGTTTACAAGTGCTTCATTACTTTGTCTAGACCCCGTGAAACAGCAGGTGGCTGTCAGACTGGCTTTAATCAAGCGAGGGGAAGAATAGTTAACGCCGGGTGACTGTTATCGGAGCAGAGAGGCCGCTGCAGGCTGCACTCTGACTTCCAGAGGACACGCCGTCTAATTGTCAGTACTTGTTCGTACCAAGATGCAATGCAAGAGGGGGCCGAATGTTTGTTTTTCCAAGGTGGTAATAGTCCCTTTATAGCATGTTTAGCTAAAGCGGACAGTGTCATATTTGGTCCGTGGAAGTTATTAGCGAAAGGGTCAAACACATACAGAGAGTAAATTAACCTACTGGACTGACTGTGACCCCCAGAGCCCAAAACTCATCAGCGCTGATTTGGACAGTTTCCAGACAGACGCTTTGGGCTGCATGAATGATGATTTACTGCCTTCAGTCCTTCGGCTAAATGGACTCCACAGATAATGTTGAGCATTTTTATCGTAGTATTCAGAACGCCAGATGGCAGACGGCGATTTAAAGGGGAAGGAATAATGTCGAGTAAACTGTCCCGACGTATCAAACGACTTCGGTCATCGATTTAAATGTTGAGGTCAGGTTATTTACTTATAAACACACAAAATGGAGTTCCTGCTTGGTCTTGATCAGAGATATGAGAAGGAAGGAGCAGTTTGGACGTCAGCCAACGATGTCACTGGAGTGCCAGAACCGGTGGATTGATGCTGACAACGTGTCAGAAGCTGATGGTTTGATTGAATAGAAACGCGCAGGATTTAAAAACTACGGCAAGATTCTTCTTTGCAAGTGCTTCACGAGGCCTCAAGGATAGACGCACTGCGTTTTCCTTTTGATGCGCTTGTTTACCATCGGTTCATCTTTAACTTTTATACAGGCATCCCTAGTATTGTCCATTTTAATTGTAGTCAGCAGACTGACATTCGGCCTGTCAGACAACGTTTGTATCAACATGTTAACCGACCAACCATCCAGCAAGTGAACCAGCAATACTAACAATAACTAATACAACCCGTTAACCCTTTGCTTAAAAGCAGAAGCAAGGTTTAGGTTGTAGCGCGCAAAAAAACCAAAAAAGCACAAACAGGGGAAATCCACACTTTTAATAATGATTCTACTAGAAACTGGGGGGGGAGGAAGTGTATTACAGTTCCGTTTTACATAAGAGTATTAAGCAGATGCCTTTCAACGCACCCCACCCCCATGCAACCCCCACGCGTCAGAGCGAGGCTGTCCAATCCCAACATACAAGCAGACACACACAGATTTCCTTTGGTATCTTTGCGAGGACCTAGCGTCAAACTGTTTCCATCATGCTACATTTCTAATTTAAAAGCCTCCGATCGTACCTCCATGAAATCCATGTAAAAATGTCCCTCAGCCTGACCTATGCAACCCGCAGCTGAATGAACCAGCGACCGCCAAAATGTCCCGGTCTTTCACCGTTATTATGAGGACATTCGGTGCTCACGTACACACACACACACTCAGCGACAGCCAACCAACCAATCCCTCACTGATCTGTGATGTCATCTTCTTATGCAAAAGCTGATGGGTGGTTGGATGGAGGGATTAACCCTAGGTCTCAGGTCTCTCTCTAACTCTGTGTGTGTGTGTGGCCGCGTGAGTGTGTGTGTGCACGCGCATGGGCTCATGCGGGGATAAGTGTTGTTTGACAGGGCTGTCCGGGCCTGTAGACAGCTGGTTGTGTGTGGGATAGGCTACTCTCCTCCACTCGCCTCCACTCATTGACTCTGATCTCCTGATAATGTTTCCCACATTTACTCTCGGCCCCGCACGGCCATCTCTCCTCGCGGCGTTTATCTTCTTCTAATCTAGAATTAGTTACATCACGTTGTTTGGTATTACACTTATCGTGCGCCACATACAGTATGAATTCACTCGTGGAGGAAAAAGGTTCACAAGAACGGCGGAGGGCGGGGGGGGGAGGGGAGGGATTGTATGAGTAGTTAAAGGGAGGATTGCACTATGGAGGTGGCCAACAAAGCTAACGGTAGAGTGATGTGAAAATGAGTTACGGCAAAAAGTCAAATAAAATCCCCACTCATTCTGAACTGCATCTGCATGAAACACACGAACGGTTCTCCACGTCTGCAGACATTAATAAGACAAACCAAGGGTTGGCTGTAAAACGCTTCTCAAACTGTTGCATGACGTTACGGCTGCACTGACTGTCCAGAACACACATATTGAATGGACGGCGCTACAGACGTTTCCTAGCAACAGACAATACAGGCCTGCTCCCTCCATTAAACTAAATTATATGAATACTCATATTATTCAGAATCCACGCAGTGGAGTGGATTCTACTTTTTGCATGAACATAATTTTGTATTCATCCTATACTGTACGGGTCTAATTATTTCACGGAGACATTGCATTTTTGTTGGTCTCCCATCTCTTGTACTTCTCCTGCTACTTCTACTACTACTCCAGTATTACATTTATGTTTCTTTTCTTTGCTTGTTTGAGCTATAGACGTGTATTTATTATTTGTGTTTATCTTTATCCACGGTCACACACTCACAAGCAGCCACACACACACACACACCCACCTCTGCTTGTGTGTATGTTCTCGGTGCCGGCGTTTTGCCCAATGAGATGGTACTGGTTGAGTCTGGAGCCGTCCTCTGCCACCACCACAGACGTATCAGCTCCCGTAGTCCAAGTGTAGACCACCTCTGACACCGGATATGCATCTGAGAGACAGAGAGACCGAGAAGTAAGCCTGCGAACAGAGAACTTGTTCATTTTTAATATACAAACATCCCAAATGTATGTTAATCTACTTACGAAGAAAGATCTTTCTAGCACTTTTTGATTAGACTGCCGGCTTAAAAAACAAAAACAGAATTTCGCTTGCATGCCTGTGTGTGTGTGTGTGTGTGTGTGTGTGTGTGTGTGTGTGTGTGTGTGTGTGGGCGGATATTTGAGTGTGTTTTTGTTTAAACCACACTTCTGGGTCAGAGGTGAGCTCCCGCGTCGGCAGGAACCAGACCGAGTCAGATTAACCATAATGTGTTGCATCACCCTTGTGATGAAAAACAGAGCTCAAACTCTGAAGCCTCCCCTGTTATTTCATTCATTCCTGATGAATCCTGTACAAACACTGGACATCGATCTATCAGCCGCCGAGGACCGGAACATGGAAAGATGAAAACTGTAACTCGCACGGAGAGAGGGATTTATCTCGGATTTGTTCTGAAATGGCATGTTTGCAGTTTTTATCGGTCATAGTGCAGCCTGAGTTTCAATCTAAGTGTTCTATTTATCAAAAAAAGGAAATAATGTATGTTGTGTGTTGTCCCTATTGTCAAAAAGAAGAAGCTATTTGTGATCATGTCACCTTATATTCGATATATTAAATAAAGAGAGAGAAGGGCTGCGTCAGCCGACTCAATTTCATTCAATATTTTGTATTTTTTTTGTATTTTGATGTTCTCTAAAGGCTGCAATTAAATACTGGTAGACAGGAAGTGGCGATAATTTGCTCCTACACTGACGAGCACTGCTCTTAGTGTGCACGGTTCCCTTTAGAACCGTCCATGCAATCCGGAGGAATCTGCAATACTCAAATGTGTTCAGCGTATTGTATCAATCAGCCCTTAAACCCTCGGCCCGACCTTGAGTAACGTGCTGGTTTATCTGTCCAGCGGATGACATCTTAAATTGAGTATTTCCATTCTGGGTGCTCCCTTGGCAACGGCATGCTGCTGTACACTATAGTGTTTAAATTTTGACACTGTCAGGCCAAATGCCAGGACCTTGATTGTAGGGTAGTTAGATTGCAATAAGGGATTATTGGGGAATTTTAGTACGTAGGGTAAGAGCTAAAGACCTTGGCAGGCGAGAAGGTGCACCTGTGCCAACTTTTCAACAGGTCACGCTTTAATGCTTTGCTGCTCCCGTCTTGTGTGCTCGGCAAAGGGAGCGACAACTCAGCCAGACTCATCACCGACTACACGGTAGCTCTGAAATACTGATGGACGAGAATGCAGAGGAGTTCACAAACCCAAATGTGTTTTCCTTTTTCATGGAGTCACATATGTCAACATCAGCAAAGTACTGACACAGGGTCGCTTTTAACCCCTTTTAACCCCTTTTAACCCCTTTCAACCCCTTTTAACCCCGTGTTACGAGAGCCCGGACCATCATATGCGAAGGTGACCTATGTGCGGAAATCCTCATATCTGAACAAAAGCGCTTAGTGCTCATCCGTGTCTTCCAAATCCGGGCGACTAAAAACAACTTACTTTGTGAAAGTTTTGACAGTTAAAACAATTGTGTAATATACCTTAAGTAGCATAAAAATGAACAATACTGACTGAATATGCAAACAAGTATATACGCTAACAACTAATTGGGTGAGGTTTGGTCACAACTGCAAAAGGTCACTTGTCAGGAGAGTATAATCATTTTTGTTGTGGTGAGAACCGTCTTGAGACATTATATCTGCAGGTGGGAGACAAATGCAGAGTTTGCAGTAACCAATAAGAACTTGGGCCATGATTGGGCTTCAGAACAGCTTCGGGCCTAAACCTTTGACCTTTAACTTTCGTTAAAGCGGAAATCCTCATCCTCATTTTCTCTGAGAATGCTCTGATGCTGGGATGGCAGGCTTCTCTCTGCTGGTCATGAAAGCTCAAGTTCATGGACACGAGTGATTCAGACAGCCGTATCTTTGGACTCCTTGAAGGAGAGCAATCATGAAGTGATTGACTACTACATATGTTCAGCAGGAACCACTGTGGGCTGAGGGCAAGACAAGCTGAGAGATGACTCATTAGAGTGGATTTTTATTGTTCCCCCCCTCTCCGCTTGGTGTTGTGCACCTAGTGTCGTCGTCTGCATCTTTATGCACTTATTCGGGGAACAAGCGGCTCCTAAACACCCGGCGCGCCATAAACAACAGCTCTGCAAAGTCATTTTCTTTTCTCTCTCCGTCTGAGAGCCGCCGATTATGGTAATCGTGTGGTTATTCCGGAGAGGTTTTCAACGCTAGCCGTTAAAGCTAGTGCTAGTTTCTAATGTCTCTCACGACCAAAGATATATATGGTGAAGGGAGAAAGTGCAGCATTTCAGTTAAGGGTGTGTGTATGTGAGCGCTGATGGCTGAAGGCCATGGCAGCAGCTAAATTAGGACACAGGTACTGTACGCCAGAAAAAAGGGGATTAGTTGCCGCTTCACCTGAAGCAACTTTAGAGCAGGCCCTTGTGCTTTTTATTACACAACAAATCACCACTCTGTCACCAATGATTGGATACAAGGAGCGATGCAGCACGGCTGTACGAATGTGCACGTCAAGGCTGACAATAGGATGACCTTCGTAAATGTGGCCCAAGACTGGTACCTTTATCACAATATAGACTTTATCACCTAACTCCACTCAACCTCAACTAAAGCTTTTGATTTGCTACCTGTAACTAAAAACATTTTATATTTTGATAAACTGACATTTTTGGGAATTATCATCTGCGAATGGGGAAAAAATGCCAGCTGAACTCCTCTTAATTAAAGGGAAGTGACGAGAGCTTAGCAGAGCGACTGCTCGACTGGCATTCATGCAGTTTGGTGAGGATTAGTTTCCTAATATCAAATGTTTAAGTAAGTAAATGGAATTGAAAATGTTGTGTGTAATATTCATTTCAACATGAATGTTAATAGTGAAGCCAAGTAACAAAATAAATACATTAAAAGTAGTTAATCTTCAAAAATTAGCAAGAGTTCGCTCGACTCAAAGTAGCGAGCAGCACGAGCTCCAAAAGCTAAATTTAGCGAGAAAGTCACAATATCATATTTGAGTTATTGATTGCTATCGATTGGTCCTTAAGGGAATTAAAACATATATATAACAAAAATGTTTTACCAACCCTTTATTTATCTGTTTAAACTACTTAGAATTGGTGAGAAAACTGAAGAAAAAAATAAAATGTTGGTAGATATAGCGGTATAAAAAGACAAGTGCTATCCAGCCTGAATTTAAATGTCACCGAATGACCACATCATGATATTCTGAACTAGAAAGACACTAGAAAGACCTCCATCAAAGACAATCCGCTCCAACGAGTTTCAGGAGAAATCCTGTTGACAAACAAACAAACAAACAAACAAACAAACAGAACTAAAACCATGCCCTCATCTGCGTAGGAACAAAAAGGAGGAGGGGATGGAGAGATTTGGCTGCTTGAGGGATTAATTTTGCCCATTTTTCATCACACCGGATGCTTTCCCCTTTCATCCCCCACCGATGTACAATAGTAAACAGTGGATGCAGTCGAAATACTGCTTGGTGTTGTCACAGATTACTGGACTAAAGCGATGTTCGTGTCAGGCACTTCAGCCATTTTGTTTATTTCAGGAAAAGGTATTGTCGCCCTTTGTGCCATGGCGTCGTAGTAATGATTGTGCGGGTCCTGCATATTTGCTGCAGTGTGTTGAGGAGGTTTAGTGTGTGTGGCGTGAAGCCACCTGAGGACAGAGATAAACCAGGTGGTGGTCAGGTCAGACAGACACACAAAGTCTCAGCGCTCAGAACACCGAAAGTAAAGATCTTCTCTCCTCTGGGAAACTTGTAAAACAGCGGTGTCACCATCAACACATTATTCCCATTATATACTTACACCTCTCACCTGCGGGGCTTCTCAGCGGGGGCGATTATGTTTGCGTTTGCCATGGGAAGGCCCAACAGCTCCTTACGCTGTAATCGGATTGCACTCGAATGTGCTTCCTCTACATAGTGGGTGTGGGTGGACGGCGTTACACAGGAATCTGGGGATAAGAGCCTCATCCTTTGAGCCCAAGAGGCTCCCGAGGTGTGGCGTTCTGCCAGATCTGTCTTTAAATACCCTCAGGGCCACTCAAGCCATGTCCTCGCCGGTAGGACGCACAGACAAGCCGCCCTGTTAGAGGACATTGGGGAGAACCCTTCGGATCGTGGCCAAATGGAGCGTTGGAGAACATGCGCTAATCTTCTCCTCTATAAGCGACTTCTACCGTTACCTTGAATAGTAGCTGCAGTGGCGGGGCGACGAATACCTGTCAAAGAACCAGAGGCCATGCTGCTTGGGCAAAATCCATTTACGGTGCATGCTGGTTGACTCAAATTGACTGTGACTGATACCGTAAAACACACAAGTGATTTGAACCCTGTTCATAATCCTCTCTGGTCGGACTAACCTGAGGAGGATCCTGTCGCTGCCTTTGCTTACTACTGTGTGTTAATCTGACTCAGTGCATGTGCATGTATACCTCCTTAAACTCAGGTCTGAACACTGAAATAATATACATACATGTGCCTTGTTAGACATACATGAGTTGAATTGATAAGCACAGAAACTCACTTCCGCTGCGACTGGCTTTGCACTCCTCGGCCTTTACTTCTTTTGTGCTGCTGTTACAATAGCGTAGCACTTTAGCTAAGCGCTTTAACTTGACAATTTAATGTGAGGAAACTCTGCAATCTCCAGCAGATAATGACTTGTCGACTGAATCCCTGCAGCAGCATTCCATCAATTAGCCCAAAATGATTCCTAATTGTTCTAAATGAATTGCTCTAAATTTAGATTAAACTCCGGTGAAATTTATTGCATCGGACTCGCAGAAACTGGGATTAGCATATAGCGACGAGCGAGATGAACGTAAAAAGTAGACATTCAGAGACGGGATTATACTCACAGCTGCCAAACTTGAGCGGGCAGGCGTGTGCGTCCATGGGGAAATCCTCCAGCTGCATGGGGCATTCTGCCGATATGGTCAGTCTGAGGCGAAACACATACAATATACCAATTAACCACGTCTTACTTCAGCCGTCACCACCTTTTGACTATTTACCTGGGCATGTAGATCTCTACGACAGAGCACTGTGTATTTACGGGAAGAACCACAATTACTAAAATTACAGGGTACTAAAAACAATTGAGAGGAAGGTCGCAGCTCTGCCGTCTCTTTTAAATAATAACTATTAACCAATCTGAGCTCAGGAGAGAGGTGAAATTAACTTTACAGTTTCAAGTGCAGTATTCCCCTCTCTCACCAGCAACACCAGTATTACAGTGGCAATACTACCACCTGGTGGCCACACAGTCTCTGTGTTATTTGTCTCTCCAGGAAGTATACTGGAGGGAAACTCTTCGAAATGACCGCTGGGACAACCGCTCATGCTGGTCATTTTACATTTTCTTCAAATATGAATATTACACATAGCTCTATCTCCTAATGGCAGGGTTCATACACATTGTGACCAATGGATTTCCATGACTTTTCCATGACTTTAAACCAAATTTCCATGACCAAACATTTTGTGAAATCTCGGTGTAAATGTAGTATTTAAACTAACAATGAGAATACAAAGCATACAGTAAACCTTAAATGACACAAATGAATGAGAGACAATACTTTGATTAAAAGAATAAACATTTATATAGATGCCTGTATGTATGCCTGCTTATATTTTGAGCGTCTTTCTTTTAAAAGCATATTCACTACTTCAAACTCAGCGTAAATGAACGACATGAACACATGAATATAACATATTTTCATGACTTTTGGGATTTTATTTTTTTCAAGGACTTTTCCAGGCCTGGAAATAATCATTTTAAAATTCCATGACTTTTCCGGGTTTTCCATGACCGTAAGAACCCTGTAATGGGGACCATTTGAATTACTAAGAACCTGAATTAAAGTGTATGTCCTGCTTCGTTTTGGTGAGGTCAATCATTCACATACAGGCTTCTCAAATCTTATTCTTTACCAGTCATTCACGACATGTTGTTATCACTTTAGCTTCTACGATCACTCGCTCCCTGTCCTAAAGGAACCACAGAATCATAATTCTTCCTGTTTCAGATATCTGCCCCAGATTGAATCAAGTTCCTCTGTGCATTTTTTTGCTCATTGCATGATGACGACCAGCGATACAGTGGTGTGATGATGAGGATTCACTGAACTTAACGGGGCGGAATAAAGTGGAATTAAGTGGTGTGGAAACCAGTGCACAAAAACACCCGTTTATTATGTTTAAAGGAGTAGCTCCGACTCGTCTCTCAGTGGCTCGTTAAAGGTTCAAAGAATATGGACATAAATGTATACTTTATAATTTATAGAATATACTATTGTATTGAAGAGTGGGTACATTTTTGTGAGTGATAAATGTGTGTGTCAGTCAGTGCAAGATGTAACGCCGGGCGCCACTTCACAACTTTTTATGGGGCTTTCTGGCTGGTGGCGGCCTACAAACAGAGAAGGTAATGGAGCCGAAAGCGACGCTTAAAAGACAACAGTGACGAAGAAGGCCAAGGCGGCAGCCGAGACCTCGTTTAGTGGCCCACATCATAATGGAACACAAAAAGCCCTTCGCCTATGGCGGGATTGTAATAGAGGCGACGACTGCTGTGGCTGGAATGTTATTAAAGGGCCATAAAAGTAAGACAGAAATTACGTCTGCTATTGGCGATGTACAACTTGAGTAGCTCCCGGCCACTTTCATTTCCTCAAATTAGCTCTCAGAGGAGAACAGAAAAGCTTTAATACCCCTGCCTGAAAGGTTTCTACAGCAGTTTGTTTTTCTGCTTTACCCATTCAGGCATATGAGCAACCTCAGCGTTAGCTACAGTGTAACGTTAATCGTTTTCTCCTTCGCTGATCTGTATCATAATCTCGATGACAACTGTGTCACCGAGATGTGGCCGAATCCTCCTGGGTCATGTTTTTTTTGAACGCTCCAAAAAAAAACTCCAGCATGTACGCAGCCACCGCAGGAGGTTTCCCAATTATATTCTCAAAGTGAACGAAGCATAGCAAAGTGGGATAAGAGGCCACCTCTGGTCCCCACGGAGCCGACATCAGCGCAGGATTTTCCAACTGCATTGTTGCGTCTAAAACAGCTGAAGGCCGGGGATTGGAGGAGAGGGAAGGGTGTCTTTGGGAGAAATAAATGAGAACATGGCTGTTGGCTATTATACCATGTTCTAAATATTCATGTGGCCTTGCCCCATTAGCAGGGATGCCTGTAAAGATACTTGCTTTTAATTTGGAGCGTGATTAGTGCCAGAAAATCCGTCCCTTTTAAAAGAAGACTGTGTATCCCATTGCAGTTATAACTTAAATATCAGGGGTAAAATAGCAGCTTAGAATAAGTCCCATGATTCTGTTCCTGAGTGGAAAGCGGTGCATCGCTGCGGTAACGCCCCAGAAACAGACCCACGTTTGCACCTTTCGCACCTGTGGGAAATCTAAAAGTTTCCAATACGTGGACGACAGGACAGAGCCGGAAAAGGCTGAGTTCTGAGTTCAGGGGCTTTATTCCGTGTTAACCACTGAGCCGCCATGCGTCCATCTGTCTTTACACATTAACAAGCACATCGTTTTTCCTTTTTTATAATCTCATTGTGCATGCAGTCGGTCTCACGGGAGCCGGGGTTATATAATGTCCCCGTGGTGTGAAGAAAAAAAACAAAAGAAATTAACTGCGCTAGAAGTGCTAGAACATGAACATAAACGTCATTATAATTCATATAAACTGTCAAATGACTACATAAAAGCCAGCCGGTCTAAAGGCAACACTAGGAGCATCAGTGAGAATGGTGACTCAACTGTACCTAATGATAATGACGTGTAACGCACTCACTCTGTGGCGATACAGAGGTTTCAACCAGCTGATGAAGCCGTATATGTCGCTACAATGGACCGCCATCCAGCTCCGTGGGCATTAGGCTGGTTTGCGAAAAGCGACGTTTTATGATTTACCCGCGTAGACAAATCGACACTTGCCCCGCAAAATAAAATAAAACGCCCCTGCAATTCCTCAGAGTGATGCTTTTCAAATGACATGGGACAGGAGCTTGCATTGACACCCGAACGGGACGTGGACGTGGCGTGAGAGAGGATGTGGTGTTCGCAATGTGACATGACAGGGCGTCTATGCACCCGTGTCGGATGTATTGTTTGTGTGTGTGTGTGTGTGTGTGTGTGCAAAAGTCTGAGTGGATCCTCTGGGGATGAACACATGTGGTGCGCCTACTCTTCATAAAGGATGCTGTATGCTATGAAAAAAGGCAGAAAAGGCAGAAAAAAAAGAAGCTGTTGTTGAGTTAGCTGTAACCTGCAAGTACCCAGATGGTCCACGTGTGTGTGTGTTGGTGTGTGTCGGTGTGTTTACGCAGGAAACAAAATCAGTGCTGCCTGTGGTTAAGCTCTGCTGGTAATGACGAGCACAGTACTGTAACAATTAGACGATTAAAAGCAACCTACTGCTGCTTTGTTTCAACTGTGGCAGCGAATCCGATGCCATTTTTAGATGACGGAAGTGCAAGCCCCCCCTCTCTCCCTCTGTCTCCCTCGTGTGTGTGTTCTTTGCATTTAAACATAAATACGTGTAATGCATAGATTTCCATAAAATGACGCATATGGAAATGAACGCGCACACATTTGCGCAACCCCTCACTTGCTAAGCCTCGGGGTCGCAGTTGAGTGTCACTATAACTGATTAGTGCAGAATACATCAGTGTGTGTGTGTGTGTGTGAGTGTTGGCTGCATGTGACAAATAGGTGACTGTAAGTACGCACTTCTTTAGATATGTATATATGTCAGCGTGGTTGCATATGGATAATCTGTCATCCAGCCAGCATTATTCTCCCTGTGGGTGGCACTGGTATCAGATAGAGTGCTCTCATCCGTGATACACTCAGTCTTAAGTCCTGCAGCTGCAGTAACTCCTGAGGATAAGCACAAAATTACTCTAATTCTATAGTGCAAAGGTCACAGGGAAACCCGGTGGTTACGCTGGCGGAACAACGACAGCTATTTGTGCGAGAGAAGAGTCTCAATTTATCATCACTTTGTCCTCACTTGGTCAGCGTTTTAAGTTGCAAATATCTGTAGTTTCATTCAGAGTGATCACCATCTGGTTGATGGCCTGTTTCTTTCTTCTTCTAATTCACCGCTACGTTACTGCCAACTATAGTTCACTGCAGCACTGCCAAAAACTACAGTTCACAATGAGGCTGCTTTTCATAATGGATGATCTCCCTCTGCAGTTTCTTCTCAAACCCTTCATTTAAAGAGACACTTCCTTCTGGCATTCATATGTCTCATGAATAACATAATATGAATTGAAAAAAACTTAAAGAAAAAGAATACTTTAAAGAAATACTTGCATTATTTCCCATTCACTTTGCTCTACAAATCAAATGCCAGTGATTGGCCACTGGGTGACACTATTTCCCTACAGTCTCTCCCTACGACACACACTGAGGGTTTTTATCACTGTGTTTTCTCTCCGAGTGCAGGCCTGTATTGTGTATTATGTTGGCCTTGCTAGCTAGTTTTTTTATTTTTATGAACTCTTAAAAACCTTCCATTCACTAACCTGTAATAAAAGCTGTAGGGCACATAAGGTTTAATAATTCCGAGAGTGAATACGGGCAAATAAACACTGTGCCGACAAATGTACTTCTGTGTGGTTCGCGGCATATTTCAAGTGCCGTAAACCTTGGGCACCAAGCGGGGTTGTAAGTGTTCATAGCTCATTATTCTGTGTTTTTTTTAAAACGTCAAAGAACCGACCTCATCGTGTAGAGCAAAGTGCCGTCATCCTGCAGCCTCAGCAGCTTGTTGGGCGTGGTCATGTTATGGGCGATAGACTTCTTGCCGTTGAGGAAGAAGGTATCGGGGGTCCAGATGTTGCTGGCCAGCAGGTTGTTCAACGGCAGCATCCCCATCGGCCCTTTGAAGCACAGACGCTCGTCCTTCCAGCTCTGACGGAAGAAGACGTCGATGGTATATTCCTGAGACAGGGGCAAAAGGGAGGTTTCAGAGAGCTCTGCTGGAAAAGGTGAGAAATGTGAGGGAGTAACTGTTTGGACCCAGAAGCCATGTAATGTGATGTCAGTCAAACTCGTGTTTACCGATCTGTCTGCCCTCTGATCATTTCATCCCAAAACAGGCTGAAGGGATGTCAAAGGCAAAAGATCTTCTCTGGGAAGGAGCGCTCACTGTGTCTGCTCCACTTTTCAGACCATCGTCTTCGTCTGCGGTGTATTTACCCGAAACAAGAATTTAAAGTTTTATAGAGTCTCAGTTTCTGTTGCAGCATCATTATCATTTTTTCTGAACCCATTTCAGAGTTACAAATAAGTAAATTAAGACTGGAAAACGTGCTTCTTCTTGCCGTCAAATGTCCATCAGCATAAAATGCTCCGGCACGTCGCGTCCTATGACAGCCGCTCCTCCTTTATGCCTTCATAAATCCACCAACAATTTGCAGTTGATCAAACACAGCGGTGTAGAAATCCGTCATAAATCTGCTCGTGTGCGAAATATCGACCCGCTGCGAGCTTGGAAACAAACAAACGAATGGCCGAGAAACTGCTGTTAGCAGGCCGACATGGAAGCTTTTATGGACCGCAGAAGCATTCAGGTCTCTTGCCACATTTCATTAATCAATCGTGCGCCCTTGTCAATACCTTCTTCAAGTCAATTATGGGAAAGTGGCAGCTGCTGTGTCAGAGTGTGCCAGGGAGATTGCGGGGTGTAATAGAGGATTTAATGAAAGAGGAGATTTAATGCATTTCGCTATCCAAGTGGAACCTTATAGTTCATAAGAGAATGGATTAATAAAGGGAAGATTCATTGGGAACAAGTTGGAATGGGCCAGCCACATTGCATTAAATCTTAAATGTTTAAGTTATCCACATTCCTTTGGTCTCATTTACAAGGAACCGAAAAAGAACCAATCTTCAAAGACACAACGAGGGCCTGAGTGTTCTTCCAGGGAACAGCCTGAGCATTGGTAACAGTCTCGTGAAATGTAAATATATGTTTCAATCTAAAAATACCCACAGTAGCCTTTGTGTGTGTGTTTGTTTGTGTGTGTGTGTGTGTGTGTGTGTGTGTGTGTGTGTGTGTGTGTGTGTGTGTGTGTGTGTGTGTGTGTGTGTGTGTGTGTGTGTGTGGCCAGCTCAGCCATTCTCTCTCTCTCTCTCTCGCTGTGTATCTACGGTGTTTGCTGCAGATGAACTCACCATCTCTGTGTCCGACACTGGGCCGAAGCTGGTGACAAAAATATTCGTCTGGATCTCTGTGACGTTCTCTGTTGAGAGAGCAGAGGTGGGAATGTTTTACGGTGTGGAGAATGGTCATTAAAAAGCAGTGAAAAAGAATCATTTTAATTGGAGCAATATAGGATTGATAATCTGGTTTATTAGACGACATCTTCCTCTGTTGTGTGGGACGTTCTTCCCTGAGCCACATAAAAGTCTGTATTTTAACGGATCGGTGGGCGCAACTAATGTCATTGTCGATTAAAACAATTATTTTTGTCTGACCAACAGTCCGAAACCTAAAGATATTAAATTTACTATGATATAAAAAAAGAAAAACACCCTCATTTTATATGAGAGAAGCTGGAATCATAGAAGTTTTTCTTTTTAAATAAAATACACTAATTGACTATCGTTGCAGCTTTAGCTTCAGAGGCGTTGACATCTTGATAAGTATGGCGTTCTGAAGGAAAACGGGTTGCTAATAACTGAGGGGTGAATGCAAATAGTCCAAATCTAAAATTATGAATTAGATATTTAAGCAATACAACCAATATTGGCATTAAAAACCTGCATCGGTTGAATGGCAGCGACAGAATAAACCCAGTCTCAGTATTCATATGAATGCACACATTTCCGTGATGTTCTCACGCCATGCATTCCTTCTGGAGACGATGTGAGAAAGGTAGCACATTATATCCGTCATTTGTACCGGCAAAGCCAACTAAGTCTCTGCTACGCATATAAATTTGGTCCTAGCGAGCCGGGATTGGCCGTGCAGTGGAGAGCAGCTTGTTGAATGCTGATTGAAGGCCTGAATTTTTTTTCTTCCCCTAGAATGTATTTATAGGCCCTCTTGTCAAGGGTAGCAACCGTTACCATGATGTGAGCGCAGGCTTTTGCCATGACACATCAGGCATTCGGCTTGAAAAAAGACTGGTTTCTTCCTATTTAGAGTAATGAATTATGGGGACATACTACGGTATGTACGTGGGAAACAAATTGAACATGAGGAACAACGGTGTGAAGATGCATGCAGTAAGTGCAGCGCTAATAGAGAACATGGAGGTAGTGGTGGCGAAAATAAAAATAAAAATAACTCTCCATCTTTGAATGGCAATTTGTCAGCTCTCAAGGTTATCTCCGGTTGCCAGGGTGAAGAGCGTGAATAAAACACCACAGCGCGCTGAACGCAGGCTGTGTTGAGGAGGGCCGGATTGATTTATTCTCCCGACCATGGCGGCGTACAGGGAAAAAGACTGCGTGCGCTCATGATCCTGGCCACGGTTGAGAAGGAAACACTGCATCTGAGAAACGTGCGTGTGCGTTCACCTGAGCTGACATGGGTGTGTGAAAATTCCACACCTGCTCTCACAGTTTGGACCCTGGTATCTGCCCGTATCACAGCCATTTCCCGTGAAACGGTGCATGAAATCGCAGCGGGATACGGGGGCCTCTAACAGTGGAGTTCAGGTTAGCGGGTTAAGTTAGCATGCTGGAAGGCTCGACTGTGACATTATGATATTTGAATGTAAGATCACTGTGTTGCTTTTAAAAAACAACAACATGATAAATAAATAAGATCCCCAGCAAACCTCCAAGCCCCGGCCGGAGCCTGTTGTCATAACCGTCAAGGAGCCCGTCCAGGATCCTGGTGAAAACGGTGCTGTTGTCGTTGGCCGCCGCCTCCTTCTGGGACTCCGTGGGGGACTCGCAGCGACTAGGAGAGGAAACAAGGGAGCAAGCGTAAAAAAAAGAGACTCCTGGCATTGGTTACACGGCAGGACGTCGAACATGACACGGTTATTGTGATTAATTAGCTTACCGCATTAAGGACAGGCTTGTTGTGATTAATTATTGAACATAAGTACTGCTTACAACTACCAGTAGAGATAATTAAGGCTTTGACATGTGATCCAAATATAAACAAATGAGTTCCCCCCGCTAAATATGGCAAGAGGCGATGCATTATGTCTCGGGGATGAGCACATCCTCTGTTGCTAGAAAACAAGGGAAATTACAACCTTCTTTTTCTTACAAAGAACATTGTGTCCATGCACAGGGACGAGCAGGGAGTGACACAGGAGGAAGGTTACAAGGCGGAGTTGAACATGTGATCTAAAAGCCATTGATCTGGGAGAGTGGACTATTCCAGTGATTTACTGACAGCATCGCCCAAAGATCTGTTTCGCTTTTACTTGAGTGCAGGACAGCCACTTAAGCAGCGATGTAGCAGAGTGCAGATCGGATATGCGATCAAGAGAGGAGGGCAGAGCCGGCAGGCAATACATAAATATGTAAGAGAGTCATTTACAGAACTACAGATGGAGCTATCAGGATTTGTGCTTGTAACAGAAAAATGTAAACTGATGACTGAACATTCTCGAGAAAAATGGCAACTTTAAACACATTTTGCTTTTATAATAACATCACCGAAGCTCTATTCTTTAAGAAGCTTTATTTAGGGGATAAATAGCATTCTACTTTAAAGCTGGTAACAACCACATCCCTTTTGTTTAGCTCCTAGTTTACCTATTTTGGCATCCACACAGGAGCAGGAGGGAAAGGACGAGCCTCGCCATGACTGAGATTCTGCTCACTTTGTTGTTCAGAGCTGTAACACATCCACATACAGAGAGAGAGAGAGACACACACACACACACACACACAAAAACAAAGAACAAGATAGCATCAGAAAAGCACCACATTCCAGAGCCGCAACCCAAATAACTGTTAATGATAAACCCAGAGGTCTAGCAATCTCAATAAGGCGACCCAACTCACACAAAGAAACTCCGCTGCACACAGAGGCGGACCATTACAGAAATCACTAAATCAAGCGGCGGGACGATCTCTGCTCAATGAGGCTGTAACTCTTTAACATCCGAAACATCTACCTTTACAGCCGCCGGACAAAATGGGATATCACAGAGAACGGACATTGGAACAGGGGTACTATTTTCTGCAGCGTGATCCCCATTGTGTGAGCTCCAACTGCGTTTGAAACCGGCGCATTACAATTCATGTAATGAATTCTCCCCCGACCACCACCACCACCACCTTTCCCCAATCCTCTCCTCCACCATCACCCTTCTCCTCCATCACCATCACCATCACCATCACCAAAAACATGAATCACATTCCTATTTGCCACGCTGTGTCTAATTAGAAAAAGCCAGAGGGTGAAAAACAGAAGAAAAAAGAAAGGGGGGGTACCTGAATGCAGATCCATCACCACCGTATTATTATTTTTTTCGTGGTGACGGGAGGCTGGGGGTCTCCGTCTGTCTTGGAACAGTGCGATCACGGGTTCAATCACCTAATCCCCTGCTTGTAGGCTGTCTCCCCTCTTTCTTCTCCTCCACCATGGGCTGTTTCTGCTCTCTCTCTCTCTCTCTCTCTCTCTCCCTCTCCCTCTCTCCCTCTCTCTCAGTCAGCGGTTCCCCATCTGGCGTTGTTGTAGTAGTCTGTCTGGTCTTCTCCTCCTATAGGCTACTCCTCCCCTCCTCTAGCGCCTGCTGCACCGCGTCTCCTGCATCGCCTGCAGCGGCAGCATCACGCGCGCTGCCTCCTCGGTCCTGTCCGCGAGCCGCCTCGGAGACCGGGTTCACTCCGCATCTTTCTCCCGTCTTCTTTTACTACTGCGAGAGAGCGGGGTGCCGCAACAGAGGCTAATAATGTGGTAAAAAAAGGTGCTGCCCATTGGTTGGGGTTGGGAGGAGGAGGCGCGCTGGGGAGAGACGGGAGGAGAAGTCAGACGTTAACAAAATCAGGTGCGGGTTTTTGAAGCCTGTCGCTGAATGCAACGGAGAGAAATTACGCTCTTTTCTGTAAGTGAGGCCATTAAAGGATGTTTCAACCCCCTTTCACGACACCTGCCATGTGCCAAATGTGTTCAGTTGAAGTCGTTTTAATTGTTATGTGACACCATCAATACATTATACAGAGATATAATCCGTTCAAACTATTTAGCTAACGTTCAGGTCCGTTTGGTCAATTGCATTGACAGAAGCAGGACATTGCATTTATCCATATGGTTTAGTTACATTTTAACATTTATCCACATGGTTTAGTTACATTTTAACATTTATCCACATGGTTTAGTTACATTTTAACATTTATCCACATGAATTAGTTACATTTTAACATTTATCCACATGGTTTAGTTACATTTTAACCGTTTTGCATGACTTTTAGCGAATTGTTCTAACTGATAGTTAAAGCATAAGGCTAATGTTAACTATGTCCACCCTTTAGCCATTAGCCTACCTTTAGCCATGCTAACTAGGTCAATTCAACCGTTTACTTTAGCTAACGCTAACTATTTGAATTGTTTGTCCATTAGACTATTTTTAGCTCGCTATTTTAACTGTTTATTCTATACTTTTAGCTCAATATTTCAACCATTTACCTGTTCATTTTGCTTTACGTTAACTAGTTAAACCATGTAGCTCATTTTAGCCAACATGTTTTAAACTTCTGTAAGCTAGCGAGCGTTAGTTGTCACGTGCTCTTATTTCCATTTCCGCTGATAAGCCGAGCTGACAGTTACTCTACACATTTACACATATCCACCTGTTCAGCTGCAGAAGTATGTTACACTCTGAAGGGAGAACGCACCCCTGGGTGAGAATCACCAGCATATAAGATAAGGTTTCCACAAAAGCAAAAAAAACACACACAATGGTGTCCATGAGGAAGCGAAACGAGGAGGGAAAGGGAGCGAGTTAAATAACACTAAACCAAGAAGGAACTGTTTATTTGCTTTAGTTCTACTCACTATTCCTTTCCTCCTCCATGAAGTCTCAAGCCAAAGTCGTTATCATCCTGACAGTTGCCATAAGAGGGTAGCCGAGCTCCACGCTCCGTAGACCGATCATTAGTTTCGGATGTGTGATCTTCTCCCCTCCGCTCCTCTAATCAGTCCGTCAGTGGGTGCGCTCTGTGGACGGGACACGCGAGAACTTGACTTCAGCACCACGGACAGCTCGTGGCCGGTCGCACGTGGAGGAGAGGTTTGCCTTCAGGGCCCCCCCCAAAAAAAACGACCGGGTTAGATTCATGCAAACATGGTGGTTTCTGGCAGAAAGCCTCGAGGGCAAACTTCTCTCACGTGCCGGCCGACTGGAGGAGTGTGTGAGAGAAGGGGGGATACAGAGGTGTGTGAGTGTGTGTGTGTGTGTGTGTGCAGATAAGAAGGGAAGGCGGTAAATACGGTAAATAGACTTTCAATATTGGCCCTGCAGGCATCCGACTGTTTTATATTCCTGCTTCATACTGACACAAACCTGAGTGGAACCTGAATACATAATATAGAACAAATAGAAATAACGCACACACCACGTCAGGGAGGGTTCAACCGAACAATCACTGTAGGGTTAATAGACGGCTGAATGTAAATTAAAAGCCATGATAACATGACATAAAACGGGCATTTTATCGGACCAATAAATATTCCTTTATTATAGATGTTCTTTTATGTTATTAGTGGCGCCTTTAATGTGTTTCATTGGATAAACGCTCTTCTATCATTAATGATGTCATCACCCTTTTCTTCCAGGAACGCTGTTGACGGAAACAAGAAGTTGTTCGCCATCTATGACACGAGGTAGGACACACACACACACACACACACACACACACACACACACACACACACACACACACACACACACACACACACACACACACACACACACACGTTATGTATGAAGTAGGTTCTCCGACTGTGAGCGACGCGCGCACACGCACGCGGTCCTAATTATCCGCGTAATGTCCGGTGACAATCTATGGCAGAGCCCTACTCCTTTTAGAGAAGGACAAAAGGCTATATAGGCGATTAACAGGCTAATCAATCACAATCATCGATTAATTGGTTGATAAATGCCACCTGTCCCTCCTCGATATTTTTCGGGTCCCGCCATTTTTACAGGAAACACACGGGAAGGGGATTGGCGCAGATGGTGTGAAGAGCACTGTAAAAAACAGTCCATCTTAACAAGGCAATTTTAGGCATTTATCTGAGGAAAAATGAATTGATTAAACTACATTCTTATTTTTTTTAAATGTTTTTTCTATTTAAAAAAAATATATATAAAGTAAAGTCGAATAGGTTAAATTATTAAAATAATATTAATACTACAAATGGAATACAATCCTGAATTAAAATGCGTCCTAAATAAAAGTGAAACTATCTCACCTAATAAAAGAAAACGGAGATATTGAAAAAGCACTGATGTGTTTTTGTGATGAGGAGTCGGCCAACCAATTATTCCATGAAAATGGTTGTATACCATATTGATCTCTTCGGCTTTTAAAGTCTCAGAGAATAACCCTGATGATGTCACCAGAAATAACCCATGACTGTAATTATCTTGAATTGGTAGACTGCGTTACAAATTTGAGTTTGAAAGATGTGGGCATTCACCATTTGGGGAGAGTTGACTGAAAAGATGCTGCCGAGTTGCATTGTGGGAATTGTAGGATCCAGTGTATTTGGATCTCGTCGATTACTACAGGGAATAAAAGTTAGGATATCTCTGCCTCTGCTGCTTTGATTTCAACCCCTTTTTAATTTTTTTTAAATCTATCTAATAGGAGTTCCACAACTTAATGAGAGTGCTTCACTAAATAGCTGGAGTGATCCTTTAAACACATCCTACCAATTTACACACAGTTTTTTTTTACACGCAGTTTAATTGGGGGGGAAAAAAAGATAATTTAGGAGCAATTCATTTGCATTAGAAAAACAGGCAAAAGAGCCTTACCGAAAAAAAAGAAAAGAAAGAAGAACCACCCAGAAACACAGACTATATCCTGCAGCTGCTGGTGGAGTGGTGTTATTTTTACAGTGTAAGAGCTGGGCTTCGTCTCTCGTTTGAACAAGCCAGTGCCTTCCCCGCCACCAGCAGCAGCAGCGCCTCATCAATATGCGCTCCGGCTCCCCAGCCTAACAGCCTCTTCATCTCGCGCGGCCACACGCGCAAAGAAAAAACGCGCAGCCAGGCTTTCATGCCGGTGGAGGCGATGTCTGCCCATATTTCACATCTGACTCCGTCCGCGGCGGGCTGCTGACTTTTAACCCCCACCTCCACCTCTTCTCAGTCGACTTTCTTCCTCTCCGGGCAATCAATGGATTTACTCTGATTTTGAAGCGCGCCCGGAACCGTCTCCACTCTTGCTGCTTTTGTAAACAACGGGAAAGAGAGAGCGAGATAGAGAGACATACACAAAACACACACACACACACACACACGCACACACACACACACACACGCACACACACACACAGGAAAAAAAAGGGGTGATGTTGGCTCTGCACAGGGTCCGTCAATTCCGCGTCTTGTCCGCGCTGGTTGTCGGTTCGATTGTGTGCTGCGCGAAGAGGTGAGTGCTTTTGTCTTTCTGCGAAGTCAAGGTTATTGCCCGGGCTGATTGACACGGGGAGTCAAGGTGATGTCTGCCTTTCACACACCCCCTCTGTTCCCCTCTTGTGTCTGCTGTCATTCCAGCGTCAACGAACCGGGCAACATGTCTTTCGTGAAGGAGACGGTGGACAAACTACTGAAGGGATACGACATCCGACTGAGGCCGGACTTTGGAGGTATTTGCCCGTTGGTGCCTCCATCAAAATGTCCCTCCACGCCTATAGGCAGCTTTATTTTTGGCGCCATTCAGTGTTGTGGTCAGGTGCAGAGATAGGCCTATATATAGTATATATATATATATAAATATATATATACACATGTTCTGCTGTTTAACCTCTTCCAGGCGCCCCTGTTGCAGTCGGGATGAGCATAGACGTGGCCAGCATAGACATGGTGTCAGAAGTCAACATGGTGAGTGAATCTGCACCTTACACACTGCTTCTTATGTGTTTACTCAGCCGCATAACACACACACGCGGAAAAACACACACACAGAGTCCCGCTGCTTCTGTACATTGGCACTCACACACAACGTGATTTCAGGCTGCCTCGCTGTCGTAGGGAAGTGCTGATGTAAATCCCGTTATTTTTTTCTTCCCCCCCTCTCGCAGGCCATTATGTGATGCCCGAGATGGATGGGCTGGGTTTCCTGTAAGCAATAAAAACGTCTTTATCTCGCGCACACTGCCGGCGCAGTGTTGCCTTACATGCAACGGAACCGCTCAGCGTAAAGGAGAACAGAATTAAAATAACACAATGCAGCTTCCAACAATGCCGAACCTCAGACAGCAGCTCGCTTTACAGAGGAGGGATTAGAGCTGCGACCGTGGGTTTCCTTTCCCAATCAGTGCAGTCCACATGCAATGCATGTACGGGACATGGAGCGAGGACAACGTGTGACTCCTCACTCCCAGTTTCAATGTTGTTTTTTTGTGTTAATCGCAGCAAGAATAAAGCTCTGCTTGTTAACCTCTGCGGCCACAGTGTTTCAGGAGCGTGCTCCCATGAGGCCTCACTGAGCAGAGCGCTATCAAGGCACTCCTGATTGGATTCGCTAATTTGCAAGTCTGCGTCGTGTCGTGTCGGACATGCAGGAAAGTAACTTCAGGCTATCGCGTCCTAAAATGTCAGCCGACGATGGAAAACCAGTGACGCTGCGGCCGCCCCCCACTGGCTGTATTTTCTTCTTCCAGAAAGAGCTGACGTTAAGGCCGCTGAGCCGCTGCCGCTTCTGGACCCGGGTTCTCTGAAAAGCCCACGAGCCACAATGGCCGATTCCAGATCAACACCTCCGCTCCCACGCGCTTCACGGGGCCGCCGGCCGTCGACGCTGAGACTTTTATTAGCGACGAGCCCCCGCGCGCTGTCACAGCAACGCGGCCCGCTGCATCGAGGGGTCGAACTCGGGTCGGCTGGTTGCACCTCGAACTCTTTAGAGCATCACTTCACACGCCACAGTTCCTTATTGACCCCTACTGAGGAGGGAAGAAAGGGCTAGATTTTTACTGCACCATATTAGAAAAGGATCGCTATCCATCTGGTGGGAGGTGTGTGTGTGTGTGTGTGGGCCGGTGTTGATCAATAGTAATGACTCAATAGTTTCTTCACCCGGTGAGTCCTGGCTTTGACTTTGGAGCCTCTTTCCAGTGCTCAGGGCTTTAAACAAGAACTCGCAGTTCTGATGTATTTCAACCCCCTGTGAGAGGATTTGCTGTTTTATTTGTCTTATATGAGAGTAAATTGAGAAAGTTGAAGACATCAACGTGGCAATTTCACTCTTTTCTGAGTTGTATTATGCTGTATTTATTGGTATATTCATTCTTATCCTTTTAGTTTGAGCGTTCCTTTACACTTTTGTTCTTGTGACCCTTGATCTTTAAGTTTCATCTCATTCATTATACGTCTGTGCTTTACGTTTTGTTACCTACATGCCAGTTGCAAATTAGTAGTAAATAAACATTCATCATTTGTAGAGGACAGAGTTTTCCAAAGTTACATTATTACGGGACTAGAAATCTCAGCCGTAAACATCTTTGTCTTAAATTCAGATAAAACCCATGAAATATCAAACAATATCCCGTGTACTTTGCAATGAACTCGTCTTCGCCGAGCTTCTACCAATCGCGCGATGAGCTTAGCTTGCCACCGCCGCGGTTGCTAACCTCGGCCTGCGAGCCAAGACTGCTGTTCTCCGCAGAGCGCGCGAAGGCCGGGGAATCAGACAGCTGAGATCACACTCAAATAGATAATTAATGAGGTCTGTTTCCCATCGCCAACAGTGCACTGGGGGGACCGTGCACGTGCGTCTGCGCCTGTTAGATGAACAATCCCCGGCTGGGATCCGGCGCGCAAGCCAAAACAAGACCGGTCAAGCTGTTTGTTGTTGTTTTTTTCTTTCCGCACCAGCGTTTTGTGACATTTGGTGGATGCTTTTCATCCAACGCCGTCTGCGGCTTTATAGCATGAGGGATTTCTCCAGCGGGAAAATGGATAATGAGCGCTTTTGTCCAGACTGTGACAGTGCCATGGTTTATCCATTGAGCAACACTAAACAGCACGGCCCGACAAATGCTGCTCTCTCTCTCTCTCTCTCTCTCTCTTTTCTATTCTCTCTGCTTCTTTATTTTGGGAGGCTCCATCTTGCTTTAATCTCTACAAAACTTCCGACACTGAATCCACTTCACCCACAGGCATAACTGGGAAACGTGTTTGAAAAGTTGACAAGCACTGCTCGCTTTGCTGAAAGGGAGGGGGTCTGGATCCAATGCAGCCTGTTCTAAAAGCAGCGCAGATCTTGCAGAACAATACTGCCAAATTTCAGCCCTGATGTGAGGCTCTCTCTCTCTCTCTCTCTCTCTCTCTCTCTCTTTCACACAAAGAGAAAAACAGAACAGCTAACACTGTGTGGTAAATCACGAGTGCGTATAGAGTGATAAAGTTGCCGATAAGTTGAGGCATCGGCGGAGGTGGAGGTGACTGGGTAGAAAAATGTGTGGGAGTCAATAACAGATTGCCCCCACGGGTATTACAAGTTAATGTATGCGTGTATTCATGCATGTGAATGTGAAACTGTGTAGCAGGGAGAAGGGTGATGGATCCTTGTAATGGGTTGGAATCAAACACACAAACAGATGCTTAGTCTATACGGGTCATGAAAAGTACTATATTAGGGACTGTATACAAATCTTTAGGGGGAGGGGAGCTCCACAGCTAGGGAAGGATTCATGTTATGTATGTGTGTGTGTTATGTATGGATCATGTGTCAGGTTTGAGGATCTCTCTGGATATTTGCAAGTCAATTATATCTCTGCCTCCTTCGCTTTAATCTGCATCGTAACCGAAGGTACAGGAATAAATAATAATACAAGTTTTACGTGGGAATTAGTAAAGCAACAGAGCGTCAGAGAGAGAGAGAGATTGTCTTTTTGGGTTGCACGCATTCTTCTGGTCAAAACCCACAATGAACTGCTTACATAATGTTTTTGCACCTGTAACCGGACGTTTATGTAGAACCTGTTAAATATATTGAGGCTTAAAATAGATTGCGTGCTAATTTCTTCGTGCTTTGCCTCCTTTAGTTATTAATAATGGTTACGCCAACTCAGTACTATACTTTGAGATGTTAGGCGGAGGGTCAAAATTAAAATACTGATAATGCCGGGGTGCGCCATGTGTTCTAAAACGTGAAATATTAGACTCAACCCCGCCCCCCCCATCACTCCAATAATTTGTATAAAGCCCTTTAACCCTCAAAGATGATATGCAAAGTTTGCTGCTGCACACGGTTTTATTTGATGTGCAGTGGGAGCTCATTCCCCTCGAACCACGCGTCCAAGATGATCTTTGCAGCTCTGGGAATTTAACTGGACCCAACACTCCATCAGCCGTAAAGGGGAGCGGAGGACGATGAGATCTAAAGATGTATTGACTGTCTGAGCGAAACAGAAAGGAGCAGAGCGCGCGAGGGTGGGGTGAGTGAAGATGTGAGAACAGGAAACGAGGCAGAGAGGGGCGGCGGGAGCTCGCGAGGCGGCAAAGCGAGTGTGGCATCTGGCTCGTCCGCCGATACCCACCTGGAGGGGCAGGTCGACCCGAGTCCGCTTCTCCAGGAGCCTTCGAGGGCTCCGGCGCTGGCAGATGCTGAAGCAGGCTGAGAAAGGCGCACTAATTACCTCTGAGGTTAGCTTGTGGTGGGCCGGGAGGCCTCGGCTGATGAGACGACGCATACCAGGACGAGATCAGAGCGAGGCCAAATAGATCGTGTGTGTGTGTGTGTGTGTGTGTGTGCTAAAGCACTTTGCAATGGATCACTGTGAAAAACGTTCTCACTTGTCAGTGCAGTGATGGGAGTTTTTTAAAATAGCTGTTTAGATATCGTACAATTGGTTTACGGTGTGGAGGTGGAAATGAAAGTGACAGCCGCCTTGTGTTTGCCTGCCTTTAAAATGATTTGAAATACTCCTATTGGGTAGTGCAAAATAAGGGCGCCGTGTGTAGGTGTGTTTTCATTTCCATGACCTCAGACCAACGCGATGCAGCGAGAGCCATCGCGTTGGCTCTCGCTGCATAATGGAATATCCCAGCCCTTTATGCAAATGAAAAGGCATCGTTAAAAATCACAATGGCGGTAGCGCTCTCCACGGAATGGTCAGAGTCGGTCGCTGTGAATGTAGTTGCAGTAACAGGCTGAACAAGCTAGTCATCCAGACACCCACACGCAGCCGTGTGGGTGTCAAAAAGAAGAAGAAGAAGAAAAATCTGTCATTATGGAGAGGTGAAAAGACCTCTCTCCATCTCTCTTTCTCCAAATGTTCCCGCTGCCTGTTATTTTTTTGTTGTGCACCAGTGAGAAAACAAGCCCATAAAGTACAATGCCACAGTCACCAAGGTATCCACAGACTATTAAATACATCTTGGAATCAGATGTTGCCTATATGCACAAACTATGTTACCCTAATTATTTTATATAAGTCTTCCAGCCATGCAAAAGAGCATATCTTCTTTTTCTGCGGGCTCTGAGTGTGGCTTAATATATCCCCATGTCTTTTATCCTGCATCCGGCTTCCTGCCTGATGGAACGTAATTGGCCTCTGGGGAGCGCACGCTGCAGGGTGAAGTGATGATCGCGGAGGTTTCGAGCGAGCGGAGCGGGCACTTCCTGGTTTGCGCCGCCAACCTGCCGAATAAATAAAGGCCCTGCGATTCGCCCCCACGGTCTGCTGGCCCCTCTTGCTTTCCAGGCTCCATCGCGGCCGACGGCCTCGCTTTCGGAGCCGCGTTCACCTTGAAGCGGCGGCAGCGCCTCGGTCCGGGGAATTGTAAAGTTGGCGGGGCGCCGGCCTCATTTCCTCTCTCGGTGCCACTCAAGCAGCTGTTGTTTTGGAGCAAGTACAAAAGGGGGCCGGTAAACTATGAACTGGATTTATGATGGTTGTAGAAAAGGTCAATCGGTCAACGGTCTGAATCGGCTAACTGTAATGGATAGGCCGGCGCTATGGAGAGTAAAGACCTGCGCAGCAAGAAGATGGAACACGACACTGGGGTTTTTTCACACAGCAAGGCTGTCACAGTATTATATGCTCATGACTAGGGATGGGTATATTGGCACATTCATGACACAGTTACCGTGGACATATAAACTAGTTCCCTATAGCAAATCTTCCTTCTAACATTTCTGACCGAGAGAACAGCTGTCATGTATTTCAAACCGAGGGGCAAATGCAACAATTGCATTAAATTAGTCCTCAGCCTTCTGGATTCAGGTTGATCATTGTATTATTGGTGAGTCAAAAACCATCTGCATACTCCTTGTGTTTCCAGATCTGTTCACAGGAGTCATTCTCACGCCGCTTGGACCAGCGCATACTTTATTTATCTACCATTCCTTTTTTCTTTTGAGGCCTGTGTTGCATGATATCGAATCTTTGGCAACTTCTTAAACAAAAGACCTCTGGAACCTGTTCCGCCCCTCGAGCTGCTCCTTCGCGAACTGCATCAGTTATTTAAGCATATGACACACTTTTGGGACCATAAAAATAAAAAAGCATCCTGTACTCACTCTGCATTTTCCTAAAATCCTGCGATAAAGGCAAACAAATAATGTCATGTCACATAAAAAAGGAAAATCCGTAAAAATGTATTTTAGTGTAAATGAAAGAAAATCTTCAAGGGACTGTATGTGATACACATCAATAAAAAATAGTGTGTACAGTTATGTGTACCACAGTGTCACAGTGGCCCTCTTCATAAAATAGAAAAATGTTTTTTCTAATGTTTGCCCCCACTGTCGCTCCCTCCCCTCTTACCCTGTTATAAGGCAATACATCATAAAGTATCAGACAGTGAGTGAATTATCTCATACATTGAAGGCCAAACGCTGTCATTTGGAGGAAAGAGCCCAGCTCAATAAGGGACAGCGCTATTTTTACCATTCTATAGCAGCAGAAGGAGGGGTAAAAGGGAGCCGCTGAGGGATTCCCCCGCACTGCGGTGATACACCGCCTCGGGGCCATCCCGAGGGAGGGCTCCGAAATTACACTGAAGTGACTCAAATTGCTTTACATGAAACGTGGGTTCATGCGGAGTACACGGTGATTACATAGATTGTTTTTCTTCTCTCCACGCACCGAGATGCGTGAAGTTTTGGGGTCGGAGGGCTGCGGGGCCGTTTTATTGTTTCTCACGGAAAGCGACTGGTGATTTCTTTTTCGGGTTCGTCAGCGCATTGGTTTTCCGCATCCACTCCACATTGTGACGTGGCCCACGAGGAGGAGCCGGTCGGGACGGAGAGCATAATGCCATGTGACAAAAACAATGTTCGCGGGATGTTTCCTAGATACCGGCGGTATCACGACCGAGCAGTCGGTGCGCTGGCGCTGCAGAGAGGGGGAGAGATTAAATTGAATATGGGTCAGTTCGAAGCCAAAACCCTGCTTATCTGAATTCTCACACACCCCGAATGAGAGCGATTATCCCAGTCGAGTTAATTGAATAATTGAGGCTTGCTGGAAATCATTTCCACTGGTCACTCTCATTATCTGGGCTGAAAACATATGCTAATAACCCCACGGCAGTGGTAAAGCTGTGGGAATTCATGTGTTCTGCGGGAGCGCTGTCAATAATTCATAATCTACAGGCCTAGTTCATAGAAAATCCGAGCCCCCCCGTCGCAGGGCAGGTACGGCAAAGCTGCACCCCGTCCTCATCTGAAATTCGATTTGATTGTCTCCATGCAACATTGATGAGGGCTCCTTCATTTTGCATCATTTATGCCTGGCTGTTGCCCGCCCGCTGCGCTGCCCACCTGCTGACACTCAGGCGGGAGATGGAAATGCATACCGAAAGTGAGATTCCGCTCTGGGCAGTGGGAAGAGTGATGTGATAAGGGTCAAAACGAGGCGGTGTGAAAGTGACATTAGTCATTTGTAAGGATTGATGTGGGGGTGGGGGGTAAAGTTGTATTAACAGGAGATTTCATTTTTGTCGCATGCTGTGATCAATCCACATTGCCCCCCTAATGAGACTATGACTGATCACACTTATTGCCCTTTATGTCATAAAATCCTGGAAATTGACAAAGATTTATTCTCATCACTTGCAGGCACAGAGGGACGGTTGACTTGATGTATTCATCCGCCAGAGCGGTGCAGTGTATCTTTTATTGCTGTACTGCAGCGACTGCCGATGTTCGTCCGGTCCAAATTGGGTGACACGCGGATCCTTATTTCCAGCGTCACACGTGATAAAGCAGGCGCTGGCACTTGTTTGAGAAAGCCGTCATTGTAAAACCGTTTGGAAAAGGGCAGGCACTTTCAAAAATGACGTGGCGGATGACTGGTTTCACCATATGTCAATCAAAATCCTGCCAAAGCGAGTTGGGGGAAGAGCGAAAGCATCTTTCCTTTGAGGAAAGCCCTCAGTACCGTTTGCTCCTCTTTCGGTGGAGGAAATCTCTTAAGTTCTGGTATAACTGAACTAACTTGTGCTTGGTTCCTCTACTCCTATGGAATCAAGAGAAAGACAAAAAGTAGTCTGTTATGGCTGAATTAACCTGCTAGGGCCCTCTGCGGCCACAGAAAGAGCTGTCGGGCCCCTGTTGATCCGGCTTCCTCCCGCTCCACCCCCAGCAGCTTCTATATATTTCACACAGCCTCAACCAGTACAGTATGGCAATCAGAGACCTTTATTAAACACTAATGCATTAAGAAAACAATCTTTAAAGGTTATTTTGTGACACAGGACTCAGTTGAAAGTGGGTATTTAAACCTCTTTGATTTATTATGTAATATTGCACAACCATAAAGTGCAAGAGGGACAGATTTTGAAAAGAATTTTGAGTCATAATTGAAGCAGAGACGTCCTGACCTTTAGTCCCCAGAATTGGAGCCTCCGACATTTCCAATAATGCAACTCAATAGCATCCTTCATTAGGCCCCCAGCCTCCTTAAGCCCACGCACAAGCTTCTGGGAAGATATGTTGTAGTGTCAAACCTAATCTGAGAGGAGGTTTTTGAGACATGGAAAACCCATCCAAAAAAAACATTGACTCTAAGACGAAAGGAACAGGAAGAACAAACACGTTGACTATTTTCCGGGTATCAGGACTCATTCCTGCAGCGCTCTATTACACAGCTGTTTTCACAAGCTGGAGGGTACTCCTCATGACAAGTAAACACAACTCCATATGCTAGATTGGTGGCAGACCCTGTTAAGAATCTGTTTAAGGTGCACATCCCAAACAAATTTGACTTGAAACCAGTCGCTTACATTTGAGCGGCTGGAAACGGAGTGTTTGGTATTTTCACTCTACAAATGAGCTATCAGCATATTTGCAGCTTTGTGCTGATAGATGATAATAGCGTCACAAAAGAATATTTCTATCGTAGTACCGCATCTTTGGAATATTAGCATATTTCTTCACACATGGTTGGTACAGTAATAACTAGCCACAACCAGAATGGCTCCATCCCCACGGAGGCTGCGGACACCAAACAGGCCATGGTGCCACCGCCATACATTTATGGCTCGGTGCCAATAAGCTCATGCTGGGGGACCGATCTGTATCCTGTGCTGACTAAGAGCTTCCCTGTTCACATCTCTGTGCGCGAACCAATCCTGGAAAACATGCTCATTGAGTATTGAAGCATTAGTAAAAAAAAATAAAGGAATGAATAATTAACATGCAGTCATAATCGTATTTCATTCCCTTCTCTCATGCAAATGCGAAACCTCAAGTGTTTTCTCGGCTCCAGTAATAACACAGAGACAAATAACTATCACGCTTACGTAACACATTCTTTTTTTTTTTTTTTTTTTTTTTTTTTGGGAAGCCGTGCTCGTTTCAGTGGCCGTTTTAATCCTCGTTTTTTTTATTATTATTTAATTATAATTTTGTATTTACGTTTGGGGGCGAACCTGAAATCTGCAGCACCGACGGACATGTGTGCCTTTGCCGGTGCCAGCTCGGTGCGGGCTGGTTTCATTTCCACGCCACAGCGGGCAGAGGGGAGATCATGGCACGGCCCCGAGAGGAAGAGAGAGAGAGAGAGAGAGAGAGAGAGAGAGAGAGAGAGAGAGGTACAGACAGACTGAGAGAAATCCAGAAATAGAGAAGAGAGACTGTTAGCTTGGGTAAGTGGATTATGTGATGTGGAAGGAAGAAGGGAGGGGCTCTGTCCTCTATCTTCACTGCTGCTTCCGTTCTGCTCAAATACTACTTGAATCAAGGCAAAACACAAACATTTATTTTCTTACCACCCTATTTATAAAAAAATTAAAAATCTTTTACTTACACAACCGTCCTAAAAATGCTGGATATCCCAGAACTACTAGTATCCTCATGGCTGGATTTAAGTGCGTCTTGCCAATGCTTATTTTGCTTAGGTGCCAGATGGCGAGGGTTTGTCACAGAGACAGATACAGAGACTCTCCAAATCGTACATGTTTGCAAACACTTATCCAATAATTACCTCTGTTTGTAAAGTGTAGTTTGAGCTCAGCAGATTGAGGTGATTTATATGAGAATAGCCATTGACTCATGACCATTTTGACCAGCTAATGCAGCTACAAAGGCATTTCCAGGAAGTGGTAAAAGAACTCCAAAGCTTTTACAGTACGTATCGCGCAATTTAGCCTTTCAGATTCAGTTTTTCCTTTTAAAATTGCATTGGGGGGGTTGCGGAAATCCCTATTAACTTTAGAAATTAGTGATGATCTCAGAGGATAGAACAATAAAGTGTCACTTAAGGTACGCATTTGCATTTGGGTCCCTTAAGGAGGGGAAATAACAGTAGCTAAGCATTTAACAAAACTGCATTTAAAAAAAGCATCAAAGTAAAAGAAGCTATTGGATATTAATAGTTGACAATATGTTTTATGCATTTGCGAGGAAAATAAATCCTGTGCATCTCTGGAGTCAGCCTATTGGAATGAAATGAAAGGCAACATATGTTTGAAAAGCTGTTGGGCTCCATTACAGTTCAACTCTTCAGCTTTGTGAATCACTGCTGACACTGGGAATACGCTACAGATATCACAGGTGAACATTTTCCACTCAGGCTGCAGCTACATGAGTCACTCAGCATGTCCACACTTGTTGTACAACGGCACATTACTGTATGGGTAACCGTATTCCAGAGGGGAGGGCAGCGGCAGAGACCACTTGGCCCAACACTCAGTCCACCTTGTAGGAGGATGTGTCATGTCAGATAAATATTAGGAGCTCTAACAGCTGGGGAATGGGGCAGAGTAAATATGGAGTGGTTAATATTTGCTTGTGAGCTCCGCAGCAGCTTGTTCCATGCAGGAAGATGTAATGTATAATTCATGTATCATACATGTCTGTATCAGCTGGGATTTATACCAATTGTCTCTTTCCCCTGTGTTTGTGTCCACAGGACTACACGTTGACCATGTATTTCCAACAGTACTGGAGGGACAAGCGTCTCGCCTACACAGGGATCCCCCTCAACCTGACCCTGGATAACAGGGTTGCCGACCAGCTCTGGGTCCCCGACACCTACTTCCTCAACGACAAGAAGTCTTTCGTCCACGGAGTCACCGTCAAAAACCGAATGATCCGCCTGCATCCAGACGGAACCGTTCTCTACGGCCTCAGGTGGGTACCGCTTCGCCATCCGCGCAAAAACCTAAAAAGATATTACGCAAAAGGGTGGTGAACAAATCTTGAGACGGTGCAAAGACCAAAACCAACAATGAACTGATCCTACCATGAGGTATCGTTGTGTAGCCTTGTTCCTCTGTATTATAGAGCTCCTTTGTTGCCCAAAAACTAAAAAAAATACACCTTTGAAGATTCTTCAAACGTGTATTAATCCACAACAAATACACTATTTCCTCCAGTTTGAGTATCTGCAAAAAGATACACTGTTTTAGGAAACAGTCCTTTTTACAAACAAAACGTCATACTGTAAACTGTACACTAACTGACTCGACATGCAACAATTTGTTGTGTTTTTCAGTATATTGCCGGGAGGGAGCCTTTGTAATCTTTAATCTTCAATGTGAAACTTCTGGGCAATGCAATCGGGCAACACTCCCCACAGCAGGCAGCGAAGTGAAGCTCAGGCTAAAAAAAACGTTCCCCGATGTTTCCCAGTGTCAAGTTCATTCTATGTGTTTAAAGCCCTGTTACGGCACCACAGTTGCCCCTGTTGAGAACTTGGCAGTTTTCTGCTGCTGGCCGCTGAGCAGCCAGAGGATTATGTGTCGTGCTCAAGGGCACCCCGGCATTGGATGTTTAAGGGAGGGAGGGAGGGCGCTGCCAGAGATCACCCATGAAATAAAGTCTGAACAGGTTAGACAGTGCGCTATGCAATGTGAAGCTTGCAGCTGTTGTTTGATATTTGTTTCATAAAGCCCTTGTTTTGAATTTCCATTGATCTTTTCGACAGGCAGGTTCAGACGAGTTGGTGTGACCTATGAATATGGATGCATGCTTTGAATTATTAGAGTGCAGAGAGAAAAACGTGTGCGCTTGTGTGTGTGTGTGTGTGTGTGTGTGTGTGTGTGTGTGTGTGTGTGTGTGTGTGTGTGTGTGTGTGTGTGTGTGTGTGTGTGTGTGTTTGTATGTGTGTTTGTGCGCATACTTGCGTTTGCATCCGTCAGTGTTCATATTTTACAGTCATACAGCCATGCTTGATTATGCAAGTGGAGTTCATAGCACTTAGCCTCGTGGGCTACTTATGGGCCTTGCAATGCTTTCAAGAGATCAAAGGCAGAGATAGATGTGTGACGTGGTGTTTGTGATATGAGCTGCTCAATAAATGTATGTCAGGTGAGGCTGAGTAACGTGCCAAATACAGATTCACATCATGGTATCGAAGATTTTTTAGGTCTTCAACTACTGTTTATTATCAATCAGTTAATCAGAAAATAATGAATAAATGCCAGAGCCAAGGTTTACAACAGTGCATTGCTTTTAAGATGAGATAACTCTAAATTAACCAACTAATGTTAGCTAACTGGTAACACTGGCCCTTTGCTTTGATGCTAATCCAAGCTTACAACCCCGCGTGACTAGTTAGCAGGCTGAGTAGGTAGTGTGTTCAAACTTGTTAAGCTAAATAAAAGGAGAAGTTAGTTAGCACTGTGTTTACAGTAACAGTACTACTGGGTTAATTCAGAATTACTTTGACATTGTTGCTCTGGCGAACAGGAGCCACAGGAGCTAACTGGGTACATGTTGTAGCATTTGTTGAGCTTGCTAGCTCAGGAGAGGCAGGGGTGGTGACTGCTGACAAAAACCACGGTCATGCAAAGTGACATTATGAAATAAAAGGGCACTGAAAATTAAATAAAGAAGAAAAAAACTATTTTTGAGAAAACAGGCATTTTGAAACAAGATTTACGTAATGAATAAAAATACCCCCCACCCCACAAAAAAGCTCTGTTATTTTGAAAATAAGAATGATGTAATAAACTTGATAATAATAATGACTTGTTTTAGAAATTTATTAAATTAGTCCTGATTCATCTGTTCATTTATACGTTATACAATTAATTTATTTAACTGTTTTATTTGATTATTTACGATTTAACACATTTGCAGCTCTGCTTTATAGTTACTTGAAGTCTGCAGTGCAGTTTTAAGTGTATTTGCGAAAAAGGTGACACAACAGATAGGCTTCAAAGAGAATAGATATTATAATGGTATAAAGTCACATATTGGAAATCCAAGTAAGAAAATGCCCTGTCACAATAATAACACTACATCTATATCTTGCAGACACCATGTTATTTTGCTAATTTTAGCGGTATAAGAACAACACTTGATGTGTTTTTTCGCAGCCTCATGAGTCTTGACCGAATGAAGACATCGAGTGGCTAACTGCCAAGCTGTTAATCAGGGCAGCCTAAATCATTCGGAATTTGCATTTCACTTTGCTGCTTATTTTAACTGTGTGAGCTCATACATCTGATAAACAAAGGGATATCTCTTCATGACCCAGTTCAGATGAGCAGGCACTAAACTCTGCCAAAATGCATTGCATTAATATGATCTTTACTTGCACACATTTTCACTTAATCACTAGCCAGTTTGTTCGGGGGCGAATTTAAAATACAAGGATGAGGACTGCTTTTCTGTCTGCGATCTATAGCATTATCATGTGTACAGTTACACAGTCAGCATTTTACCTCGGAGGCGGTGGCATAATCTTATTTTAAGACGACAATGCCAATACTTGCCAGTAATATGACGCCTACCCAGGAACTTAGTGTCAAAACAAATGGACATTTGGTTTCCTTTAAAGATGATAGGACAACGTCAAGCGCTATCACCTTAATGCTTTAATCTATTTATATTCCCACAGTCCCGCATGCTTCCTTGTTAAGTTACTACTTGCCTGCTTTGCTATTTTTATAACGACAATTCAAATGGGAAATAAAATGCGAGTCACCCCTTCCTTCTTTATTCCTTCCCACCCATCTTCCTTTCAATACAATTTGTGTGGATCGCATACAGTATCTAACATATTCTCTCCTGCGTCCTCTCCTATGTCTCTTTGTTCAGGATCACTACAACAGCAGCATGTATGATGGATCTCAGGAGGTATCCACTGGACGAACAGAACTGCACTCTGGAGATAGAGAGCTGTGAGTACAAAGGACTGACTGTCAGCACAATATGCAGGCTGAGGAGAAAACCAACACAGTGTTTGTATTAGCTGTAAATCCGCCTCAGGTACTACAGTAGAAGGATGGGGTTTACCTGATATGGCAAGTTTATACAGATGCAGATGCATTATTGCAAGTTTGGAGACTTTTGAGAGACAGTTTAGAAGAAAGAACGGTCAAATTGAAGCAGCACATCCTGTCACGCTCCATTAACGCTGGAAGCTACGGTCGCCCGATCTATACTTCACACTAGGTGAAATGCATTGCTGGAGACCCAGGGTTATTTGTTATTGGGCCAAATGGTGGCGCTATAACAACACACCTTATGCTTTGACCAGATTTTCTGAACCGTACGTCTCAAAAACGTCATTATTTTTACCTTGAATCTGTGGACCCAGACAAATCTATCCATATAAGCCCAATTATCATTGAGACTTTTCTTTTGTTTCGCTTCTCGGACAAATTTTGAGTGATTGAGTCACTAAATGGGGTACAGAACATCTCTTGGCCAAGCCGGGAAAAGTCCCTGTTGGTGTCCTTGCAGGTTAAATTCAACTAAAGCCAGTTTCTCAAATACAGTTTTAAGATTGGAGCACATTGGAGGTTTTTTTTCAGATTTGTTGCTAATAGAATAATTAGCAACAAATAATAATAAAAAAGAAAAGACAAGAAATGTCAGCTATTTTTGTAAGTCTTTTGAACTCAAATGAACATATTAACTCACTTGCTTTCAAAGCAACGTCTGATTCTTGGAAACAACTTCAAACATGTTTCTTCCCAACTGACAGCCCAGTTGGAGGATCAGCAACACTGCATATCTTGGTCTCCTGTGATGGTTAGACAGATGGTTACACCTTGGTGCATGTGTGTGTGCGTTTCTACTTGTGCAGATGGCTACACCACAGACGACATCGAGTTCTACTGGAAAGGAGGCGAGTCGGCTGTTACCGGGGTGACGCGGATCGAGTTGCCTCAGTTCTCCATTGTCGCTTACAAGTTGGTGTCCAGAAACGTAGTCTTTTCCACAGGTAAATATGCTCTACTGCAATGTGTTGTGCACACACTGAATTTCCTTCGGGAATAACGCATGACAAATGGATGATGTGTTTTCGATGATATTGTTCATATCGAGTGTTGGCCTATTTTCAAGCTGATTATTTAATCAATTTCGGTAGCAAAGAAATCCGTGCCAAAGCTTGATCTGTTGATCTAAAATCCTCAGAGCCAAAGTTGTGTTCGTCAGTGCTTCTAATTGGGTTGAAGTGAAGAAAATGCGCCGCCTTTCAAGTATCCCTGTGGGCTGACGCAATGTTGGGACGATACTTAACCAAAACATGATGTAAACGTCGAGATTTACAGCACAAATTGTGTCCACGTCGGGTGGCCCTTGACCCTGACAGGTTTGGTCATCACGCTGATGCTAACAAAATGCAGCTGAGGAATCCAATCAATTAAATCAGTCAATACAATGCTTTCACACCCTCAACGTGAAGGTATATTAAATAAACAAGTCCAATGCCATAAACCTCTAAACAAAGTAGTGTGTCAATGGACTGCAGAAAACACAAGGGATCCTCCAAAACCCCAAATTAATATTTACGGAACAAAAACGAAACATGGATGCTCAGGATAAATAAATGTCAACGCATCAGAGAGGTTTACGCAGCGTATAAATCCTTCGCTGTCATCATCAACTGGTGTTATTTATTGGTCCGCGATGGCCATTTTCTTCAGAGATTTTCGTCTCCCAGAGCAATTAATTGGAAGACTGTTCGACACGTTGAAGCAATTTGTCAAGTTAGAAAATCATTTGCAATATCGTAGTTCATGGGTTTCATTTGAGTTGCTAACTTGGAGGGAAGTACAGAAGAGTAGTTCAACAATCCTCACTGCTCACTGTATTCTGCTATGGCACATAGTGAACTTTGGATTTCAATTGTCGCACGCCGAGGTCCTAAATTAATCTGTTTTTTATGTGTACATCAAGTCCCAGACACATAACTTTATTGACGCTCCCTAACCAACTGCCATATAATCTGGTCAGTGGAGACTCATTCAGTGAGGCAGCTTCTCCACAGCCGTAGCGGGGAAATAAAAGCTGTTTGATGTTTATTAATAACAGAATTTCTCACAGAAGTTATGCTTATGAGGAGGAGCCACACCCAGTCTGGAAAAAGGACACAAAGAGTAGATCATCCTTTTGTTTGCTTTTTTGGGGGTATTTTTAACATCTCTTTTGAGGCTACACTTTTTCCTTTTTTTTCCTTTTTACCTTCCCACAAGTGCCTCACTTTGAGTCGCCCTCGTTCTCACTGCGTCTTTGTCCTCATCTGGCAATGTGGCGAGCGTGCCGCATTGCGTTGCGCCATCAACCCTGGCTGTGTGCACGGCGTGTGTGGATGTGCCCGAGTGCACTTGTTTCAGAGAAGTGGCACGTCCCCTGCGGGTGGCGACAATTAAAGTTTAGTGTCTAGTGGTCCTGCTCCCGTGCTCTTGGCAGGATGTGTGAAGCACATCAAAGGCTCCCCCTGCAAGACTGGCTAATGACCAGGTTTCCTCCGATACATGTGCCACTGGCCAGCCTTTAATTCCCTCCCACCTTTTCCCTCTTCTATCCCCGGGTTTCTGCCCTGTCTTGGCATCTCTCTCACCCTGTGTCGCTTCCTTTACTTTCCCCAGCCGTCTTCAGTATATATTTTCCTCTCTCTTATAAGAGGTGTGGTTGGATGCCAATTACCCTGCTCTCCCACGGAAAAGCAGCCCGGGATTCAGGGCATCATATTCATGTGGAATACGACCCACAACATCAATTATTTTCCTCTAAGCACACATATACTGCTTGTTTGTGTGTGTACATACAGTGAGCAAGTCCATATGCAAATGCGCGCGTGACTGCTCACGTTGCTGTGTAAGGTGTGACATTTAAGTGTGTTATTTTGCGAGTTGTGCGCATCCATCACTGTCAGTCGTCACCTTTATTGTCTTCATCCTCCCTGACATCGTCGTTAAGATAGCGGCAATAATAACAGCTTTAAATATTCAAACGCATGTATGTTTAATGTTTTTGCTGTAAATTGACATTAAAGCCCTTGAATATTCCTTCACATATGAATATTTTAGAAAAGATGAAATGCTTCCATAACAGCTTTTGAAAAACAGCCCTTTAATTAATATAGCATTGATGTTCATTTGTGGGTATATATCACTTTCCTCTCTGCGTACATGGATGACTCCAGCACTAGCCCTTGTCAAGCTTTCCATTCTCAAATGGCATATATGCAGTTTACAATAAGTGGCTGATTGATCACTCAAAATTCATTCTGCATTTGCTTTTAGCTTCAAAAAGCAAGGAAACATTGCCGTAGCTAGCAAAGCTAACATTGTCACCATGAGTTAGTTTAAAAACCACCGTTGCCTGCTGACTTTCTAGTGTTTCAGACTCATTTTAAAACATTTTAAATCTTGTAAAAGAGGTCTTAGATACTCACTCAGCTACATCATCAGAGGCTAAAGCTACACGTTCCAGACATTACAAAAAAGCTATCTTGGATATGGAGAGTTTAGGATTGCTGGAGTGTAGACTTGACTAAATCCAATACAAAGTAGGACAGGGGCAAGCGCTGATATAGTAGTATCCATGGGGTCAGTGGGGAAATATATTGGAGGATGCTAACTTTTGAACCCCACGAAGTGTAATTAGCTCCTTAGCTGGCCCTGGAGCTTGGCTAGGTAGCAAGTAGGCCGTAGGTCGTAAGCTAGTTAGCCGGAATTGCTACATTGGAGCAAACAAAGACGCTGTTTGACACGATGGTGACAGAAGAGACAGACAGCAGGCCTCCTACCCCTCAGCGCCACCGTCTATCCAGCCGCCCTCCCAGACTCTATTGTCGTTCTGTCACCAGCCACTAAACTCCATATTCATCCCTGCATCCCATCTCCTCTCATCTCCTCTCCTTCCTCGCGCTCTGCCTCGGCCTCACACATGGTGTCCCTCCTACTCGCGGATGTTGTTTGGTGTAGCAGTTACAGCCAGTACAGTTCCACACCCACGCGCCAGTGAACCTCAGCCCACTCCTTTTGCTTGAAAAACACTTCTGCGTCCGCTACTGCGAAGATACCGAGCTCCTGTTTGAGACTGCAGGAGCTGCCATTAAGTACGCATCAAAAGAAGTGAATGGGATATTTTAGGACCTGGGACAGTCTGTTCCCACATTCACACTATAATGAAGTGTATGTTTAGCGTGTGTTGTTTAGCGTGTGCTGCCAGACGTTAACCATGAGCCAAATACAGGAGGATCATCTGATGTGATAATAATGGACAAGTTTGTGCATTAATACATGCTTCATGCTCAGCAGCTTTATAATATGTGCTGATCTTTAGTTTTACACAAAGTTTGCAGGCTTTTGGTGAATTAGTCGATCAACATAAAATATATTTTTTGTAACCGCATAATTGTTGAAGTTGCATATCAAGCAAAAAATACAAGGATTTGAGTGGAGCTTTTCAAATGAGAGGATTTACTGCTTTACTCTTAATATCATTGCACATTTGATCTATGTGGGTCATGGACTGTTGGTCAAACAAAACGAGACATTTGAAGACGTGGGCTTAGACAATATCGACTAAGTCTTAGTCTTGCAAAAACGAAACTCACCAAGCCGTCTGCCCGTTTAGCAGCGGCTGAGAGAGGCTCAGCAGTGTGTGTGCTGGTTGTTCCGTTAGCTGTTAGCCAAACACATCAGTACGCCGCTAATGGGCTGTTAAGCGACGAAAAAACACACTCAATTCAAACTCAAAAACAGTCAATGGCACAAAAACAGAGGCAATATAAGGGTGTTTTGAGAAAGTGTGAGTCACGGCAACCAAGAGAGGTCCTTGAGCACGCAGCCATAACTGGGCACCCACAATATTAATGCAGTTTGGTGCAGCAGCATGCGAAGGCTCTCACTCAGAAACCCACTGACACGCGACCGATCGCATTGATCCTCCTCGCGGAGGCAACTTACACGGTTCCCATATAGACCCACATATTTGTCCGGGCTACAAAATGGGTCTTGTGTTTGCTGACTGCCTTCAAATGTCAATTATGCCAGTCAGCGGCTTTAGATAACAACAATTTGACGAACGGCCCGGACCTTTAAAATAACATGTCAGGATTTTATTGCAATCTAACTCACAGTCGGCACAGAATCTTAATGAGATTGTGTGCTTCTTTAGAGTGACTCTCCATCCAACTCTGCACACAAGGGTGCAGTTGATTGGACCCACGCTCGCCACAAGTAGCTTTGGCTGAAACCCACGGACTGGAAATTACATTGTTAATGGCCCCCCAGTTCTCCTCCAATAATAAAGAGAAAATAGCAAAAGAATAGTGGGAGTAACGAGCCATAGATCCAATCCATAAAGAGATATGCTGGGAGAAAAAAATAATCAAGCATCGCATTGTATTCAAGCACACGCGCACACGTATGCTGTTTATACTCCAGGTCATGGAAAAGTAATGACACAAATGCTCCGTCATAGCGGATCGTGGAGAGGAATATTATTTCCCAGACTTATGAAGCATCAGGCGCACTGCTTCGTGCATTCAGAAAGCTATTATTCCTGCAGTGATGCTGAATCTCTCAGAATCACCACATGAATTATGTAAATGGTTGAGAATTGATGAGGCAAAATGCGGTGAAATCTTTATCGCCATCTTAAATATTGTGTCGCATCATCACGAAACAGAGTTACAGCCCTTGTGTGAGAGAGTTGGTGTGTGTTTGAGCCAGTTACGAGGATACTTGTTACCATGGCAATAAATCCAACCCATGCTGTCGGGTTGTCATGGAAACTGAAACAAAAACACATGGTATCCCTGTGTGGTGCTCCTATGAATAACATACATTAGATGGTTTTACTGTCAACATTGACATGTTTTTAAATCTATTGAACCAAATGTGTTTATAGAGTTAACATGTATGTACTGTGATTCTTAATACTACAGCAACATTTTTTGTTTCTGAACCCAAAGATTTAAACACACTGCTTCGGCCTTTGTCTCGCCCGTCCTCAGGTGCCTACCCTCGACTGTCTCTGAGCTTCAAGCTAAAGAGGAACATCGGCTACTTCATCCTGCAGACGTACATGCCATCGATCCTGATTACCATCCTCTCCTGGGTCTCCTTCTGGATAAACTATGACGCGTCAGCAGCCAGAGTGGCTCTAGGTAAGAGGCAGTGGCTGTTAAGGAGCAGGTATTTGGATTTCTAAGATGAGATCAGGGACCAGAATGAGCCAGAACCTCCCTGGCTTAACTCCTCACACTGTGGCGGTATTAGCGGGCGCTTAAGGGAATGGCTTGGAAATTGGTGGACTAAATGCAAATGGCTGGAAAAACATGTCTATTATGTTGGGGGAAAACAGAAATTAGGTTTCCTGTCTTCTATGGACATAGGCAAATTTGTTTTACTTGAAAGTATAGTGCAGCTGAAATGCTGGAACAAGCTGTTTTGTCCACTGCCTTTCCGTAGGGCAAAAGCAGAAATACACAACCTTGACTCGGCCCAAACTGGGTCATACCTTTTGTCTGCTGTTGCTGTGGTCACTGAGAGGCCTCCAGGAGCTATAACTACATCATGTCTCTAATGAGCATAATTTCACTTTTTATTGAGGAGTGCTTGTGTGGGTGCAAAGGCTCAAGACACTGTGGGGCTCTGTGAGCAGTAAACAAGACAGAGAAGGAAACAGCGGGTCGCTGGTTTATAATCATCGTGATCCTTCACAGGAGGCCGCGGCACAGTCTTTGTAGTTCTAGATGGCATATGAGGAACCACGAAATGTAATAAGGTTGTCAAGACAATAGATAAAAAAAGCAATTTTAACAAACGTACTCTTCACAGCTGCATAATTAGTAACGCAGTAAATTGGTAATTGACCATTCGTTAAATGCCTCCCCTGATCAGCAATGGTCCAATCATAGCTTAGCAACAGCAATGAGGATTTCACCACCTATTGTTGCTCGGAGAGTTGAATCTTTTATAAGCCTTTCCAAAACCACAAAACACAATAAGAAAAGTCGAAAGGATGGATTAAACAGTGTGTTTATCTGATCTAATATAAGCTTAATAAGGAGACATAATAACAATGTCGCAATAAACATATTGGATGTGGATGTAGTCACCGTGACATCATCCATTGGTTTGTGGACTCCAGTTTCACAACTTGAGTTTGGCAATTTTGGTGTTGTCATGTTGTTTTTTTTGCAACCAGAATTAACACAAGAGGGCGGCGCAAAGAGCAACCAAACACTGAACATTTTTAGACGACCAAAATGTTACAATTAGCTTTCATGAACTGAGAAACCAGCTGTGAAAGGGTTCAAGTTTTAATGCGAAAGCACAGGCAACTCCCAGACCAGTCAACGCCATGGAGCTGTCAATCACGTAGCCACACCTTATTTTCTATTTTACGGTACCATCAATCAAGTGAGAAGTACAGTCAATTTCTCATAGACTTTGATTGCCATCTGATTCCTTTTTGCAACAAGAAGAGGCGCCCCCTGATGGCGATTAGTAAGAATGTAATCAGGCTTTTACTTCCAAAGCCATGGCTACATTCCCACAAAATGAATGATTAGCGTATCCAGTTTGTGCATTCAGTCCTCATCCATCCGTTTTGAACCTACTCATGGACCTAACATTAGCATAATAAACTAGGCTGCTACAGTTGATGAAATCTGCCAGCAACAGTTGTCGTTTCAGCTGGTCACCAGCTAGAAAGGAGAAGTCTGCGTTTGTCTACCCGCCGTTTTAACATGCTGAGTGGGGGAGTAGCCCCGGTGGCTAAATGCTTACAGCAGATACGACCAAGAACCTTTGTTGCAAACCATACCCCTCTCTCTTCTGTTATGAATCTGCAACCATGTAGATGTTGCTCCTCCATTCTCTCCATTCATGCAGTTTCAGAAGTAAATCTCTGTCAGAGAAAAGTGGCTCACCAACTGACAGGAATGCAAACCAGACAAATTAGGTAACCGCCCAGAGGGATTTAAAAGCCCCAGATTCACTGTGTGTCAGTTAGTTTGTGGTAATTTGAATGAGGCCGTATAATGAAGCTTCCATATCTTCTGTGAGGAAATGCTTAAGACTGGGGGCCAATAGGGGCCCAGCATTAAACCTCTGCCCGGGGCCTCCTAACAGCTCAATCCGGCCATACTAATTGATTTCTGCGTTGGCCCTTAAATCATCTTCATATGGATGGATGATGGGACAGTAATGACCTTAACACATCCTAATGCTCTTTGGAAAACATGCTTTGATCCATTACCTGTTATCCACGGGCACAAGCAGCTCATTAGAGACTGGAATCTGAGCATCTGTGTGTGTGTGTGTGTGTGTGTGTGTGTGTTTATCTGCTTCATATCCACCGTTATCTGCCAGCTTGAACTAGTTATTTGTGTGATGGCACGCATGCAATATCCGGTCTTTACCATCGGAGTGCATGTGTGCTTTTAATGTGTACGTGTGTGTGTGTGTGTGTGTGTGTGTGTGTGTGTGTGTGTGTGTGTGTGTGTGTGTGTGTGTGTGTGTGTGTGTGTGTGTGTGTGCGTGGGTGTGGGGGGATGAGGGGGCAGTGTATGTGTGAAGTCCTGCTAGCTGCAATATCCGGTGTGTGTGTGTGTGTGTGTGTGTGTGTGTGCCTCCGCAGCTGAGCGGGGACCGGAGGTCCATCCACTTCTCCTGATGGATCATTACAAGCTTTCAGCAGGTGCATTGTGCAAGTGGGCGTGTGCAGGCATGCGTGTGTGTGTGTGTGTGTGTGTGTGTGCGTGCGTGTGTGTGTGTGTGTGTGTGTGTGTGTGTGTGTCTGCTCCTTTTCTGTCTGCAAACCTGCCAGTAAGAGCAGTGTAATGCTCGGGTAGAAATCAATTCAAGGAGGCAGCAGGCAAACAATTGAATTGTTTGAAGGAGAATCTCATTTTCCTGAGCAATTCCGAAAGGATGGCAAAGTTGCAGATGACCCGCTCGCTTCGCTAATGTGGTTGCAAGCCATTTCCCGCAGTCGTCCCACTCACTCGCAATCATATTACGCGAACAGTCAAGGTGTGGTCAGTAGCTGTAATTGGTGATGGAGCACTTCAAGTGTAATGGTAGACACAAGTTTGAGTTCACAGTGTGCGAACGCCCCTCCTCGACTGCAGGCTGACGCGGCGCGCGTGCTAACTGGATAGCTATCAATTTGGGCCGTCTGTACGTGACGACTGGACGTGTTCAATTAACGCTTTAACGCTGCTTTGATTAACCCCGTGCCTCCATTCTCGCAGTCAACATTCATTGCCGCGCCACACGCTTTACTGCACCCTACATGATACCTTTTCCTTTTTACAACGTTAGGCCATGTTGCTAATTGCCTAGTGGCTTGTGATTCAATTGCGGTGTTCCAGCTGTGCAGGTGAGAAAGAGACTGTGGGACATATACCAAGAGAAAAGGGGTTGACGGAAAGAGGGAAAGCGCCACAAAATGATGGTGAGATCATGGGGAAAGAAGGAGATGCAGGACACATGAAGGGAGTAGAGGTGGAAGCCGAGGCAGGGATAGCCGACAACAATGGGACGGAGGGAGACAGAGAGTGAGTGAGAGAGACCCCATAAAAAAAAAGAAATCTCTCCCCGGAGAGTGGAGCGGCGTGATGAAAAAGGAGGGAGGCCCATGGGCGCATGGCCCCTTGATTAAATTGTCCGAACAGGGAGCGAGGGAGCAGAGGAGCGGGAGGGAGAGAGTTGGATGGAGGGGAGGGAGGGAGGGAGGGAGGGAGGGAGGGAGGGAAGGACGGAGAGTAATGGCGCAGCTGAGAGAACACCTATAAAGAACAAGGCTGTCGTTAAGCAAAAAAATAGGAGAGGAAAAAACTCGAGATCGCACCATCCAATAGGGGCAGAGACACGAAGCATGTGCACGTGCGAGCCTCTCACACCCCCTCTGACGAAACAGAAACACACACACACACATACGCATGAGTGGTGTTAGCCATGTAATGTGCCAATAAATCACACTAAGGGCTAGATTGACCTTAGCTATCTCGCTCCTCAGCCCCCCGACTGGTCCTAGTCTCTTCACTGTACTTTATGGCACACATATGCGTACACACAAACACTCCAAAAAGCCTTGTCCGCTCGTGTTAAATGAGCGGCCCGGCCACTGATGGGCTCAATTTATTTCCAGCATGAGTAGATAAAGTAGTAGAGATATATCTGCCACATATTTATTATGAGATAAGGCACAGCCTTATTATTGCATTGCAGGAGGTCAGGGTTTGCGTGATCATGAGTAAGGCGTGTGTTGATTTGCTGCGACTTCTGAAATGTACGCTGGCGCTGGAGGACGGGATTGCATCGGCGAGAGAGCTGCACGGCACGAGCAAAAGGGGGAAAACACGCTGCACAGAACACAAACCATATGAATTACAAAACATTGTAAATCGTTTGCTGTATTTGGTTGTGTTTTTTCTTATATGGTGGTTTTCATTTTTTTTTCAGTACGTTTCTGTATTTGGTTGTTTGCTGTTATTGCTGTGCGTTTTCTGTATTTGGTTGTTTACTGTAGTTAAAGTACATTTCTCTATTTGGTTGTTTTTTGTAGTTACAGTACATGTTTGTATTTGGTTGTTTCCTATAGTTACAGTACTTTTCTGTATTTGGTTGTTTCCTGTAGTTACAGTACGTTTCTGTATTTGGTTGTGCTCTCTGTCTCAGTGTTGTGTTGCCTATCTGCATGTGTTTTCTTAACTTACACTACATTGAGCTTTCAGGGCCACTTTAGAAACGTATCATACCTCAGCCGATTCGATTTCCCCTCATCTATTTGTCTGTAGTTTCATATGAATCTCACTTAGTGTCTATCTCCTTCTGTCATGCAGAAACGTACAAGGTGCGAGGGTGCCTTTACTAAGAGACATCAAATAGCCTCTACCCTGTATCCCTTGTGGTTAAGGTTACTAAGAGCTGGAGGCTAGATACACGCAGCACTATTCTCATGAGTTATTTCTGCTCGATAACCGAGGGCCAGTTGGGGTTTTAAAGGCAGACCTTTTTTGAATTTCAATGAGGCAGATGTTATGCCCTCACTTAACAGTGTGTTCATGGAAGTAAAATAACATCAAACATGAAAGTGATCAGGAAACTGCTTCAAGAAAATCACTGTTTGTGATACACTGTTTCTTTGAGACTTTCAAGCAAGGCCCTTTCAGAGCTTTCTTCTTTTCCAGTGGGTCCTAACTAGTAGAGGAAACCATGTTTTCTATAAGAATATCCTTGTTTCTATAGTAACACTGAAGATATCTGTTAGCCTGACCTTAAGGTTACTGACGAGATTGGAGCATCTGCTTAGAATGATGGCGTGCTCTTTGAGTTTATGCTCTGACAGATTTGGACCAATTAGGCATCAAATGTGCCATCCCGGGTTTATTTGCAGCATTAGTAATGAGAAAGCCTGGAAGAAAAATAAATACTGGATGTACCTTATTTAAAACCCTCAGTCGAGAGAATACACTTTCATAAAAAGTTCTTTATAAGGATTAAAAACCCAGTCTTTTTCCCTTTTTCGTCACCTAAGGGATCACCACGGTGCTGACAATGACCACGATCAACACCCACTTGAGGGAGACGCTGCCCAAGATCCCGTACGTCAAGGCCATCGACATGTACCTGATGGGCTGCTTCGTCATGGTCTTCCTGGCCCTGCTGGAGTATGCCTTTGTCAACTACATCTTCTTCGGGAGGGGCCCCCAGATGCAAAAGAAGCTGGCGGAGAAGGCGGAGAAGGCCAACAACGAGAGGGCAGCCAAATACGACGCCGCAAGGGTGAGCTGAGATTTGATGACTGGACGCGTGTGGCGTGATTTCTCGACTCGAACTATCAGTGGATGAATGAATTGAATTAAAGTATAAGTAAATCAATAAATTATGTTATTTCCACAGAAAATGCCATGGGAAAACACTGTAGAAAGGACAATCTGAGTGGACTCTCATATTCCCTAATTTTTCTTCCTCCTAACGGGACTTAAACAGGATGTGTTGTCGGCTCTCAGTAGCAGAAGCAGCAAAGGGAAAATGTTCTGCGTAAATTAACTGTATGACATTATCAGAGGCATCTGTATGCCACACAGAGGCTTCAGTAGGCACAATACGTTGGGTTTAAAGGTATTTTCAGGTATTTGTTCCCCACATGTGGCTGAATATTTTCATCTCCTCAGGAGGCAGGTAGTAGGACCGCGTCCCTAAAGCGGTCCAATCAGGTTAAAGGTCTTCGCCACTCACGCTCGGTGAGTTGTTCGTTCAGTGAGACTCTTCAATATCCTTGAGTCAACTCCGCCATTGCCATCAGCTGACATGGATGTTTTTATTACATTTTTTTGCCTCAATGCAAAAATATCTCCCCATCCATGGAATGAGTCAAGCAGCAACAGACATCTTCATGACATTGCCATTATTATCCGGAGTATTCATTTTGACTTTGACTTCTTCATTGCAGTTTTTTCTCCGTCGAAATGATGCTCATTGCTCGATCGCATTGTAAAAGTGGTGTTTTCAGATATGAAGCCGTTTTCCCCTTTCAGAGGTCACCCTGAATGCATGCTGTCCGTGCATATTGTATTTTATTTTTTCCCCACTGAAATCATCATTAAAAGTTTCCCACAGTGGGTAGTTACTGCAGAGGTCCCACAATCATGCATCTTTGCCGCATTAGTGCCAGGATTCTTTTGGAAATGAACATTTTAAATTCTGCATGCTTTTTTTTGGAAGTGAATAGTAAAATAGATATTGTAAGCCCATTGCTTTTGAAACAGTTTAAATGGGAAGCAAATATAAGACCGAAGTACAACCAATCATATGAAGTCAGGGGACGTCTGAATGGGCAAAACCTTTAGTTCAAAACCTTTTTGAAATATGCAAACGTCTAAATATACATAAACAAAAAAGGGAAGGTGGGACTTCCACAGTTGCTACATTTGCATGAACGATCGCCATTGTCCATTATTGTTGGTCTGTTTTGTGGTGCACACATCATAGGCATGGAGTATGACGTGTGTTTAAAATGTTGAACGTAATAATGTGGGCTAAGGGGAGGGGGGCAAAGATTGTATCAGCAATGGAAGCTTTCCTCTTGTTCGTGAGTCATGCAGGGAAGCTGCATTAGTGGCTGCCATTAATTGCCACAAAAATGCCATGGAAGTGAGTGGCGGGCGCTTGAGGTCGAGGTCCAAGCTGAGCCTGAAACTGCTCTCTCCTTCACTCGATTACTTTTCCAGGCACGAAAAACACTCAGAAAGGTTTTTTTTATTGTGATGCACAAAATGATATGATGATAAGTGTACTAAATGTCTCAGAGTGTTGTATAAAACTATCACAATAAACACCGGTCAAGTCAGGAGCGAAGGCAAAGCGTGGCAATGAAAATGTCCCAATGTTCCAAAGAGCAATGGGATTATGAGAAATTGGGCCCCCCACCCCTCATTTTGCATGCCTTTAAAGTAATTTTGCCTGTTTTTGTAGTAATTTTGCATCCCCTTGTAGCTGTTTTGCATCTCTTTGTCGATGTTTTGCATCTCTTTGTAGCTGTTGTGTGTCTATTTGTAGCTCTTGTGTGTCTCTTTGTAACCGGTTGCCAGTGTCTGTGGTGGTTTGGAGTCTCTGGGCCTCTGGGCCTGTGCCCGGCCGGCCCGTTGAGTAATCCTTCCATGATGACATCTACATTTCACGGTCTTGAATGCGCTGTGTACCAAGGGCGAGCGCTTTCAGGTGGAGTCCTCTCTAGCTGCTCCGTTTATTCCACGCAACGTCGTTAATCCGTTTTCCTCATTTCGTTATCCATCCAGGCGGAACCGCAGGGCCACGGGAACATCCTGCTGACCACCCTGGAGATCCACAACGAGGTGGGCGGAGGCGAGATCACCACCAGCTTGGCGGACATTAGGAACTCTCAGTCCATGGTGCAGCTGGACAGCACGGCCTCGTCGCACATCCAGTACCGCAAGCAGAGCGGCGGGATCGGGCCGCGCTCCACCAGTCGGCTCTCCCTGGACCGGGCCGCCCAGCTGAAGCGCAGCCGCCTGCGGAGGCGGTCCTCGCAGCTCAAAATCAAAATCCCCGACCTGACGGATGTGAACGCCATCGACCGCTGGTCACGGATCATCTTCCCTTCCGTGTTCTCACTGTTCAACCTCATCTACTGGCTCTACTATGTCTGATTGGACTGTTTTGTTGAGATGTTCGTTGTTGTTTTTCTTTTTTTTCTTCTTCTTTTTCTTTCTTTTTTTCTTCCTTTTTTTCGTTGCTTTTATATATAGGATGTGTCGAGTTAAAGACTGCAACACTTTGAGACGGAAACAAACAGAAAAACAGACTAAGAAAAGACTACTGAGTTTTGGACCAAGTTCTTGTCAAAATTGTTTTTATATTTGCAGTCTTTGACTCCTTCGTACCGAGGTCTTTTTATTTTCTAAAGTATGTACTGTAATTGGGACTTGTGACAGTCATTTCCCAACATTTGCTCTCTCAGTAGTGTGTAAATAGAGAGACACAAAGCCAGCAATTGAATAAATAAATAAGTATTTGCAACAACAAAAAAACACTCCACAAAATAACAGCTAACGCAATGATTTTTCTAATCAAAAAGATAATTAAGAAACCTTTATACAACACAGGTGGTCAGATAAATGCAGGCAATTCCTAAAAGTCCATTAAACAAACTAATGTATGTTTGACTGGTATCCTATGCACTATTAATGCATGTAATGATCAACCATAATGGAACAAATAATGACTCCTTTTCTGCCTTGGATTATGTCACAACTTCACAGAAGACTCTGTTGATGTGTATTTGTTTATAGCATCGTTAATATACAGAATACTTGCTATTAACTATGTCATGCATTGATCTGGTAAACTTTTACCCAAACACAATAATTTAAAGGAGAGGATGTTCTCCTCTGTTCAGGATGACTGTGACTCAGGTTCTGAATCTTTTTGCTATTTGACATCTTGTTCTTGACAAAGAAAAGTGTCACTGAAATATTCCCTTTTTGGTAATTTGATAAGGGGAAAAAAGAAAGCACAAATACAAATAAAACTGCCATTTTTTCAGCAACAGCGCTTTAAGTAATAGCATGACAGAATTGCACTCAAATTTATCAAACTTCCTCTAAAAATAAATAAAACTGTCTTATTTAATTTAAAACAACTGCCAAGGGCCTTTTTGGGCGACACGGTTACTCAACCCATGAAATATTATGATATTTTTGTACTCTGTGTGTCTTCAGGTATTCATTTGATTTTCCTAACCCGTGTTTTTATTTGTATTTTCTTTGCTCAACACTATCTCTGTTGTGGTAATAGAGTGAAAGAATGAAACCCATGTTTTGTACATACGTACATAGGTGTGTATATACACAAATGTATATATATATATATATATATATATATATATATATATATATATATATATATATATATATACATGCAAGTACTGTGTGTGCAACCCCAAATGAAAATGATCTAAGCATTTTGTGATTGTCATACTGGCTATTAATTGTCAGAAAAAGAAGAAAAAAAACTGTTAACAAATGAACAGGTCATCTACAAGCATCGGTTTAGTTGTTGAGCATTTGTGGGGCACTCTGAACATCTTCTCAATCATCACGACCATGTTGGAATCCACTCTAGACACTGTGCGTATGTTCACCCTGCGTTTTCAGAGTTACCGTACGACTCGCCATGCAGCAGATGCAAATGGCTTTCATCGATCCCGCAGGCGGGCCGCGGTAACCGCTCCGTCGACTAATAAGCACACACTAGCGCTGAATGTACCAGATCCATTCTTCAGGGAGAGGATAATGAGCCATGGTCATCATTTCTCCATCAGAATGTAACGCGCCCCATTCTCACGAGCGGCGAAGAAAGGGAGGAGAGGCGACGGCGTTTTTAAGAGCGTGCGCATGTGCATGTGTGTGTGTGTGTGTGTGTGTGTGTGAGAGAGTGAGAGAGAGAGAGAGAGATGGGAAGTGGATAAGGAGAGCTGGAGATAGGGAGGGCGTGGGCAGACCATTTATTTTCTGCGCCGCTTGCTGGACTGTGGACAAATGTCAACGTATAATAGTTTTTGTGGATAAAAATAGCTCTCCTTGTCCCACTCTTGATAAACTGTGTGCCGTTCCACCGAAGGTCGCAGAGCAATCGAGCAGTTACACTTCATGGACGACGATGTTAATTTGTCATGGAATATACACATGACATGTATACACTGTGCATGTTGGGGGAGGGGGGGGGGGGGGGGGGGGGGAGTTCAAAGTTGGGATCAATTTAACAACAAAAAAGTAACGCTTCATGTGTACAGACTGATTGATATGTGACTAAGAACTGAATGTATTGTACTCGGATTGTCGCTGCACAAATGCAATTTTTGTTCTGGAAACAGGATTGACCTCAACCCCCGTTTAATTAGGGCTCTAGTTGATTCCACATTCAAGGGGCCGCACGTCTCCTGGTGGTTCCTTGTCCTGTTTTCTACTGTGTAGACGGGGCGCAGTGCACATGATGACCCGGGTCCAAAGCTCCAGATGTAGATGAAATATTACCCTATATTATAAGCCAAAACCTCTTGCAAAAAGGTGTGTTCGGCGGAAACTCCTTTTCGTCTCGCGCCACTCGTATTAATTTGTGTTGTTTTTTTCTTCGCCCCAAACAGCCAATGTACCAACTGTACGCTAGCGGTACGCTAGCTAGCAACGGACGCACTTGTTATTTCTGTTACTTCCCCCTCTGTACGTTTCCGAAGCAAATTTAATGAAACCGTGGGAATGCACGTCATGTTTTTCTTTTCTCGGAAGTTGAGACGTTTACAACTCTGACGGATATGTTTTTTCGTGTCAGGTCGCGTCATTCCGTGCGTTTTGGATGCAACCGCGCCAGTGAGAGTCGTTTGGCGTTCCGCCTGAGCACACGGTAGAAGAGGAGGCCCGGACTTCAAGCACAAAGCGTTGTTTTGTGATCTCATGCATTCAAGGTTGTTAAGGCATTTAAACCAGTTTGTCCAAAGACGTTTCCAGCTGCTTCGTGGAGCTCGAAGGAGGAAATTCGTATGAAATAAATCTCAAAAGCAGCTTGCGAGGCTTCAGTTGTGTGTAAATAAGATATCACAAGGCCAATTTCTGGAACACTGATGCTAGAAGAAAATAACTTTTTTTACTTCCAGGCTGACTTTGATTTAAACGGTTACTTTTGGGTACGTTTTTTTCAGTTGGTCGTATGAGTCAGTATTTTAATTAACGAACTACGTAGTGCAGTTGGAAAGTGAATGAGACGAAAACGCGATACTTGTTTATCATGCATGCGACTACAATTCGTAACTTGGGTAGATTTTAAAAGAAGAAACAAAAAAAATGATATTTTGCAAAAACTCACTCACGGGAGCTGCCAACTGCTCATTTTAGTGATGACAATATGCCATGTGAGCCTAAAAGAAAAAGAAAAAAAAGTTTCAAAAAAAAAAATGAAAAAAAAAATAGTCATCAAAGACTTCAGGTGTTGTATGGCCTTGGTCCCATAATGGAATGTGAAATGTTCTGTGCTGCCACAAAATGTATTTAGGCTTAGATTTATACTGTATATCTCTGTATGTTTCTCTTCCTTTTTCAATAGATTATCATGTTAAACCATCGAATAAATTATATACATTGTACCTGTGTATTTGGTATTGCGAGCATGCATGACACTCCGTGAAGAATCTTCATATCCTGTACATGTAGAGCGAGCTAATGCAATGCACCGCCATTTCGCACATACAATAGAATTTTTGATAAAATGTCGCCTGTGCATATCCTAACACTTGTTGGGAGTACCTCCTTTAAAACTATCCAGGTGCCCTTGAGCAAGGCACTTAATCCCTACCTGTTCCAGTGCAACTACACAGTGACAGTTGAAGACTTTTCATTGCAACTCCCAGTTGGACATATTTTGTGTATGAAGTGAACTTTATGAATGTGTGCCAGAGTGTTGGTGAGTAAGAGTACAGTGGTTCCCTGCATAAATAAAGATTACAAAAACAACAACTGTGTGGGGTTGGAGGTTATTATTCGGCAATTGTTGTCATTTTTATCCCCCTACTCAAGAGCCACAAAGTTCATGATTCATTCAGTGACTTGTCGATGTGAGTGATTATAAATTAGTAGGAGATTCTGAGAAAGTTTTAGCTCAAGGTTTTTTTCTCAGTTAACTAAGAGTTCAAGTCTGAACAATATCGGCTTGTACTTGAGGTGACCATATTGGAATAATAGCAATGAAGGAACACCTGTATAGTCATTACATTTCATTTAGCTGACGCTTTTATCCAAAGCGACTTACATTTTTGCTCTATACACCGTAGACACAGCAACGGGGAGCAATTCAGGGTTAAGTGTCTTGCTCAAGGACACATCGACATGGACTAGCGGAGCCGGGGCTCGAACCACCGACTAAGCCACAGATCCCACGTATCGGATCTCTGGACACTCCTACTGGAAGAAACCCCTTCCTTCAATGACAGGAACGCTGCACCAGAACCCCACAACTATGGAGCGTAACGTGTATTTACAAAGAGGGTTTCCTGCTATGAAGCTAATGATGATAATTAGGCCATTAGAAAGAGGCCAGAGTCCCCCAAAGGGGACCATGCAGAACTATTTTTGATTTCATCAACACACAGATTTACACAGAATGTGACAAAAAGAAAACAAGGTGTTCTGATGTGTTTTTCAGCTCGACTACTCAACCCTGCCGACACAGTGCACCAAACCTGGGTTGACAAGCCACTGTAAATGATACATTGCGTGATTAACTGAAAGGACCAGCTGGGTCTACGCAGCGAAACCGAGCAAAGCAATACATTAAGGATGGGTCCGTCTCAAAGTCACGCGTTCTCCGTGGGCCCACCCGCAAAGACAGACAACTGGCAGCGGCCGCGGTGGGGTTTACTCAGACTATGGTTGACAGCAGTAAAACATGTTTTAGATGTCTTAACAAACTCAACACCTACAGAAGCGGGAGTTCAAAGCAGAGGCGATGAATCAAACAGGCGAAGTCCCCCTGACGAGAAGCCTGTAGTTGTACTGGTTGACTTAACAGCGAGCAGCGTGATGGTGTGTTAGCGAAACGACTGTCAAGGGACAGAAAAGTGTTTGTGTCTAATGTCGAAACCTCTCATGAATCATAGGTTGGGCGACTGTGGCTCAATGGTGAGCAGGGTCGCCCTTCAATCAGAGGATCAGTGGTTCGATCCCCGGCTCCGCTAGCCTATGTCGATGTGTCCTTGAGCAAGACACTTAACGGTGTCTGAATGGTTGATAATCCTGAGGTGGCACCTTGCATGGTAGCTCCTCTCATCAGTGTGTGAATGATGTCATGTAGTGTTAAAGCACTTTGAGTGGTCGGAAGACTAGAAAGGCGCTATACAAGTGTGGGTCCATTTACCATAATTTGGGAGAGTAAACCATCTTGAAATAAAAAGTGGATATTTGACTTTGCAGTCATTTTGCCAGCGGTTTGTGACTGTTGGAGCTTAAGCAACGAAAAGAAGAGGCTATCTCGGCCTCTGAGAAAAATAAAAACGAAGTATTTGCAAATGCATGCTCTCTTTGTTTGTTTTTAAGTCAAAATGCCCCGTTCCATAATAGATGCATTACTTTTCAAACCCCATTTGACTTATGTTCGGCGTTCTTTTTGTCCGTTTCTGGAACGGACGTTGCCTCAATGTTGGAATCTCCTACCCTTCATCTCAGGTAGAGGAAATTTATAAATCGTCCGTATCACACACTATTTATGCATAATGACTTTAGAAAATGCTGAGCTTCGCTTTCCAGTCCCCTCCCTGCCTCTGCACAGTAGGCTATATGAGCCCCTTGGGGTGCCTGTGATAGATTTTTAATCTCTTCCCTTTATAATGTATATGAGGGTTCTAACCCCAAGATATATTGCACAGTTTATCATTAAGCTAATCATTAAAGAATATCATAGTTCAGCAGTTTAAAGGGGGGCATGTGAGTGGAACTGTTGTTGATAGCTTGCTTAGTCTCTAGGACAGACTCAAGCCCACATAGAGGAGCAACTCATACTGTTTTGGGCGTTTAAATATGCTAAAATGAGGCCTGGCCAATCACGAGTGCTAAAAGGCAACACGCGGCCAATTATTGGATAATCAGACTGGAGGGTTAGATCACGACGATGACGTTGTCGGTAGCTCGAGTTTGAAATATAATAGCCAGTCAATATGTTTGTTTTTCCAGCTGTAACTACCTGCATAACTTCTTACTCACAGCACTCTTTCCTCTGTGCCAAATTCAAAGACACCAAAGTACAGACGGCTGTCAAACTGTTTCTAGCACATCAGGTCCCCAGATCATCTCTGCACTCAGTTTTGAGAAGGGAAAAAAGAAAATACAGATGCCTACTCTTCAACTTTGTCAGGTTATTTTGCTGTGTTGGAAACAACCTCTACCAGACCTTATTTTAGAACATCCAAACAGGTAAATAACGAATAACCGAATGAAAGTTTACAGTTAATACAGTTTCTCGGAGGTCGTCAAGAGGCTGACAGAGATATTGATAGATGACCTCGGGCAAAGAAGATGCCAAGTCACCAATAAAAAGCACTCGAGAGGGCCGTAAAGCAAAAGGCAACCAAAGGTTATCGGAAACAAAGAGACAACAGTATTTTTTACAAGCAGCATCCTCTCTCTCTGCCGTGCTATCACTCATTTTTCATCTCATCCACTCGGTCTGCATCCTGATGCTGAAGCTTTAAAAAGGAACGAGCTGTTCACACATGGGAAAGTGAAATCACGGCAAGTGATAACTAGATGGATAAAGTGCCTCGCCTCTGGGCTTGACATCATTATCTGGCAGTGCAAAGGATCTGGAGCTGTATAACTGCTCAAAGAGTTATGATGAAGCGCACATATTAAGGGTGATGAATGTTGTCAAAACTGTACACAAATCATAGTTCTTCACTTACGGGCAATGAGCCTCATAAGGCTTAATGGGGGTGTTGGTGGGAAGATGCACTGTGAGGCATGACCTGGAGCTCTGTGAGCTGAGCCGAAGCACTGTGGTAAATGACTTATTGCTTTCATAAAAGAGCAGTGGAAAGAATATGAATATTTAATTAGTCTTATTATTTTTGTTTCTTGTCCAGAATTAGAGATTAGATACAACTTGTGTCACTCCGATGGGGAAATGGGGTCGCAACAGCAGCAAATAATCAAACATAACAAAGACAAATGCACAGAAAGGAACATGCAGAACATAAACATTTTTACATTATGAAATATTCTCAGAACAAGCAATACAAAGCGTGGTTACACAAGATCACAACACACCTGTGGTGCTTTGAGCTAGATGCTATCAGCACCATGTTGCCTATGGTAAACAAAGGTAGTTTATCGCGTTAGCATGCTAACGTTCATTGATAGCATTAAATTCGATGTATAGCTGAGGCTGATGGTACTTTTGCGAGTACAAACCAAAGTGTTAAATACATTGTAATGTCTACGTGATGATGACGTTGGCTAAAAAGTCACAAGGGTAAGCAAAAATATTATAATTCATCCTCAGAAACTCACTCTGAACAAAGAATGCTAACCTGCTGGTGGCGCTGGATAAACTGGTTGAAATCGACCAAATAGAAGTTGATTAATTGAACGCAGGGCTGGAGCGCTTCTTTTTGTTGGACAGTTATTGTATGGACCGAGGTTCCTGGGGAGGTTTCACCCCTGTAACTTTGGTTTAGCGCTCACTGAAAAGGCCCAGAATCCGGACAAAACAAGGTCGGTGTGAAAGGGCCCTAAAACTACGTCCTTTATTTGCCTCGTCTATTGAGCAGTGGCATTTAGCCTGCAATAGTCACAAGCGTATACAAGTGGTATTTAAGGTCCACTAAAAGTCTTCACGGCCAGTAGCTTAGGTGTCTAACATGAGCTAACATGAGCTAACATGAGCTAACGTTAGCTTACTTTAGATGGATACCGCTGTTTGGCTAAAGCTTTACTCACGCTACTACTACATTGATGTGTTCGCATTCCTCATTGTCTTGCAATTAGCCCTTTGTTTTGCTGTTCAGCAAAAGTTTAGCGAGTGTTTCATAGAAACTCTGAACTTTTGGGACCAGAATCTGTTTTCATGAATCATAAACACATTCACGCTGGGAACCTAAACCCTATTCACAACATCCACTTCCTCCCTCCGTCTTTTTGCACGGAGATTCAACATGGCACGCTCAACGCCGTGCAGCGCTGAGAGCTTGCCATGCTGTAGCATTCAGAACACCAACTGCTGTGAGATAAATAAATTAAAAAAACATTTAAACTTTAAGCATAGCGGTGCTACGCGGCACTCCAAACAAGCCCTCAGCCGTCGCATAGCAACAGCAGCATCCAAACGGCCGGGGCTCCTCACATACAGTCAAAGTGTTTTGTGCTGCTTGTTAATAACAAGGCGCCCCGTGGACACTGGGGCCAAGTCGTTCTGATGGGAATCAATGCGTCGGTCCATGTTTGTTGTTGCGCTTTTGTCCGAAGCGCCGCGTGGACGGATCAAGGTGGATCCCCAACCGTGATGGATGACCCAAATAGACCGCCATCCCGAACTCACGAGGCGGCGAAGGGTTCAGCCCGTGTTTTCTTGTTGAGAAACTCACTGAATGAATTCTTTCTGATGTCTTCTTTCTTTCTCTTCTCCGCTCCCCGCCTGCCAACTGACATACTTTCTTTTAATTCATCAGCAGCATGGCGAGCGATGGTGGGAGCGTGTGAGAGAGTGGGAGGGAGAATGGGAGGATGGAGAGAGAAAGAAAGTGTGTTTCGGCATCAAAAGACTGTCTCGGGGGGAATACATTGACTCCTCCATGTGCTTTTTGATGATGCCTCTCTGCTTTATGAACTCAGTGATACACAACAGCCGCAGCAGTGTATTAGCCTACTTCTCCCTTTACTGTTTTGCACACTTGCTCCCTTTCCGTCATCAACGCTCATCACTCAGTCTCTTATTGTGTGTCTTTTATTTTGTAAGACACACTTCCTGGCATCAGCTGGTGAGCAAGGGCGTACTGTACAAGACAATATTGTGATGGCTCATCCCTCCTACAGAGAAACCTTTGAGTCCCTCGACGATGAAGTTTTCTTGAAGAGGGAACTGCATATCCCTGAATCATTAAACATTTAAAGGACTATTCCCCAAGTGTTGGATACCACAGAGAATACCATGTCCTATTATGTATGACCCAGAAACAACTCATTCATATCTTGAGTCACATCTGCTCACTGAATAATCATTAAGAACCCCCCCCCCCCCCGTCTTTGGAGATGGATAAAAGAGAATACTGACCACTGTTTTGCTTTGTCAACCCGGAGAGGAAGGATTTTTGTACAGTGGAGCTTCACGTTTGCTGCAGTAACATCAAACTCAAATTGAATGTTTAATTGAATGTGATTGCGTCTCTGCAGCCGCAGTTGTTCAACTGGTTTCCGCTCTTTGGAGAATACAGCAGTGTCAGGCTATTTGATTTACTCGACGACATCATCCGATGGAAGGGAAATGTGTTAATTGGCTGTTATTGACAGGAGGCCAGACACTTATCCACTTATCCCACAGGAGCCATCTGAAAAACTGTTTTCAAATGTCAGTGGGGGCCCAGTCAGATCACACCACATTTCTATTTTGGTTTCCGTGATCAACTTTTAATACCTCGTGACAAATATAGGCCAAGAATCTCACTATTGTATTTACAAAACACAGCTGATAGCATAGTGGTACTTGGTAAATTGCTAATGCTAATGCTGCTCCGCGTCTACTTCGAAGTGGGGATACGCTGCTGTTTACTAACAAGTCAGCCATACAAGCTTTTATGTTGAGTTATGATCTGGTAAATGGGCTATTTTTGGTTTATAGATCAGTATATATGGGCTGATGAGCAATGAGGAAAAGGTGTATCGACGTGTGACTGGTCAGGTGATGTTCGGGCGGGAAACACACTGAGGACACCTGGTGGGCAGGTGTGGAATGGCAGGCTCCTCTGTGGGCTTTTAAAATTGACCACATTAAACCCTGATTTTAATCAGAGCATCCTTTGTCTACTAGTTACTGGCCAAGAGGTATATCTGTAGGTTCTTTGGTACACACAGCCTCATTTATTCCAAAGTCAAACTGAAGTTCCCCAACATTAAATGTAATTAGTGCACTTCAGCAGAATTTCTTGCACACAGTCATTAGGCCTTTAAAAACTTCTACGAAAATGACCATCTTTAAAAAAAGATGCCAGATGTGGTGGAATAATTTAAATCCCTCCACTCCACACATCCTATTGACTCATCAGCATCTCAAATAATGTTAAATTTTTTCATGCATTATTTTGCATGGAGGACATTAACAGACTTTTTTTTTTATTTTAGACAGAATACAAGATGGTATCACTTGTTACACAGCTCGCTTTCAGAGTGCACATTTCCATTTCCTGTGTTCAGACATTATCAGCCATTTGTTCTCGCCGCCCCACCACCACCCCACAGGAGCTCTCCTTTTCCCTGGGCTCATTATGATCAGAACAAAGTGAGCGCTGGCTGCCAGGGAGAGACACAAAATAATCTTTGTTTTAAATGTCGCCATATGAATCCAAAAAGGTCAACAGGTCTGTTGTATCATTCTGTTTGCAGGATTCAAATCCAATGTATTGAAGTTGTGCAGTCGGTGTCCGCATGCTTTTTAAAAACACATTTTATTCACATAGAACAATGTGGGTGCAAAAATAAAACCCATTTAAACCAAGAAACAGTAAATGTGTTATATTGTTGACAGAGGTTTTGGTTTGTCTGACAAATGCAAGGCACATGTTTGACTATGACCAACCGATCTGATCACATCTGAACGTGGATCAACCAACAGCATTCACCATCACACCAACATGCATGAGAATACTTGGGTTTTGATAAGAGTGAGTGATATATATATATGTATATTTATTTTGACATCATTTTAGATGTGTGTTTTCAAAGCATGGTGAGAATAACCTTGTGTTTTCTGCCCTCTGCTGGCCACTTTGAGTGCATACAGCTTCATGCACTGAACGCTGCACCCCCCCCATCACAGATTCACACGCCCACACACTCGTCTGCAGACACAGAGAGGCGTGTACGTGTGATTAATGTTCTCCCTTTTCACATTCCTTGCTAATTAGCAGCTGCTTGCATCTCCATACCGACGGTTATTTAACAGACATTTTATTTAGCCTGTGTCGATAGAGCCATAGACGCCCGTAATTACACGTTTAAATACTCCATGTTTGTAGTTTGCACTGTGCAGGGGCCAATTTCATGGACAGAGTTCCTGCTTATTTACGCTTTTCAATTACGGCCCTGTATCTCACGCAGCCAGTGCGGTTCATTCATTATTCTTTAAAATAAATCTATATATCTTGTGAAACGGTTGCTTGCTTGTGCATATTTAATGATGTTATGATGATGAAAAAAAAAAAGTGCAAGCATGTATTGAATAATGCATCCAAAGTCATAAAGTCTTGTCCGAGGCATTTTAAATGATTTCATTTAATACATTTTAAAGTCAGAAAACTATTATGGAGTTATTAGTTGCACCACTCCTGCTTATTCGGCGCTGACAAATGGACGCACCTGCACTTATATGCAGATGTTTAGTTCCCACTGGGCCCACCATGTCCATGTAACCTTTCTCTTGTCATGGAGGGAGGATTTGAAAACGCTTGCGTAGCAGTCGCACGTCACAGAACTGGACGCTCACTGATTGGATGTTTCTCGCTGAAATACTTTGTGCTGGTGTTTGACTAGACGTCAAAGTGAGTCATACCTATTGTTAAAGCAAACAAAGAAAATCTGCTCAATGGACTTTTTTCAATGTACCCCCTTTTAAACCCTCCCTCTCCACCCTTACTAACTACCATACAGTCCCTGACAAACAATACTCCAGTGTGTATGCAGCGGGGAATGATTTATGATCCTTTTTTAATAACGAGAGGCAGCATTTGAGAAAGAAGTCCTCTCCAGAAGCCATTCGTCTAATGCAATTTCCCACGCAACAAAATGTAAATCGACTTAAAATACGCCTCAGCAAGGCAATTCAATTTGCTGCTGGTGTCCTTTTGCGAAAACTACCAGATGCCTCCTCCTGTAATGCACCATCCCCTAACAAAACCCTCACCTCCAGTCAAATAGCAAAGCTTTCAGGGCCCTAAGAAAAGGAGTCTGCCTCGCCGAAGAGCTGCAGCATCTGATGGAGACACCCACTGTTTCTTTATATAACACCTTTTTTTTTTGCAGCACCTATTTTACCTTGAAATGATGTTGCCAAGTAACAACATCCTGACTGTGTGTGTGTGTGTGTGTGTGTCTCTTTGCAGGTGTGTGTCAGCGATGGATGTGTTTAAGTGCCATTATGAGCTCTCAAAGCGAGGCTCTAACCGCAGCTGGGCAAATGACTTCCAGTCCTTTTTTCCTCTCTGGCAGGTCTGCTGCTTTAGAAGAAAGAAGAAAAAAAAAGGTGCAGGCAGGAACTCATCGATCATCACAGCGCTACATATTAAACCTTAATGCTGTTAATGCCCGCTGCCCTGCAAAAGGGGAACGCTGTACCTGCTTCATTTTACGTCACGCCCTCACACCTTTTTGTTCTGCTTCCCTCTCTGTCTCAGCATGAGCTGCCTAACTGATACGCGTACGACAGTAATCCCCTTCTTAGCCAGCGGGATTAATATTTAATTCAAGAAGAGCCTTTTATCAATGCCTCGTCGTGTTCCCCCCCCCCCTGGTTTCTGGGGGTGGCTTTACCCGGCTTTGGCCCAATCGAAGGAATGGTTAAGTGCGTTAATGCGATGGATTGGGCATGATAGCATCGTCCGGTCCCTTCGGATAAAGTATCCGCATTCCTTTGGTTTCAGAGGCATTCATCGGCATCTTGCTATAAAATACACGACGCCGGAGGGTTGAAAATAATATGTGTAAGAAAAATGGCCTATGAGCCAATGCATTGAGGCAACGCTGTCCGATGTACACGACATTCCTGCGTTATTCCAAAAGCGAAAACCAAGCTGCGGCGACTTGCGACAGGTCACGTCCCCATAACCCCGCCGGTCCCTTTAAAGTCGGTCCGTGTCGGGACCTCTTTGTGCTCCACCCTTGAAACCTCCAGCGCTCGCATTCATACACGTACCAAGAGCCCATTGTGCACTGATCCACTGCAACGCTGATCCAGGATTAGAGACGAGAACACATGACGGAGTAAACTTCAACATGAGATAAAGATGCCAACCCGCCTCAAATATATATATTATAAACAAACAGACACAAGCCAGCTGCAATATGTTGCCTGAGTTGTTTCTTTTTGACAGAGAGTTGTTAATGTTGGCAACATATTGCAGAGAGCAATCCCCCTCCAGTACACTCACAACCACAATGAGGTGATTCTCTGCAGGAGAGAGCTGTTACAAAGAGTCGGGGGCCGTCAGGGCCTCATTGTTTCACCACCTCTAATGCTGCAATGCTAAAGGTAAAAAAAAGTTTATCCGAAGAAATCTGTGTGTAATAATGTGCAACATAGGTTTGACTTCTGAAGGTTGTTGCAGAAGAAGCGCGTGCTTCTCTCAAAACCAAACAGGAGCTGTGTGTCCGTCTGTGTTGGCTGAGAAAAAGAATGCAAAAGTTCTACTTGATGAGAACTTGTGATGTGGTTGAAAGGTCCAGAAAACGCTTTTTAGTTCCATTTAAATATTTTATTATTATCAATTGGCTTTCATTCAAGGCCAGATTTATATGTATCTAGTTATAGCTGTGAAGTACTGCCACCTTTAATATGGAATATATATATATATATATATATATATATATATATATATATATATATATATATATATATATATATATATATATATATATATATGTATATGAAAAAGTTGAGACCTACCTGTTGTAAAATCTAACTCAATTTCAATAACTTCGTGGTCATTATTGTGTCTTTGAAAAATTAGACATGTCAAATTATCTTCAGGATTTCTATTGCGATGGCAGCAGCTCGCGGCGGTTCAGTTACGTAAGTGTGCTTTAGCGCCACCCAGTGGCCCTTTATTCACAATTCTCAAAGGCATTTGCGTCATCACGTTTTCTCAATCGGTGGAATTCCGTAAACAGCCCTCACCATCAAGCTAGCTAGAATCAGACTACAATACGGAAACAAGGGGATTCGGCCTTCAAAATAAAATAGCTTAAAATAAGAATTCACCAAACTATTACACCTAAGAATTCTGCAGAGAAAATCCAACACGCTAAGTACTACACAATAAACAGTGGTAGAAAGTACTCAAGTACATTTACTCAAGTACTGTACTTGGCTACTTTACTGCATTTTAGGGAGAACTATGGTATGTATGGTAAAGTGTGGTTTACGATATATATATATATATATATATATATATATATATATATATATATATATATATATATATATATATATATTATAACAAAACATTTAATGGCAGCAGTAATTACCTACTCATTTCGCTAATTAAAAGTTTTACATTATGCAATATTATGCATTACATTTACCGAGAGTAATGCACATACATTAGTAAAAACTGGCACTATATTGACCATATGAGGTGTCAAACAAATCGGTAATCATATATAGCATATATCATAATAACACAACACTGTTAAAGCGGCCATTATGCAGAATGAGTACTTTTAGGTATAATGCTGAAAATATCTCTGGACTATACTAAACCTTTGAAGGCAGAGCTATATTTTATTTTGAAATATCTTAAAGGAAGTGGGAGATTACACGGGCAGTTCGACTATTGATCAACGGTTATTCCCCAACAGCGGTGTTTTTCCCGAAGCGAGTGCGCTGTAGATTGCAGCCATTTCTGTCATCGGTCCGCGTCCTGTTAGTCTACGTTGTTGAAGTGTCAACAACAACAAGAACAACAACAACAACAGCAGCAGCTCGGCTGGCTCGCTCGCCAGCTGAATCTCTCGGGATGGACCCAGCGAGCCGCTACCAAGTGGTGAGTGACGGGGATCAAAACACCGTTTCACAGCCTGTCACTGGAAACGGGGCCTCGCGAGGACTAAGGCGTTGTTATTCTCATTATTATTAAACCTAAAACGCGCTATATTACGTCGACACAAACGCGGCTAATATGTTTTGTCCCTGACCAACCGGGGTCAGGGACAAAATGTGTTTTGAATGTGTTTTTGTTGTGACAGTCGGCCTCTCGAGCACTTCCGCATCGGCTAACGTCAAGCTAGCAGTCAGGAGAGAGTTCTCCTAGAGGCCGCGGAAGTTTACCCCGCGGTAAACCGCGTCACACCCCGCAGAGAACCGCCTCTCCGGCGCATTTACCTGCTAAACACAACCGCCGGCGCCGGTTAAGCTACGTGTCCGTTAACAGGAGCGCACACTAGCTTCGCTGTGCGTTAGCTGTGCGTTAGCATGAGCCAAAGGGCGCGACACCAACTAACTAGGTCACCAATAACCACGGTATGACTGTGTTACACATCTCCCCAGCAGACACACTGCTTATGAAGCATTCCAGGGAGTTATTAATGGAAATACATACTGACATGAAGCTCTGAAGCTGCAACAAACATAGCTGGGACATTTTGGAAGTTAGGCCACTTTTTGGGGTAAAAGCCTGCTTTGTGCGCCTGATGCCTGTGGTAGTGGTAATCCCCTTCAGTGCGAGTCCAAAGCTTTCAATCCTGAACAAAGTGTAGATCTCGACCACAATTTTTTGTATGGACAGATACTATGCACATTTGCACATATTTGGGTCAAACTGTTTCAAAGATTACCCAATGTTGTGGTTTGTGGAAAGCCAGGTTTCCACATCACACGTGCACAATTTCCATTCCCGCCTCACATTTTGCCCCCAAAACTCAAACAAACTCAAACTTCAAACAAAAAAAAACACGCAGAAGTACTGGACCTTCCTGCTCCGAGCACACCCGCGTGAGTTTTTGGGTATACTTGGACACACGAGGAGGCTCGTGGCTATGTTGTTAAGATCTTATGTAATTCCCTGTGTGTGTGTGTGTGTGTGTGTGTGTGTGTGTGTGTGTGTGTGTGTGTGTGTGTGTGTGTGTGTGTGTTTAAGGGGGGGTTATGCTTTGCCCTTGATTCTTAGCCAGACGTCAGCAATCCACATCCACTCACTCAATGGCTGGATTCAATTCAAGGATTGTTTCTGAGAAGTTTATCTGCATGCTGATGAAGACATTCCCTTTTTAATTACGTCCATTTATCTCACGTAGTTACTTGAGCTCTGCTGGTATTAGTCACCCGCGACTTTTCTTTGGTTATCGGTATGATGTAAGCTGTTATTACAAAGGGCGTTTCCTAGCTTGCGGTGGTGTTTTACCACAACAAAGAGTACATGGCCATTACTTCGTGGAAAAATGTTGCTTCGAAATAATTATTCGCTGATCTTCTCCTCTCTAACACATTTATAAACTCGGAAATTATACCTCATGAATATAATGGAAATAAATAGGACCGAAACTGCAAACTCCATGGAGGTATTTGGCCTAAACGTTTTGGGTTGTGCTGTTCGGTATATCAGTGTCCTGTTTCATCCCCACACGGACATTGTGTTCTAGAAATCAACCCTTAACAGCCGACACTTATCCGTTTCACTTTTGTTGTTCGAAAATTAGTTTCACGCCTCTGAGCGAGTGGAACTCAAGTTCCTGAAGGGCCCATCCGGATCCCACCACCCGTCTTGTGACCCTCCTGTTCCCATTGCCCCTCTGTAATTTCAGACGTCTGGCGAAGAAATGAACGCACCCAGGACCAGTGCTGACTCGCGGGGACGCTCATTAACTGATTACATGTGTATCAGTTCCCCGGAGACCTTCCCTCTGTTGACATGCCGATGGAGTCTCACGTCTCTGTGCTTACGGCGTCAAACATTCTGCTGAGGGCAGGCGGCAGGCGTTAAGCTCCCCGGACGTTTTGTTCCAGCTCGTACTTTCAAATGGAAGTTGAAGTCGTAATCTCGCGTTGCAAATTCGACGGCGGCTTCAAAATAAAAGAAAAAAACGTTCTTGACCCACATTCTGTGCTGACAAACAAAAATAGATTGTGCAATCTCCTCTCGTTACATAATAACTACTTGATGTTGTTGCTGCTATCAGAAAACGGATGTCAGACTATAAAATACTACAATGGCCGTGTGTTATGCTCTTCCAGCAGCCACTTTTTTTAGCTGACTGATCAGCTGATCTGCTTGTGCCGATTCCTCTAACCCCCTCCCCTCCTTCCACACCGTCTCGTCCTCTCCTCCAGCTGCACAATGAGGACGACTCTTCAGAGGCCTCCACCAGCGAGCAGCAGCCGTGCACTTCTGCGCAGGCGGCCGGCATGTCCAGCCAGGACCAAAGCCAGGCCGAGTACGGCCAGGCGCCCCCCGCCGCCGTAGAGGGGGAAGCGTCGGGGTCGACCCAGGAGGAGGCAGACGCACCCCCGCCTCCTTACGCCTCCATCGACCTGGGGGCAACCGCTGCACCAGGTATGTACACTTTCTTCTTGAGCTTTACAAAGTGTGGTTGCGAGCGTCCTGAAATAGCCACAGCTGCAGTTCTGTGGCAACCTGTGGTCGGCACCGAAACTCCCGAGTCAGCGGTGATTTCCATGACGGCGTTACCACAATCATTAGCAGCCGCTCAGCCTTGTAACCGAGTCTCCTCCTCCGTTTCCCCTCACAGAGGCGAGCTACCGAGGCGACTTCCCGGTCCCTCCGCCCTACAGCGTCGCCACCTCGCTGCCCACGTACGACGAGGCGGAGAAGGCCAAGGCGGCCGCCATGGCCACATCCACCGTGGATGTGATGCCACGGGTGAGGACAAAACGCTCACACGTCGTTTCTCTTCCGTCTCATAGGCTCCTTTTTTCTTTCTTTTTCTCCCTTGAAGCATTCCAGGGATTGTGGGTCACGTCACAATAGAGATTGAGTGTTTAGTGTCGGCGTCTGCTGGTTTGTGTGCCGGGTGCGTCCGTCGCTTTTTGACTGACGTAGGTTTGTTTGTGTGCGAGTCCAGGATGATGAGTTCCCTCCAAGAGATGATTTCAGCGACGCCGATCAGCTTCGAGTTGGCAACGACGGAATCTTCATGTTGGCCTTTTTCAGTAAGTCCTTCAGGAGAGAGGACCGGAGCCAGGGTTGTTATTTTGTGTCTGTTTTACATACAACATGTGTTGCGTATCAACACAGTATCCAGGGTTCGTACGGTCATGGAAAACCTGGAAAAGTCATGGAATTTTAAAATGGTTATTTCCAGGCCTAGAAAAGTCCTTGGAAAAAAATGAAATCCCAAAGGTTTTTGGAAAAGTCATGGAAATTTGTTATGTTCATGTGTTCATGACGTTAATTTACGCTGAGTTTGAAATAATTAATATGCTTTTAAAAGAAAGACGCTCAAAATATGAGCAGGCATACGCTCTCATTCTCATTGTTAGTTTAAACACTACATTTTCTCACTTTTTCATGTATACACCGAGATTTCACAAAACATGTTTGGTCATGGAAATTTGGTTTAAAGTCCTGGAAATCCCATTGGTCAAAATGTGTATGAACCCTGAGTATCAGGCTGACAAAGTGTCTCCCCTCTTAGTGGCCTTCCTGTTCAACTGGATCGGGTTCTGCCTGTCCTTCTGTCTGACCAATACCATCGCGGGACGCTACGGCGCCATCTGCGGCTTCGGGCTCTCCCTCGTCAAGTGGATTCTCATCGTCAGGGTACGTTCGCGGCAGCTTTCATATCGTCTAATATCAAATCGCGGAGATAAAAATATAAAATGCTGAAAGAGCTTGCTCCTCGTCCCCAGTTCTCCGACTACTTCACCGGTTACTTCAACGGACAGTACTGGCTCTGGTGGATCTTCCTGTTGCTCGGTGAGTCTCCGTCGCAGCTGTTAAACGTCTCCTCTTTTTGGCCGCCTCTCAGCTGGAGATCTGTTGTTGAAGCGAGCTGCGCTTTCCCTCCACAGGTATCCTGCTGTTCTTCAGGGGCTTCGTGAACTATCTTAAAGTCCGTAACATGTCCGAGAACATGGCCACGTCCCACAGAACACGCCTCTTCTTCCTCTACTGAAAGGTACCGCAAACTCTCCCTCTGAAAGAAATACAAATAAACCACCATGTCGCTGCTCGGCCTGATGATTGTTTCCCACAGGTTTCTACAGCATCGTCATTCCTTACCGACGCAACGTCCCCCCCCTTCCCCCCCCCCCTCGAATGACCTGAGCGACCAGCTTTGCAGCGAAGAGAGGAGACGGGGAAGGAATGAAGGAAAGGCGTCGGGAGAAAGTGTTACCAGTCTCATTAAAAGCAGAACACGGCTCACACTCAACTTCTGAACGGCGGTGTGAACCAAAAAAGAAAAGAAAATAAGTCTTTGATGATCAGATCTCTTTCCCGGCTTTGTTTTTTTAATCTGTTTTTCATTTTCCTTTTTGATTCAAAGCTCTAAACACAGTTTGAAGAAGCGGTCCCACGTACGTATCACGTCTCTGAAAGAGTGGGGGGGGCTTTAGAGGTACGCATCCGTCGTCACCTGAGGCAAATTCAGCCGACCAAAAAAGGGGGACGGGACGTTAAAGCACAATGAAGCGATCTCGACGGAGCATCTTAATTGAAGGAAACACAAACGCCACTGTTGCTTATTCCTTGAAGGTCTCGCTCTCTCTGAGTGAACTAACAAGGCTCAACAGTGCGATGGTCTCAGTCTATAAACGTTTGGAGTTTTTAGAAATAGCAAAAAATTAGCGGAAAGCTATTCTTAAGCGTCTGATATTCAAATCCCCCGCCTCCCCCTCCAGCTTTGCGTCCTGTCTGACCTGTTGCACTTTACCTCCGAGCTGTTTTTTTCTTTTATTTTAGCAGTAACCCCGCCCCCCTTTTCTCCATGTCCTCCAAGTCGAAGGGTGTTTTGAACAACAAGTCTTAACTTTAACCGTGATGTAGCATTTGTTTTGCACTTGGTCTCACACCACAGCCTCTCTCACCCCGTTTTAGAATAGTCTGGAGGCCGAGGCCAGATGGCAGACGTGCATCGATCAGTTTACATATCACAGGCCCCGACGCTTTTAGTGTTTCCAAACCAAACGCACCTTCGGACTCGCACCCGGGCTCCTGTCCTCGACCGCGTCCAGACAAAATATGACGACGGACAGAAAACAGCCGTTCACGGAGAATCTTTTCTTTAATGTCTAATTAATTTCCAATGAGTCAACCAATCTGTTAAATGGAGCTTTGTATGACCTTTTGACCTTTGGGGACTTTTGAACTCCCCTTAAACAACACATTGTTATCTGTGCGCTCTTCGCCACTGAGAGTCGGTATCAAAAAAAGGAAAAAAAAGCGTCTCCCAAAAACCAAAACGTAATCAACTGTTCCTCGCCATAACACACGTCACCTTCCCGGGGTTCAGTTTATCACAACAGATCTGCGAAACATGATATACACCAAAAAAATTTGCCAAAATACCGCGCCGGTGGGCAGTCGACGAGCGCAGCCAATCGGAGGAGGATCCTCGGACGAATTGGCGCTTGTAGAACACACTACGACTCCGGCCCCGATCGGTAGAAAGTGGCCCCCGAGGCTCGGACCAGCGTGGGGGAGAGTAAAACTCTTTGGAGCAAAAGAGTTGTATGCAATGTAGTTCTTTGTGATAAACCTACAACCGTTGTGAAGTCCTGTGACCGTGGATTAGGTGTAGATGGAGATCAGGTTCATCCCAGAGGGCTCATTGGACAAGCTGCACCGTGTGTGAGTGCCAACAAAATAATTTTAAATCAGAGGAAAATGCAATAAAAAGCTCCTGAAATGGGACGGGTTCTGCATGTCGTGCATGATTTGGGGAACGTGTGGATCCTGGCGGGGCTCATAGCAGCAGCAGCCTGTGAGCTGCTGGACAAAGATAAACATGCTTTGATTGATTCTTTTTTCTTTTCTTTTTTATCATCCATGAAATGAAATGTACATACCAGCTCATGCCAATTCATAATATTTGCACTTTGAAGAACTTCTTTATAGTATGATTTGTTAATTTGCTTAACTTGATATGGTGGACAGAGAAACAGAAGAAGAAATCAAAATGTTATCTTTAGCCATACAAGTTCTACAACTGGAATTTCTAATCATCCCAAATTTGCCTTTTTGCACTCTTCTTTTTTTTTTATTTAAAAAAAATGAAAATGTTGTTACTGTGTGTGTCTTGTTTTATTGCTTTTTAGCATAAACTGTGACAACTTAAGTATTGCTCAGCTCTTTTCTTCTTGTTTTGCCTCTGCTCATATCCAACTAAAGCCTCTTTCAGCAATATCAAGGTCTGTCAATGAATTAAATGATGCATGATTTATCCACTAATATTAGGATTAATCTAGTACGATGACATTTCTTTGTAAATAAATGAAGAAAAAAACGAGACGCCATCCAAACAGATTTTTTTTGTTGGTCCAAGAAGATTAATCAAGTTTTATGTTGGATTCTTCTTGGTTTCAGGTGATTATAAACTCTAGAAAACACTCTAGTTCTGATATCATATTCCTTTTCTGCAACATCCTGGACTGTAACTCCAGCTAGAGAGCTTCTGGTGGATCCTCCTGTGTTCAGGCGTTGAAGTCTGAGGAACACTTACTGGCCTCACGTCACAGTTCAATGGAGATAGAAACAGATAGCTCAAACACTGCAAGCCAGTGCATGTGAGGTTTGGCTGCATTGATTGATTCCGTCCACTAGATGGAGCCAAACGCTGCTTGTTGCGTTCCAGTGTGTTACATAAGTTTTCTACATGGAGGAGTTTGATTCCACACTTTCTTTATGTGGGTCAAGGCCCTTGAGGAAAAACCTCAGTCCAACTCCGCCGTGTCTCTGGGTTCCTGTTCATGATAATTCATGACGACACGGCTCATCTTCCACCAAAAAGATCCTTTATTTTTGTATTATTAATTTTTCTAGTGACTTAGCTTTTGTCATCTGAAAAATAAAGTCCTTTATATTCAATTTAAGTTTCATGAGTTTTGAGGCAAAGTGCCTCCTCAGCTGTATGCACGAGGCTTCATTAATATTGTGTGCAGGGCCAGTGTGGGATCATTCAAGTTGAATGACTCGTATGTCTTTGATGACATCTTCATTATTATTGTTATTATTATATGTGTAAAATGTCAAAGTATAATAACATATTGATTTAACGCCTCTTCTCTCATTGCATTATATAGCTCCTGTTTCATTGTGGATTGGACTTTTATTCGTATTTTTATGATGTAGTCTCTCCAGAAGCCAAGTTATGATTTGTGGTGATTTGTGGCCCATTTTACTCGTGGAGCTTTATTGAAGTTTAAATGGTGGCGTGGCCTAACCACTGATCCGAAATCAGCGGCCCCGCTCGGAAGGGGCTTGACAAATATAAGCCAGAGGCTCTTTAGCGCTGCTCGGGGAGAGCTTTCTGCTCCCTGCTAGATCAATGTGTCCACACACACGAGTGCCTCCGGCTATCAACGTAGACCCTCTCCGCTTCCACAGCTTGCACGTGTTAACGTCCAAAAGCTTTTGGTTTTATGCGAGAAGGGAAGAAAAATTCACTTAGTCATCGAGTGGCTCTCCGTCACCAAACATTTAGGTTGCAGATGATCTGATATGGAGGAAGAAAAAAGAAAACGCCGAGGTGGAAACTGTATTTGAAACTTGCATCCTTTTATCCAGATCAGTATCAGGAATGAAAGGTTGACGGAAACATGTCAATCGGGTGTTTTACCACAGGGAGGCACCATTCACCCACGTTCCCCTCCCCTATAGGAGCTGCTGAGTGAAAACCACAGGCTTTATGTTGAGGTTTGGCTCCAGTGGAGCTGCGACGGGTTAAGGGCCCGGCATTATGAGTGCACGAGGCTCCTGTGATCTTCATGCTCCTGCGGGCACCAATCTTTATTATAGGAAAAAACAATAATAATTCAGGGATCTAGATCCAATTCCCCTCCTCGCCCTCCACACCTCAGAGTGATGGACGACTTTGACATCTCCTGGCGGTTTCATTAGAGCGGAGAGCAATATCGTTTTTTTTAAAGGGGGACACAATACCAGGATTCAAGCTCAGAAATCTGGACCGATGACATCACTTGAGACCCGGCCCGAGAGAGGAGCCTCATGTGCTCGCTGTGAAACCCCCTCTCGAAGAGACAAGCTGTCTCCTGCCTCCTTCCCTTACCTGCCTAAATTATACTCCAGGTTTCGATAGGTGTCACATCAGACACACAGGATGTTCTCCCCTTCCTCTGTCTCTCCCTTCCTCTTCTCTTCCTCACGGCAGCTTGCGGCCAAATATGTGCTGTATTATATATCGTGGGGCGCTGCCGATTTCACAGGAGCAGACAGAAGATGTTTGATGTTGTCGGTGCACGTGTGTGTGCTTCATCTTAGATGCGATCGTCAGTTGAAATAGATTCTCCTGCGTATAGGTGATGTCGCCGAAAAAGCAGAGTAACACAGAGGCCCTGACAGGACGAGGCAAGTGACAGCCTCATTGCTGCCTCAACTACCAACTGTAAACGTCGGGAAGTGGACATCTACTGTTGGTTTTAGCCTTTAATTAATAAAGACTGTAAAATAAAAAAGAGGAAAACCGAACGAGGAGCCTACGTTGAACAGAGAAGCCCATTCACATAATGGGTTTATGTTCCCTGCCCGCCTGCCCCTGGCCCCAATCTGGCCTCCTCTCTCTTTTAGAAGGCTTTAATGACTGACCCATTTACATAACTCCCTTCCGGTCCGCTAAAAACGGTTCCCCCCCTTTTATGAGGCCCTCTCCCGTCTCCGAACTCATTCTCCTCATCCGCTCCCGCTCCCCGTCTCCGTGTCGGACCAGGTGGAGCCTGGTCGGGGTCTAGTCCGAGCCCAGAGCAAACTCTGTCACATGCGAGCGAGAGAAAGGCTGTGCTGATAATCTCTGTCAACAGCATGTCTGAGGGCCTCGGCTGCCTAGCTACTGCCCAGTGTGTGTGTGTGTGTGTGTGTGTCTGCTTCACTGTGCTCATCCAGCAGCTTTCCGGTGTGGGTGTATTTCTATTGATAGCCGACGGCTCGCCTTGGCCACACACAAAAAAAGAAGAAGAAAAAAGCACGCGTGCCAAATTGAATGGTGTCCGAACAAAAGACGATACAGTGATCAATCAAATGACTTAAAGTAACACATTTGGCCTGACAATGGGTTGGCGTATGGGTTCAAAACATTCAAACAAATCGACATTTTGTCAAATATGCGCATTGGCTTTCTCTGCAGTGGAGTCAGATGAGAAGATTGATAGCACTCTCATGTCTGTGCTTTAAATAGCTTAGCTTAGCATTGATTGGAAACAGGAGGAAGACTTAGCGCCTCTAAATTTGACTCATTAGCACATCATATCTAGTGTGTTTAATCCGTGCACATATCAAAACGCACAAAAGGACAAGTTTTTTTTACGGGGAGCTGCGTGCTGGAACCATTGCTTGGCGACCGCCAGCCAGGTTCAACGACTTCCTGGAAAATAATATGTTTGTGGTCTGATAGCCACCCACTCACACTTGAGATAAGACCAGGATGGAAATGAATCATATTTAAAAATAGCTGATCAGCGATCAAATGTAATGACTTTCCATATACAGATGCTCGCGTGTTTGAGCTTCGACGAGCTGCCGATGCAATAAAAGTTATTACGTGGCTCCGGCTCGGTATAATTTAGATCTCGGCAAGAAAGCCCCCAAAATGTTGAACTGTTCCTTTTAAACTTTCTGCTGATTGCATGGAAATGATTTTGACTCGTCTCCGCCACTGAACCCTCCGTTGACCCGCGACGGCAGTCACCCACCAGAGCCACGTTTTGAAACCCCCCGTGGGCTCTAGGTGAGGAAGTATGTAATCTCTCTGGCACGAGGCAGCGCCGCTTCTCAAGTGGGCACGAAGAAGAACAGAATGGCTGGTGTGTGTTCCCCTTTTGTGTGTGTGTGTGTGTGTGTGTGTGTGTGTGTGTGTGTGTGTGGCTTTGGCATGTACACACACGCCTCCTTCATTCAGGAGCCACTCCAAACTGCAGGGCCTCGGGGCGTCTTTCGTACGGACCGGAAGAATGGGCTTGGAGTGGCTTCCAGGACACATAACCTGTCTGTTGTCGGACATTTCACCAGACTGCACACATGCACGCGCACGCGGGTTGTATTCAGAGGGGGCATTTCCCACAAATGTGAAACCTCCAACGTGGCCTGAAGGTTATCTCTTTAGAAGAATGAGGAATTTCTCAATGGGATGTGAAGACCTCTCCACATACTGTAGAATGAATGTGTGCGGTAATTCCTCGTGGGTTTGTCATGCATTGGCAAGTTTACTTCGCTTCTTTCCGAGCATTGTCTAAAGTTTATTTTTTTATAACCCTGAGGCAAACCCCACCCATCAGTACTAAAATAGAAAAACCTGGATCCATGTCTCTAAAGACACATTGAAACAAGTTCCAAGTTCAAGTTTGTGCGTCACTGTTCATTGTTTAGTTCTTGTTATTTGCTATTTATATGTCCAAATATCCCTCTCTTTCTTCTGTGAAATATAAAATGTTGTTGGTGACTTAATCTTCAGGGGCATTTACATGAATTTGTCCAATCAAATATGATTTGAGTCCATAACCAACCTCCGTACCTCGCCAACGAGTCAACCTTGACTTGACCGGGTCGTAGTAGCTAGTAGCTAGTAGAGTGATGTCACATGAGGAAGTGGTCTTAAAAGATCTTTAGGTGCTAATAAATACACCAGATAAAAAAAGATTTGCTATGTAAAGACATAGTGGAGTAATGTCTCTGAGCAGAGAATGAAATCTGCACCGTTAGCACCGTTAGCACCGTTAGCTGCGAGCCGCGGGCTCAGCTGCCACCGTGTTGAGAGGCAAATCGATTGCAGCGCCTTTGTTCACGCTTTCAGAAAGAGTGTGATTGATGTCTGTTGAGCTGTGTGTGCACATTTTCGTAGGGAGGAATTGTGAAAGCACATGCGCAACAGATCCACCCAGAACGACTTTTTAACAGCTAATATTGCTAACGAAGGACAAACACAGCAGCACAACTATCCAACATCCGGTCTCAACAGCAGTTAGACGTAACAAATCTGCCATGTTGTTTAACTTCTGCACCAGTTATCCCTTGTTCCCACGTGGCGCTGCGTTTCTCTAACAATACTTATACACAAGCAAATAGTGACATTCTTCTGCAGATGCCACCTGGGCTATCAGTTGAGGAATAATATCCTGACGACGCAATTGTTCATTAATCCGCACATTAATATCTTAAAAGTAAAACAACAACAAAAGTTCTCTTTTCCCCCTCCGCAAATTAAAAAAAAGGAGCAATTTTCTGCCCTCTGTATTCACTGAACCTTCTGGAGTTTTATGCCTGAGGAGTTGACAATAAGGATAATGACGTTCAGCATCACATAGAACTTAATCTCGCTTCTTATTTTCAGCGTGCAGTCATTTCCCTCATTGAGTGCTTTGCTCTCATTTTGTTTCTCCATGAAAGCAGAACTGTGCTCAAGCATGTAATTAGTTTCCATGCTGACAATAGAGAGTGATATGAAATTGACTATAGAGTACATTCAAAGCCAAACTGCAGCAGGCGGTACTGTGAGTCGTTCAGTTACATTTACACTAGCGTAATCAACTCTACTCAGAAGAGGCGAGCAGTATGCTGACTGCGGAAGTTCCTTTCATTTTCGTGTTTGAAATAAAAACAAATGTTGTAAACGAAAAATTCCTGGATCTAATTTACACGATTGCTGCACGCGTGGCACATTTGAGCGACTGATAGGTGTAAATAAGAGTTAAACCCTCTCGCACGCATAGCGATGCAAGAGTGCGTGGATGGTGTGAGGTGGCCAGTTGGTGAAAACAATGGTTTGTTGTGTTCACCAGGAGCAGCGGGTGGGTGGGGGTGGCGGTGGCGGGGCAGCGAGGGTAAAGAGTGCGGCCTATGTGCTGGAAAACAGAGATGTTAAGAAACCTCCTGTACGTCCGAGCATGAGCGCCTCCGATCGGCGATAGGCCGCTCGGTGCGCTGACAAAAACCTTCCATTTAGTCTCAAACACAGAGCGGCTCACTTTATACCCGATGACATTTTCGAGTCTCGAGTCTGAGCTCTCTGGTTTCCGGAGAGACCCACATTCCCTTTAACTCCGTCATGTGTGGAGAGCCTTGACACGTGGAGGCGCAGAACTCCTGGAGAGCGACCTCCTCGTATTTTCACAGTAAACAGCCCCTCCGAAAAGGCTCCGGCTCCCTCTCCCCCGTCCCCCGAACAGTGGCCTCCTTTCAGGGCCATCACTTAAGGGCCCTATTAATAATTTGACAAGTTTTCTCAAAGATTAATTACGGGCCAGTTTTTTAAGGCTGCAGTTATGCAGGGTGGAGCGACTGCGTAAAACCTTCTCCGGCTCCATTTCCAGGCCCAATTTTCCACTTATCAAGATGTCAATAGGGAGGAGAGGCGGCCTGACGGATCCCCGTTAGCGGGCAGGAATAAATAAACAGCTCTCCAGTTCGCTTGCAGACGGCCCAAGACTGAACGCGAGACCGGAGTCCACAGGACCAATCTTTTAAGGCCGGGGCGAAATAAATCTGGACCTGGTTGCATGAGTCAGGAAAGTGGTAAATCTCTCCAAATGCCGAGATTAGTGTTTCCTCTCGACATGGCAGCTGTGCAGGAAGTGTAACAAGGGTCTATGTTTAGCAGGTATAATGTTTACCCTGTTCATCATCATAGTCATCATCATGTCAACGTTTGCTCAGCAGCAAAAAGCCAAAGCACAGCTGCGGCTGATGGGAATATCATTAGCTATGCGGCGGTCGGTCATAAAATTGGACCTGATGATGACATTAGAGAAAACGTTAAGGGATCATCCAAATCATTATGACTCGTCCTCTGGGGATAATGAATAAAAATCCATCCAGCAAACTCAAAACTCAAAAATCAGGGCATCACCAAAGTCTTTATTGTTCCTGCTAATGAATCCTCTAAAAAAATATATCTATATATCCAAAGTTGTGGACCAACATTCCATTGAGCTGCTCTCAGAAAACCAGTAATCAGGAAAAAAAATAGTGCTTCAAATCATCACAAGACCAGCTGATAATATTACTTTTTAAGGTCATTTCCACCATGAAAGGCAGAGTCTAGATGTTCTTATTGGGCAGACAAAGTCATGCCCTGGAACACTGAAAGCAATCGGTGCTGGAGTTTGACCCACTTCTGGCCCTATATGATGAAGTGTTGAACTTGTGACTGCTGGGTGAGGTGGCAAGTAGCAGCCAGACACCATACATCACCGCTGAAGAGTGGAAGGCTCCTGTCCTCCGCAGCAGATGGTTGGTACCGAGCCAACCGGCCTGCGCTCGAGTGTGTGTGAGTGTGTGTGTGTGTGTGAGAGGGAGAATACAATGCAGCGAGTGTCCCCATGCTGTGGTCTGCCAGAGATAAGAGCCACCTGCCTGTCCCATTCTCCCCTCTGCTGAGTTCAAACAGAGCCCTCAGTCTCACGACAACTCATATTACTGGACAAATAAACGCGTGCACACATGAGTTATCAATGCACGTCCTTTTGGGGGTGTAAATGTCAATCAAGTGTTCAAGTACAAGTGCTTTTTGTAGATAATGCTGTGCTTGCTCAAGTTTAAAATATAGTTTTTTTTTATTATCGTGCAGGGTTAGAATAAACAATGTCGACTATTTACTGCTACTTTCTAAGATTGGTATTGTTTCCTGTATGTGTCGCATGCTAAAGCGTTATCATCTATGCACGCACTCGGTGAGGAGGAGGGCGACGGAGAGGTGGACGCGGAGCACAAAGCCCGGATTGTTCCTCCTCGCTGTCTGTCCGTGGTAACAACGAGCCATTCATTTGCTCCGCGATGGGCCCTAATCCCAACTTTACATTCTGACCTAGCATCTCCTCCCTGATCATCCCCCCGGATCCAACAATTAATGCATCAGCCCGATGACTTCACCTCCTTCACTTCCACATTCTTTCTTTTTGTCAAAAAATGCTAGTTTACATCTGCGCATAGATAAATGTCATTACAGACGGATTACAAGCCATTATTCAATGTTTTTTTTTTAGAAAGATCTCTTCTGTCTGCACATTCGTACACAGCTATTCATGACCACCTAAATGCTGTAAGTCCTATACCCGCTCTCCTTTTAGCTCTGGTTTGGTCTCCACCTACTACCGAGAGAAGTATGTGGCTCTTTTGGTGCTAAATACTCTAACTTTGTCTGCATAACGTTTGGTACTGGGCATCGTCGTCAGAGGATATTTTGCTGGAAAATAACTGTGTGCTGTGGCTGGAAACAAAAAGGTGTTAAGTGCTGAAATGAAGTGCTGAAAGATGCTAAATCGCATCCGTAGAGGTGGGAAATAATTTCCTGTAGGTAAGCGACATCTTTCACATTTCAGCCCTAAAAACATTGTATGAGTGCAGCTTTAAGTTGGACAAAAAGTACTTTTTCTGGAGCTTTTAGCCGGTTCTCAGAGGTCTACATCCCTCGCCGGCCCTGGTCGGAGGCCCATTCAGCCATCCACCAACTCCCCAGTCTTTCCTGGTGCTGTTTGTTTAAATAATGTAAGTCGTTTTGTTTAATGCGTTATATTTCACATTCGGCCCACCTTACACCAACCTTCCTTATGCTCTCCTACTTCAGCAGGGGAATTCCCTCCTGCATCATCCTCTGGAGAAGGAAACTGTTTCGCTCCATTGTGTGTATTAAGTTTAGGTGGAGGCAGCCTTTTATTTTAAGGCCCATTGAGGCTACTGGAGAAACGGTAGCAGCAAGTAGTAACTTCTCTTTTTTCCCATTTGATTACAGTATTTTTTTTGCCTTCTGTTTGGAAATGGATGCACAGTCAAACATCTCGGTTTCTTCTGACCCTCTGCAACACCTGAACACAATCCAATCCAATCCAAGCTACACACACACACACACACACACACACACACACACACACACACACACACACACACGCATCAAAATGGTCCCTTTGCCGCAGTCTCAGCCCCCTGCTCTCCCCCTGACAAACAGAGATTGGCGCTGTTTCCTTTTTCCTGCCCTACATCCGAAATGCGAGGAGCGAGAGGAGAGGAGGAGAAGTGAGCTGAATGAAGAGAGCGTTGAGAGAAAGGGAGGAAGCTGACAGAAGAGAGAGAGAACCAGAGAGAACGAGAGAGAGAGGATGGAGCATGGCAGGGGGGGGGGGGCGGTAAACAGAGAGACAGAAAAAAGAGGCGAGAGAGGGGATGCAGGAGGGAGAAGGCATGACATGGGTAAGAGGAGGAGGAGGGAGAGGGGGAAGAAGAGGGGGAGGAGGGGGGAAGGCGTCTGTGGTGGTGGGGGGGCACAAAATGAAGAACAGAGGCTGCTTTGTCGATAGCAACAGCAAACTTTACAGCGATCATTTGCTGCTCTCGCTCCCCGGCCTCAAAGAGATGCAGTCTGTTTGTGATGGGAGTGTGTGTGTGTGTGTGTGTGTGTGTGTGTGTGTGTGTGTGTGTGTGTGTGTGTGTGTGTGTGTGTGTGCGGTTGTGTGAATATGTGCCGGAGTGTGTCTGCGACGGCGTGTGTGTCTGTTTGAGGCTAAACATGAAGGAGCTGTAGTCCGCCTCTTTCCAAGAAACACATGGAAACACACACACACACACACACACACACACACACACACACACACACACACACACACACACACACACACACACACACACACACACACACACACACACACACACACACACACACACAGGATATTGGGTTGGTTAAAGAGGCAGTAACATGAAGCTTAGCTTGGCACAGGTAGACCAGATTCTTGATAAGTAGCTTCCTCTTTTGCACAGAGGGGATTCTGGGGGATTCTAGAGAGGCCAACACAAATATTATAGACCGAATTTCTCTGGCTGTAAAGAATAGGCGCTGACATTATTCTTTGGGCTGAAGGCCATTATACACATAATATTGCATTTGGATCATGCCAAAATGTTTGTTGCTGGTCATGGCAATAATCACAAATCTTGATTTGCAGAGCCAAAATGTCACTCAAATATTTGCTTGCTATTGAAAGACAATGCAAGTCCCACAATGCAACTCAACAGCAACTCTGGCATTTGTGGCAACTACTGCTTGGTTCGGGTTGGACTAAATATCAGCAGGTTAAGTAGTTTGCAGTTGAAAATGATCCTGTTTCTCCAGAACCCCTCAGATCTGTCGCGCGTCAAACAAGGTTCTACGCCGTGTTTCGCGGTCGTTGCTTGCTTGTTAACACCATCAGACGGTTGTCCCCTCTTGTCTTTCTGGTCAGAAAATGACAGTGCTGCTCACCTCCAGGGACTGTGAAACATATAGTGCTCGACTGCTTTTATGTCTGCAGCGGCGCTTCAGTTTGAGAAAAACAAAGATGAGAGACCGGCTCAGGGTCTCACTCGGGCCTGGCGGCCTCTTAGACCTCACCGTTTATATTGCAACCACCTCCTCCAGATGCTACAGGGACAAGTGCTACCGAGGCTTGGCAGGAATATTGCCTGCTTGGTACTGTTTAGAACCCCCTGACAGCCAAACTGTACTCGAGAATCTGTCGGAGCCCTTTTCTGCATCTCGTTCTCTCACCGGCACATAAGCGCGGAATGAATAGCGATTGATTGTGTGGCGAGCAAAGGGGGCGAAAGGGGAAGCTGAAACCAAACCAAAGCTACACACTGTGTTTTTCTACACGTGTCCATTTTGAACATGACACCTTGCTGACTTGCTGTCAGCCGACACGGACTGTAGCGTCACTGCAGAGCGGCTCACTGCGGCCGTAGTAAAGTGCTGCATGGAAAGATGTGTTTCTGAGATTATTACAGCGAAAGGATGAGCATTTCAAATGTGTGTAATGCTGACATCACATCGAGTACGCTGGAACAGCTGCCACCGCTGTTGCCATAGAGAGTGCCTGAAACATAATTAGCATGCAAACAGAACTTGGAATAGTTAGCTAAAAGCAAATGGATAAAAAATAATTAAACAGTAGAATGGTTAAACAATAGATACAGGATTAAATTATGAATCCAAGTCATAGCAGAATGAATGTAAATATGACCAAACTGAACTTTCAAATAAAAAGAAAAAAAAGGAAACACAAAAAGAAACAATATCCATCCTAATGTAAGCGACAGTGTTAAATAAAATCAGACAAAGTAGAGGACGACTGATATAACATATAATACATGTGCAAGCTGGCCAAGTCCAGTTCCAGTTTGAGCTGATTAAACAAACAAAAAAAAAGCCCGACAAGCTCACAGGGGCGCATTATTTTCTGTCGGAATGTGAAAACGTCCCGGCTCCTGCTCCTCCTATAAAATGCAGAATTCATCACACAACCCGCTTTGGCTCTCTGTCTTGAATGCAAGCCACTGAACCTGCCCACAGGCGTGGACACCTAACAGTCCACCCAACGGCGCTAAATAAGCACAACTCAAGTAGGCATGATGATTTCATTGGCTGTGCCCTGTGCCCGAAACGGGAAACGTACGCAATCTGACTCGGCGATCGGCTGCTCGCGGTCGTTTCATGCAGATTTCAGTCGATGGAATTCAGTTACATGAGTGTTTCATGAATTACTGGGCGCGAAGCTATCAACAACATCAAGATATATACTGTATATTTTTTATTTTTTTTGCAGAAGAAGTAAGTGAAAAATAAATGCTTGTTTGAAGATGTCAACGAGATTTACAGGATTGCTGGGTTGAATTATTTTTTCGCAGCGCTCCCTCCCTCTTCTCGCCCCGACACACTGAAGGCTTCTCTGAGGGCCCCATTCATCCTCCTTACCCTGTGTGTCACGGCCAAGCCCTGGCTACAACCATGGCTAGGTAGTACCGTGTGTGTGTATGAGAGAGAGAGAGAGAGAGAGAGAGAGAGAGAGAGAGAGAGAGAGAGAGAGACAGTGAGTTTTGGTTTGTAAGGGTCTCTTTCTTCAGGGTCATTGAGCACAGGTGACCACAGGAAGTTGCTTTCCAGAGCTTTTCCAGTGGTGTGTGTGTGTGTTCAGCTTAGGGCCGTCTCACCACAGGAACTTCCTCTTTGGGCAAACACACACACACATACACACACACACACACACACACACACACACACACACACACACACACACACACACACACACACACACACACACACACACACACACACACACAGTCACCTGCGCACCCAAAAATTCCTAAGGGGCAAGCCCTCCCATGTATGTTATTCATCCAGTGTTGGTGTGAGAGTGCACGGAGGAAAAGAAAATCAATGTTAATGGCGGTGTGTTCATGAGACCTTGGAGACTTCAGCATTGATTTTGACTTTCGCTTTGACACAACGTCGATTGAGCACGAGCGGTCGAGACATCACAGGGAGACCAACTCCTGGACTTATCTGAACTTATCTGATACATTCCTCTTTTGCCCGAAAGCGCTCCAATATTGGCAAATCTATCTAAAAGCTGATTATAGTGAGCCGCTCTGGCCTCTAATGGTCAAGTCCTGGCAGGGGTGCCTCGTTCTTTTGATAGGCAACTTAACTAGCAGGAAAGTGCCACACTTCTCCACCAAATGAGCTCAAGCGAGACTCTGTTTTCTGTATTAATCAAGCAGGCATTCCAAGCTGAAGGAATTCTGTTGTTTCTGGCTCCGGGCCAGCTGCAGCGCTACTTCTTAAGACGCCTCACAGTGAAATGACATGTTAAGTGTGTTTTCTCCAACTTTGGGGTCCCTGCAATGAGGCAATCTCTGTCTGTAGTGGCCTACAGCGGATCGGAGATGGAACGCACGGCAAGTTCTGTAAACACGCACTTACACAGACTTTATCAGGACAAAATGCTCTTCATTATGATTCACTATGGAACATTTGGTCCACATTTCAAATGGCTATTACACATTAAAGTCAAACTAAAATGTAAATTCTCCTCACTGTTTTTGGAAGGAAATAAAAACTGCAATGCAGTTAAAACTACACTGCAGATACTTTTCCATTTCTCAAAAGAGGTTAAAACCCTTTATGCGGATATATTAGTGTAAATAGCATCTACGCTTAAAGCCGCTGGGTGGATGTTTCCCATGACTCAGGTTGAGTGACATCCGAGGACCGGCGTTGACATGAGACGCCCTGTCAACTTCTGCTGACAAGGTTCTGAACAGTGACGCCAATGTGATTGTAGAAAATGACCTTACTTCTCACTTGATTTATTGCCTCAGTAAACGTTGTCACAGAGTAACGTAATAAGTCACTGAGAAACGAACAGTCACAGAATAATGTCCTGAGTCATATGGAGTAACAGAGTATCGTATATAGAGTTACAACTGCAGCCTGACTGAATCTTTTTGAGACTTTCATGGAAACAATCTCCAAATGTCTTTAATTATTAGGCTACCTCCTGAATAAGCCACATCATGCTCCCTGTGAAGGTGAATTGATACATTTCTGTCATGCAGGGATTTAAGTTTTTTCCCTTCCTTTCAGCTTTGCAGCCTTCAGTGTTATCCATCCCAATTTTGTTCTTTTTGCACGTCAGCATCCCTGCTGCCTCTAAATAGGCCTCATGTATCATGGCCGTAAAGCAGCGCGCTCCTCCGAACAGAGGAGCCTTTATCTTGTGAAATATTGCACCTGTGCCCGTCGCAGAGGGGACAGCTTTGGCTACTCTCGCATATGCCTCTCCGTCGTGTCACTGAATGTTTGGAATCTAGAGGAATCCCAGGCATGCCACAATCTCTGCAGCCATTGACAAATTTCTGTCTTCAGGCCCGGGGGAAACACACACATACAAGCGCGCTCATGTGCACATTATAGACACACAGACACACACACTCACCTTGGCTGGGCTGGGCTGTCATCATGGGCTTGTCAGCGCGCCGCACCTGTGAACGGTAACAAGACCCCGAGGCCCGCGGTCCTCTCATAGCTGCCTGACAGACTCAAGAGATCAATTTCCTGCAAGAGGGAGAGCATCGGGAATGCACCAGGTTGGCCTTGGATTTTGAGCAAGAAGCACACTATTTCATATTTTCCCGAAAAAAATACACATCAGTGCAAATACTCAATACACAACAGCAATAGGTTTCAAACAGGGCAGGGGTGTTTGGGTTGTCTCTCAGTAAAGCACTTCCTGCAACGTGTGCATGCACGCATTTTGTGGTTAACTCTTGTAAATAATGAGTCATTTGGAGTTATCAAAAGCAACAGCAGGAAGCCACACTTCACCTTCACTGATTGTAAAGCTGATCTAAACTCTGATTCAACCAGAAGGCTGCCAACCTATCTTTTTGTAGGGAAAAAACGTAACTCAGCGTAAATTAACAGCGGATAGTAAATCATAAAATGTTATTCTTTCATGTTTGTTGAACTTTATGTATGTAAGCAGAAACGTACCTCACTGAGATTAAACATCTCTGTCACAGTGTCCTGGCCAGATTATAAATGGTTCAATTATCTTTGAGCTGAAGAAAACAACCACAATGCTCCCCATGCAGAATCATTTGGCCTGCTCTTTATGTTAGCTACCCGTATTTACCACGGTGACCTGTTATACGGGAGCAAATGACCACTTTTATGACACTGAAAATATTGGGACGGCAGCCCCCAATAACTGTGTTTAACATGACCAGCAGGCCACCTCCAGGCCAAAACACGAGCAGCATATCATTGTGTACTAAACCGACTTTCCCACAGACTTTGCTGTCAAAACAAAACCATGAAAATAAAAAAAATAATTACGCTCCTGAGAAATGCTCGTGCCTTCTTACAATTAAATATAAACACATGCCTGGAGGTCTCGAGTGCATTTCAGTATTTCACCCTTAATGGCACGTCGCAGATGAGTGCAGCCCGTCTTAGTTACAGTCTTTGAACCTCCACGACGCACCCAACGCATCATTAGGTTGGAGCCCTAGAAAAGGGGCGAATCTGTTTTTAATGGAGCTGAATGGCACACAAGTTGATCATATCTTTTTTTCTTTCTGCCACAGCTTTGTTCCAGGCGATCACACTCCACTCCCCATCGCACAGCGGAGACATATATAGTGATATCAGTCCTGTGATTCCTTCTGAACTCTTCACCGGCCCATAGTCCTGTCTTTCTCTCCCTCCGTGTGCAAACTCTGACACCCACCATGGTCAGTTAGAGTTTTACATCTTCCTTTTCCTTCAGAGCTGAGTGGATTTCACATGTGTGTGTGTGTGTGTGTGTAGTCTGCAGTTTGTAGCCTTTTATCACGGCTCCAGTTATGTCAGCAGAGATTTGACTTCCAAATGTCCTGACCCTCTTTTTCTTGTGCTATGATTTGAATAACTCCATCCGGGTCTCAATGACAGCATTCAGGTCGAGCTTTACGGGACGTCAATGAGGTGAATGGGGCACCTGGAAAAAGGAGAAGCCGGCTTGCAAATGTGGGCGTAATAAAAGACAAGAAATACTCAATTATGGAAATATATTTGCCTGTTGCATGTTCCTGTTGTATCAACAGAAGAGCGTAGCATGCATGGGAATGGTTTGCTAAAGCTATCATATATATATATTCTTTAACCGCGAGCTCCCAACCCATTCACAGTCAATTGATTCATTTTTAGAGTCTTATGTGGGATAAAAACCAATGCGGAAAATGCAAAAGAATAAAATAAAATGTTCATGCACCCTCCCAAAACACACACACACACACGCACGGAATTGCCACCATCTCTCTCTCACACACACACACACACACTAAATGCGATGTGGTATAGTGAGCTGTCAGACCGCACTAATTCCTCTTTTTATGTGCGTCTGCCCCACTGTGTAGCAGAGGGATCAGGGTTGCCTTTCAGGATAACAACTGAAGCTCTGAGCTCTTAGTGTGTGCGTGTGCGTGTGTGTATCTGGGGGAACAACAATTGGCCGCTAAGCTGCAAAGAGCCTCGTAGCCACGGCGTCGCCAACAAATATCCACTGGCTGTCAGCGGCGGACCGACTCCGTGTGTGTGTGTGTGTGTGTGTGTGTGTGCGCGTGCAGATGAGCCAACTTCCTGTGGTGGATTGGAGTTAAGTGCTGCTATTAGACTTAGGCCTCCAGTCGGGCTTCATTGTCTGGGGGGAGGGGGGGGGGGGGGGGAGAGACTTGATTATGCCGACAGAAACACACACACACACACGCACACACACACACACACACATGAAAATATGAACATTAGAGCACACGCACAGGTCCATTTTCTAAAAGTTTTCAACATGTGCAAAGGCTTATCTGAGGCCTTTGTATGCCGCACACACGCACACACACACACACACCCTTTATGACAGACACACTCTCCGGTGTCTCAGCCTTCCTGGAAGCCGTAATCTTCCTCCTTTAAGGCATAACAGTAGTTCAGTAGTTCAGCTGTCACTGAGACTGAACCGGGGTTGCGTATGATTTTTGTATTTTTTTTTTAAGCTGCCCCGTAATTCACCTTGCGAAGCCGTGCGTTCTCCCAAAGCTGCAGAGGTGACCATGTTTCCTCCCCTGCTCTATAAAAATTATATGAAACTGCAAAAAAAAAAAAAAAGGGGGGCAAAAGTCGTAATATAACAAGATTTATTTCTCATGTTTTAGCACTTGAGGTCTATGCAGCAGTGTCGGTTGTCACGTTCATCATATTATGGAATAAAACTGGCGTGTAAAAAAAAAAAAGAATACATAGTAAGAGTAGCAGAGAATGGAAAGTAAAACCACAGTCAGGTGGTGGTGGTGGAGCTCTAGATGTGTGCATCTCTCACCGCCCACGTCGGAAAAAACTAAAAGAAAAGTTCAGCTTCTGAGAAAACGTTTTTCACCGGTAGAGACGAGTAAGGTGTGTGTGTGTGTGTGTGTGTGTGTGTGTGTGTTTGTTTGTGTGTGTGCGTGTGTTTTCTTCTTCTTTCTTTTCTTTTACACCTACGTTCTGTGGCCGCCATGTTGACTTGTTCAACTGACTCGGCAACCAATATGAGCGATTGGTGAAGTCTGAGAGTTGAATGAAATCTATGAAATCACACACTGGACACGGTTCTAAAAACACAGAACGCATCTTCTCGGGTTGCCGATGGATGTCGTGTGAGTCGTCACCGTCGAACACAAGGAACCACAGGGGCAAAATGTCTTCCCGGCAATGAAAGAAGATTACTCGCTTTGATGATTGTTCTCTAAAAACTGTGGTGAACCATGAATCCTCTCAGCTACTTCTGCATCTCTGTCTTTGACGTCAGAGTGGACTATTTTCTTAGGGTGAAGTTAAATGAGTGTAAAGCACTTTAGTAGTTTAGTGTAGGTTACAATAATGCATTTTATAGAAGGAGTCAATTGCATATCAGTGGAGAAAGTAACTTTAATGCAGCTGGTGTGCACATTTCAATGTTTTTTTCTTCAAAACAGCATCAAACTTAAAAAACTTTGTGTGCCTGTACTAAAAGTTGACGCTCCCCATGAGAACACTAAAGGAAATAGCACCATCACTGCAGGAAAAACATAAAACTTCAGTTATTTCTTCTAACCAAATAATATACAAACGGTATAAATACTGATTTATTTTGCTTGACCTTAAAGTCCCCACGTCCACACTCATTCACAGCACTTTTCAAGCACTAGTATAGTCGAGTATTTCAAAGGCTTTTATTATATTTTGTGAGTTAAGAAGTTTTGCGTGTATAATGATGCAACAGGGTACCAGCGTTAAGTACTTAAGGTCCTACGAGTGTGTCTAATTACGTGCTACATATTTCATTCCTTTCTAATCTTTACATTCTAACAGTTGTCATGCTTTCACAGGGTGGCACCCCCCCCTCTCAGTGCTGTTTGATTGCTTAAGCCTGGCCGTCAGACACACAGACAATGCGTCCATGAAGAATAGCCCTGCTTCCTTCCTGTCTTCCTGTGCTGCGTTCTGCCTTGCTGAGCAGGGTGAATAGGCCGCTCTGCCCCACAGCCGCCATGAGCCGCGGGGGCCACGGCAGCTAAAACCAACAAAGAGAGCCGTTCTGGGGCCCCCCCTAATTCACATCCCCTCCTCCTCCTCCTCCTCCTGCTGCTGCTGCTCCTCTCTGCTGCCAAATCACTGGGACAGCCGGGGCCGGTAAACAATCTCCCTCCATGTATCTTGTTTGTGTCCTTTCCTGCACCGATTCTCACCCATACCTTTTTTTTTGTCAGTTTATTTGGTCGAATAAGTCCGTGCACGCAACATTTCTAGTACATGACACAAGTTCATTCTAAAGAAACATATACCTGATGTAAGATCAGCCCAACAAGTTGCACTTCTTCCCGGAGGAGATGCACAGCACGTTGCCAATGAACTCTCTCGGATCCAAGGCGAGCGCAAGGGGAACTGGAATGACCAGAGGAAGTCCTCCGAGAGCCTTATGCTCCACGAGCGTTTCAATCAATGTGCAGAGGCACGATGCGCACCGAGGTGAAGGAAATGTCCTTTTTTTTATTTTTTATATAAATACACCTCATGTCCCAGGGGCTCTTTTTTTCCCCAACATGTCCAACGGATCGCCCTCCCCACCTCCCACCCCCAACAAGACAACCATGTCCCTATGGGAATACCAAGTAGGAGCAGGTAGCCGAGAGCAGCGCTGGGGAGCCAAAATGACCCCCCCGACTATTGAAAACAGGATGAATGCATGCCGGGCTGAATACGGGGGTAAACTGTTAGGTCTTTGTCATTCAAAGTGATGCTTTTAACCCTTCGCGGTCCCTCTTCCTAACAACCCACCTCCTCCACACCCACCCCTTCCCTCTTCATTCACCGCTGAGACAATGGAGGGAGAGAGGAGGCCTGCGACTGGAGCGCTACAAAAAAAAAAAAAAACTAGAACTAAAAACACAAGATCAACTCTCCCTTTTCTGTCCCTAATGGGATTCCGCCCGTTATGTTTCCACGTCCTCCTCCGCAACGCTGCAAAAATAGGTGAAAGTTGATAATTATGTAAAGCACACTGTCCCCCCCCCCACCCCGTCAGTCAAAGGCTGGGGATGAATAACAAACAAGTGAGCGCAGGTTGGGCCTCGGCGCGTCAATCACGGCTCTGAATGCATACCGTGCCGCAAACACGTCCGTATGCTGTCAACAAGTGTCAGGGGCTTATGTTCCAGGCTTATGTTCCGCCTGTAGGGACATTCAAGACCAAGGAATTTCTGAACAAACCTTTGATACAAAAAAAGAAGAAGAAGAAAAAAAGGGCCTAGTATCTGCAGGATACCGAGGAACGTGTGTGAAATGAACTTGAAGCTGAGCTGGAGCTCATTTTAATTATCAATAATCAAGAGGGATTTTCTGGATGTCGACACGAGCGCAGTCCTGTACGCGTGGCTTTACCAGAGCCAGATGTTTTGCCCGAGGTGACCGGTAACGCGTCCCCCTTTGATCTCTGCGGACAACGTGGAGCGACTGTGTTGCAGAGCGGGCTCGACGATGGCTCTACATCTGGGGAGGTGTCAACACACAACTGGCACGGACACGCGTTCTGATTGTGGTGTTAAAAAAAAAAAAACACATTATGGATTTGTCACATCTTTCAGTTTCACCCCCCCCATCGCCTGAATATGAGGACACAAGACAATGCAGGAATAAAAACAGGAACAAATACTTTGTCAGACTTCAAGGTTGTTTAATTTCAAACGTTAATATAGTTGTTTTCTAATTCATAGTGAACTATTCATCCAGCTTTGACACTCCTACAGGTGGCCTATAGAGTAGCACCCGCAGGAGGTGACGCATGAACAATGCTTTCTCAAAATAAATATTTTTCATTATAAAATAATAAACCTTCAAATAAATATATATTTTTTTTAACTTTACACTAAGCAATGTTGGAATTAGAAAATAAATTTTTCATATATGGTCACTGTACAATTTACAAGCAAAAGGGATAAGATTTTTCCTTTGTAAATGACATGAAATGATTGACATACATTCCAGTGAATGTACAAAAAAAAACATTGTATGAATGAAGTCGACTGATTCATATGAATGTGAATTCATCCAGGTGCCTCTGGTATGGCAGAACATTTTTTTCACAGTTGAAGTATTATATGTACAAAAATAAAACATCTGTCAAACTCATTTTCTAATGTACATACCCTTTGCATTTACTACTTTACATACAGTTAGTAATAGGAGTCTGTGTTCTTAGCATATAAGTTGTATTAAAGGTTAAACAAAAAGGCTATCCATTTGGACTCTCTAAGCAACAGCACGATATCTGGGCACTTGAGTGAAGGAAATTACAATGCCAATATTGAATGTGTCTTCATACCTTTCATCACGTGAAGCGCTTATTTTGGTTTACCTTCCAACTGAAACTCCTAAATGCTAGGGTGAGTGACCGCACCTCCTTTTGTGGTCATATTTTCTGTCAGCCGGCCTTGAAAGTTGACAACTGAAGGCAAACCGTGACCATGTTGTGGAAGGGCACGAAGACACGGAAAACACAAAAGCTCAAGCATCATTAGCGCTCTAATCAAACCCTTCGACTACAGAACTACGGGGCCGTCTATCAGTCCAGTCACCGGGAAGTCTTCCCATCCCCCCCCGCCGCTTCAACGTCCACCGCCTCGTCTACGTCGGCTTGCGAGCGTCCTCGCAGTGGACCGGGCTCGCGTTCTTGCAGCGACAGCCCGGTCGCGCGACTCGGTCGTAGCAGCACTGGCACGCGGCGACGCACCCTTTAGCCGGGAGGTAGCACAGGAGGCAGGGGAAGAGCAGGGAGAGCAGCGACACCGTGGTCCAGCGGACGCAGCAGTGCGACTGCGTGCAGGAGAAGGGCTTGTCGGCGCACGTGTCCTCGTCGTCGCTGGAGCAGTGGTAGAAGAGCCCCTTGACGCAGCAGACGCACGTGCCGTACTCCACCGCGTTCTGCACCGAGCACACGCACCGCCGGCCGCACGTCCAGCAGGAAGGGAGCACCCGCGGGCGACTGCACTCCGGGCAGCGGCATCGGCCGCAGTCCTCACACTTGTTGGTGTGCACGCCTGGGTTTTTATGGCTTCCGCTGCCGGGCACGGCCAACACGGCCCTGGGGGACTCGTGGTTCAGGGGCTTCAGCTCTTCCGAACTTAGCTCCGCCCGTTTCGGCTGGGTTCTGATTATCTGGTTGATGCCGGCCGGGCTGCCGAGGAGCCTCTGGCCCGAGGAAGCGCTCCCCGCGCTGGTCCTGACGCTGCTCTGGGAGTCCTCGGCGCTGGATGACCTCGCCGCGCCCTCCCTGGAGGAGATGGAAGTATTTGTGTTCCCATATGGAGTCAATGAAGTCAGGTTACGGAGGTTATTAGGCCCCTCTTCCGGAGTCTCCTGCTGCCCACCGGTCCTTGAACCCGGTGACGAAACCAAGTCACTCTTCTGTTGCCTATGCGGAGCGGCCGGAGACCGTTGGGCAACTGTGGGCCCGTCCGTGTACTCATTACTGCTCCCACTTATCCTGATCTGGTCCAGAGATAGCACAGCTGGAGTATGGGCCAGCTGCCTGTTGGTCGACCCAGGATCTGGAGGACCATCCAAGTACAGCGTGGGCTGTGGTTGCGGTCTCCCTTCGTCATGCGGCATGGCCGGCGAGCCGGCCGGTGGCGTCAACCGCCCGTGGCGTCCTCCTCCCCCGTCGCTGTCGTTCTGACTTGTGGAATCCATCTCGGGCCTGAAGGGTCACTCTGGCTGGCATGGGACACATCTGAAGTCCTGGAACAGAAAAACAGACCGTTTATATCTGTCCGTGGCGAACCATGCAAATGATGGCATGCAAATCATAACTGATATCTACGCTAACGCCACTATGGAAATAAGGCCTGACAACACGCACTACACTGTCGGGGGGAGAGAGATGGAAGTGTTTGGTTACATAGCTGATGCAAGAGTGGGTCTATGGAACTACAGTTATTTCTGCGGCAACAATCCAAAAAAAGCAAACGTTTGTTCACTAAAAGCTGATTCAAGTTGCAGAACCAGGCCTCATGATCACAAACCGATATCTACACTGAATTTAGACGCTTCCCTGCCGGTGCTTTGCGCAAACTTCCTGTTTCCCCCACACCCTGTGACACAACAATAACTGACCTCGCCATGAAAAATTTAAAAAAATCAGCCTGGGAAATGAGGGAGAGAACTGACTGATGATGACGACCGTTCAGAGTAAATGATCGGCGAGTCAATTGACAGCGGGTTCGTGAGCGGATTAAGACGTCAACAACCGGGAACTGCAACGTCCCCCGGTTCGAGTCCGGCCCGGGACCTTTGATGCATCTCTGTCCCTCATTTCCTGTCGGCAACAAAAGGTTTAAAATGCGGCAAAATACTTTTTAAATAAGAACAAGAAAATTGACCTGTTAACTATTTAGATCACTGAATAACTACCAACAATTAACTTGTTCAACTATTCTAAAACTAAATATCTTTAGGTTTGGCAAGAAAGTTGATCTGAAACTTTTGATAATCAAATAATTGTTTGGGTAACTTTTAAAGCAACAGTGTCACACACTTGCTGGCTCCTCAAATGGGAGACTTTGATGCGTTTCAACCTCATATGTGATGGGGAATTGAACAAACAGTCCAAAAGCTAATAATATATTCAGACAAAACATGACATCTGAATTGTCACTGGGGAACATTTGCTTACACTTCAAATGTAATTACAGAGTGTCAAACCATAATAATGTCTACTTAACATTTTCTCCATTATTATTTATATATATATATATATATATATATATATATATATATATATATATATATATATATATATATATATATATATATATATATAATAATTTTGGAGAGCCCTCCGTATGTTTTCTTGCGTTCCTAAGCTTAAATAAAAATGCCGACCTCTAGTGTTTTGGTGCTCGGGCCCCAGATCAGTTAGAATCTCACCCCTTCATTGTATGGAGAGAGTACGTATTCGACAAATGCAGAGTGACAGGGCAATATGCAAACATATTCAAATGTGCAGTCTTGTTTTCGCCAACATATCACACCAAAGTAAAGAAACTGACAGCACTGGCCTTAATTCTCCTTCCTTGTGCTAATTAGCTTTCAAATGGCATCTTTTGGGGTTGTGAGGGCCCCGCTCCCTTTCAATGACAATACAGGAAGGGCTTTTGTTTGTTGCATGACAAATGGCCTGCAGCAACCTTACCCAGTCGAAGGCATTTTACATTGTGACACTCTTCAAAAGAAGATGAGTGACAAGATTAAAAAAAAGTTAGGGGATGAAAGAGTCCATGTAAAGTGTGAGTGGTGCGTTCAAGGGCGGTGGGGAGTGAAGCAGCAGGCGTGAGGGTTCTTTAGGATTTGGGAGCTTTTTTTTTTTTTAAGGGCGTGCAGGCGCACTCAAATGTTAACCTGTTAGTGGGTGGGACGTTGTGTGTGTGTGTGTGTGTGTGTGTGGGGGGGCGGGCCCTCATCCACTCACAGGGGCCTGCGCGCAAGAGCCATGTTGGCCACAGTGGGAGGGTGATGCGCGGCGGAAGTAGACCAGAGCGAAGTGGTCTTAAAATATGACAGGTTTGAAATATTAAAACTTTTAAAAAAAGAAGAAAAAAAAGACAATAAAACAAAACAGTGACGAGGCTCAGTGTGTCGAGGGTTCAGAAACCACACGAGTCACACTGTGTCTGATGCACATCTGATAAGGCCGTGTGGTTTCCACTGTGCGCTACGGATTCATATTGCACGTGAATGCACGTATGAGCAAACACATGTGCCCACTTGGACACCACTGTGTCCTCGTGAAGCTAACACGAGTAACAGACATGAAAACTCAAACTAATTTAAAGACGCACGGAGTTTTCTGTTGAAACCATAACATGCCGCTGTACGTTAACGCAACTGAAAAACTACGCGAAAAACTTTTTTGCATGTTAATGAAAACTTCCACCCAAGACGTGCGTAATGCTTTACAGTTTGCGTCTTGAAAAGAAAAGAAAAGCATGAACTTACCGTGCTTTCGACACTTTAGCCCCCGTTTAGGTGAAATAAATCCAATTTGCGGGAGAGTTTATTCCACACGCGAACACTTCTCAGTCCGCAGAGCCGTCGGTAAAATCCATTGAGACAGTTTCCAACCGGGGCGCGTTTTCATTGAAAGACAGCGCTAAGACGTAAATCCCATGTTGTTAGCGCAAGAGCACGAGGCAGTACAAAAAAACTGGAGAAAACTTCAAACAGTCACCGCCGGAGTGTAAACGTCGCTTCACTCCGCGTTTCCTGCAGAAGAAGAAGCGCAAGAAGGAGGAGAAAGGAGCGACAACATTCGGTGTTTTATCCGCAAGGCTCTGAGGGGTTTGCGAGTACTTTTTTTTTCTTCTCGTGTGTGAATGTTTTTTTTTTTTTTTTGCTCTTTCCGGAGAGGAGGTCGGGATTTGGGCTGTAAATGGCGTCAAGCTGAAGGGGGAACAGAGCGCTTGTTGTTGCAGCGGATATCTCGCATCCGGTGCTCAGCCATTGGCTGCCAGAGAGCAGAGCAGCCATTCACACCCAGTCTTATCAATTATACTGCGGGGGCCCGCACTCTGCGGCTGCGCTGCAGCCAGGGGGCTGCACTCACTGTCCAGGTTCTGCACTCACTGTCCATGTTCTGTCCTCACTGGGTCCATGTTCTGTCCTCACTGTCCATGTTCTGCTCTCACTGGGTCCATGTTCTGTCCTCACTGTTCAGGTTCTGTCCTCACTGGGTCCATGTTCTGTCCTCACTGTTCAGGTTCTGTCCTCACTGGGTCCATGTTCTGTCCTCACTGTCCAGGTTCTGTCCTCACTGGGTCCATGTTCTGTCCTCACTGTCCATGTTCTGTCCTCACTGGGTCCATGTTCTGTCCTCACTGTTCAGGTTCTGTCCTCACTGTCCATGTTCTGCTCTCACTGGGTCCATGTTCTGTCCTCACTGTCCAGGTTCTGTCCTCACTGGGTCCATGTTCTGTCCTCACTGTCCATGTTCTGTCCTCACTGGGTCCATGTTCTGTCCTCACTGTTCAGGTTCTGTCCTCACTGGGTCCATGTTCTGTCCTCACTGGGTCCATGTTCTGTCCTCACTGTCCATGTTCTGTCCTCACTGGGTCCATGTTCTGTCCTCACTGTTCAGGTTCTGTCCTCACTGGGTCCATGTTCTGTCCTCACTGGGTCCAGGTTCTGTCCTCACTGGGTCCATGTTCTGCTCTCACTGGGTCCATGTTCTGTCCTCACTGGGTCCATGTTCTGTCCTCACTGGGTCCATGTTCTGCTCTCACTGGGTCCATGTTCTGCTCTCACTGGGTCCATGTTCTGTCCTCACTGGGTCCATGTTCTGTCCTCACTGGGTCCATGTTCTGCTCTCACTGGGTCCATGTTCTGTCCTCACTGGGTCCATGTTCTGCACTCACTGGGTCCAGGTTCTGCTCTCACTGGGTCCATGTTCGTCCCTCACAGGGACCCTTTGTTGCAGCAGCACTTTGCACGTCACAAACCTGCAGTAGTTTTGGGAAAGTTTCACATCGGCAATGTAAAATATAACAGTCTTTTGAAATGTCACTAGATAGGTCTATATAGTATTACGTACTATACAATAACAGAAGTATGAATACAAGAAAGAGAACTTAATTAAAAGAAAAGAAAAAAACAATCTGTAAATCTATTAACACATCTGTGGTTGTATAACTGATCTACAATAGTGGGGTCAAGGTACTTTTACTTTACTTTAGTATTTCCATTTAATGTAAAGTTATACTTATATTTCACACAATTTCAGAGGAAATATTTGTACTTTATAGATATCCGATACATGTTGTGGAGTAATAGATTAATACTTCATATACTTATATATATACGTTTTTTTTATAGATCCAACTATTGAACAGTATAAAGTATTTACAAGTGCTTCTCTAATAAAATGCTGCACACATGTTAATTAATGTTGATTTGAAATAATGATACAATAATATATTATACTGTAGACCACCTTTTAAGAGGTCATATTGCATGATGAGTGTAACTTTTAATACTTTGTTCACATTTTACTGATGATACTTTTGTACTTGTAAGAGGCAGTGCACAAAGTAGCATACAATATAAATACCTAAGTCCTTAAAATTATACTCAAGTACAGTAGTTACATAAATGTACTTTAAATATATACATTTTTAATCTTTCAAGTACTACAATCACAACATTTAATTGGAATTAGAGAATTACAATTGTATTATGCCTGTGTTTGACAGACGAAAATTATTTCAAAAGTACTTTACACCAGTTTGATAGAGTGATAAAAATAAGTACTTTAGAGCTGTCGCCTCAAAGGGCCCTGGAGTACTTTCCATATGCACATAGACTTTCCTTTGACTTGCAGGGCAGGAAGTTAATCCTCCCGGACATCCCTGGACACTTTGCCCATTTCATCCATTTGAGGCTCTTCACCAGGCTGCTATGGATCCAAGGTTAAAAGCAAGCCATGGCAATTGATACAACTAATTAGCAAGCCATTATATTAGGTTTACTCTCAGCTGGTGAGAATCATAGTGTAGCAGCACCCCCTTGTGGAATCCCTCTGGTACTGCAGACTGCAATGAATAGAGGCTGGATTTCAAAAATCTGAATCAAGCCAAAATAAACCATCAGAGCTGTTTTAAATGTCCTCGACAATCATGTGGGACGTTTTCTAACAAGGCTTAACAAAGAGTGTCTGTTCTTGGGACAAAGATTCACTCCCACACACACTTTGTTCTGTTCAGAAGCAGCGACGACGTACATGTATGCGCATGCATTAAAAACAGAGGGAACGTGAAACCATAACATGTTGAGAGTCCGAAAGGCGAAGAACAAACGTGATAAAAATTAGATAGGGAATCAGTGAGTTTTATATTAATATCAATGCAGGAAAAGTCAGTGTACTCTGGTAGTGTGCTCTGTTGAAAAGTCAAGTCACACACACACACACACACACACACACACACACACACACACACACACACACACACACACACACACCTTAAAACTCAGGCTCTAAGTCACCCAGCTGTGAAGTAAAGCTATGAAGAAACCTTTTCTAACGAAATGATGAAAAGACCAATTAGCCCGTGTTCAGTCAGACTGAGGCGGGGGCAGAAAGAGCAGCCCTTCAATGAAAACAATGGGAGCGGAGACATCTCTCTCCAGCCGTCCCACTGTTTTAGTAATACAGTGTCTGATCAAATCCAGACAGAGTAATTATGACGTTGTGAGTCACTTTAATAAACTCAAGAGTATGACTTGGCAAATTAACTTTGAAACAATTTATCTTCCTTTGTTCCCTCCCTCTCTCTCGCCGGCTGCTGTTGGTTTGACTCTAAAGTATATTGTTTCTGTTCGTGGTCTGAAAATAAAACATAATGGAAATGTTACACGGTTGCAGACTTGGTAATCCCTCTTACTTTAGAAACATCTTGTTCAAGCGCAATTTACATTACATCACATATTATCCGAATAAAGTTGCCCACATCTGTGAAATCTTTCACCTTATTGTGAGCCAAATGGCATTTATGCTGGATTTCCGCACACAAGGATCCATTTTCAGCATAAAGAAGTTGAGGAGAAGCAGAAGCTTCTGTCTGGTTGAGGGCCGACGTGCTCTCTGGGGGCCAACTGGTTCAGCTTGTACAATTTCCATCTCTCTAAATTATGATATTTGCTGCATCTTCATATAAAGCACTCAACGGCAGCACACATTAAAAATAATAATAACATTTTAGCGCGAGAACTCTCCGAACAAAAAGACAAGAGTGAAGCAGACTATCTGCAAAAAGCACACGGCGTTCCCTTTTGTTTCAGCTCCTGCTCATCTCAGTAACGGACCCACGTGGGGTTTACTATGTAAACAATACGTTTTTATTCTCTTTCACATCTGTGCTGCTGATACAACGGCGACAACATCTGGAAATAACCCTCAGCAGGCCGCACTTCTGCCGATGAGGTATGAAGCCGTGCCTAAGCGCGAGTGAAGGGTGAGGATGTGGGCCGATGACTCATTTTCCTCTTATTTCACACCAACACCTTGCAGATTATGCAAAACCGGGCTGGTTTCTTCACAGAGAGACATACGTCAGCCTCCTTTCTTCTCAGGGCCCGCTGTGCATTTATAATGAGGATGTGCTTTTCAGGTGGATGTCTGACACTATAAGACTCTATTTGCTCTACTCCAGCCCTGCCTGAGTTAAAAATACTTCATGACCGTTAAATTAAGACACCTTGAGCATTTTCCCCCAGACAAATGCTGGAAAGCGTGTTTGCTGTACTCCAGCAAAAGAGAAGTGAAGATTAACATATTTGCAGCACTTGTTAAATGAATAGCTTGGTGGCAGAGACATTATTTCACCTATCTTGTCCCCAGAAGATGTGTTGTGCCACCATGACAATAAAAGGCCTACCTAATTGAATTTAGCTCGCATTGCTGAGTTCATCCGTCACGTAGACTCTCAGTCTGCTGAATCAACCTTATAAATGTTCATTTACTGCGGCACCAGCAAGGTCTGGAAATTGAGTATTTAATGGCGGCTGCGTTACAGCAATTCCAAAGGTTTTTTTCCCTTTTTTCGTCCCGCGCCCACAAGCAATGCCCTTTTCTTTTTTCTTCTTCTCCCAGAACACCTGAGCAGTGAACCTTACTCCCGCTGAGCCGTCATGAACAAAAAAAAGAAGGAAAATTGAAATGAAACCTAAAACCCCTGCTGCTGCGGGAGATGAACTGTGTCAAGCAGACACAGTTTGAAAAAAGCTTTGTAAAAGGACAGAGTCTCAAAGTCCATCGCCTACTCTCCCGGGATGACACGCACGCACGCACACACACACACACACACACACACACACACACACACACACACACACACACACACACACACACACACACACACACACACACACACACACACACGCTGTGATATGATCCTGTAGCCTGATGAGTGGGCCATTACAGCTGCCATTCGTCACACTGTTCTACAGCTATTCAGAACTGTGTCCAATGCAGCACAGGTGCAACAAGAAGCACTTCAACTATCTGCCGTGTATTTTAGAGTCTTTTTTTAAAACAATAACGCTGTGAAATGCCTATTATATATGCACTTAAAGGGGACGGATCGTGCTAATTCTCAGAATCATACATAGTTTGGATCTTCTACAAGAACACGTTTCCATGCTTTATTGTTAAAAAACAAACAAAACATTATTTTCCTCACACCTGTATTCACCGTCTTGTCTGAAACGCTCCGTTTTAGGGACTGTCTCTTTAAGAGTAGAAACGCCCCCAGTCTGTCCTGATAGGCTTCTGGCTCGTGGAATCACACCTTTCTTGATCCAGGCAGCCCACAAAAATAATGACTGGGTTGTCTTATATCACAGTTTGTGTGTTGGTAAACACTTTCGATACCTGCATGTATGTATACAAGCACTGAAAAACTGTTTTTTTTTGCGATACTGTATGTCTCCTTTAATGTTTACATACATGTTGTCATGGTGAAAGACTGAGACTGAAGCCAACATGCCCCCAAGTAAAACCTCGGCATCCTCCCCAGTTAATTGACATGGGAATAAAGAAACAGCATTGCAGTGTGGAGCTACTTTGTACGATAAGTATGCTAAGGAAATATCAAAGACTTGTTTCACTATGACATAACCCTGTTTGGCTGCTTAGCTACTTGTTGTTGTTTTTTGGAAAAAGTATGCTTTCATGTTTAATGTAGGAGGAGTAGAAGCTTTCAGGACGAGAAGCGGAGTGTTTGGCAAACGCGACCCTCTTGGGTGACATCAGCCGGGGTTGTGGAGTGTAAACTTCCCTCAAAGGAAAGCTTTTTAAAGGCTTTTAAAAAACGTAACCTGTACCTTTGTGATACTGGAACAATCCTAGCCTTGAGATTATTAACAGGATATAGGGAAACCGAGAAAAACTTTTCTTTTTGCTTTAAGTACAAGTTTTCTGGTTCGACTGGGGCATTAGTAGCATATTTCTTTGGCTACTGATTAAGAAGACTATTGCCCGCAGACACAGAACGATCGAGAGCAGATTCGGTCTCTGGGGCAATGACCGAAATAACAACCTCCTGGATTGTGTTATTACTTCACAGATGTCAGATCTGAAATCAGCAGAATTGGATCTCTCACGTCTCAGGACTACGCGCTGTTACACTTATCGACGGAACAGCTCTCGTAACTCCGAGCACATCATCAATAAACTTTGCACTTCTGCACACAGACATCGCTCTTCGTGTCCAATATTCCACCACTCTGTATTTCACTCTGTGCGCTAATATGAATAGCATGACCCTATGGAGTTCACGTTTTTGAATACCAACTCCGCTGTTGACGCCTCTGCTCCCTCTCCTTTTCATTACAACGCAGAGAATACATGCGGCACACAAAGGCGATGCCGAGGCGTCTCACTGGATGCTCATGCTTGGGTCGGGGCAGAATTGGAGAGGAGGAAAAGGGAATCACAGAATAGTTGCTGTTGGTGCTCCGAGTCGTGATGTGGGTACTGAGTGAAGCTCGGCTAGCCACGCTTTTGTCTGGGCGGGTGAGAACCTGGCTATTGACTTGGCTGGGCAGCACACAAATGTCCACCGTGACAAGTGATTTAATATGGTGCATTTTGTCTTTTTTTTTAATTATCTCCCAATATGTGCAAAGGATTTAATTTGGCTTTAGTACGTTTCAATTATATCTCAGTATTGATTTCTAACAAACCAACTTCCCTCGTCTGATGGAAAATCTAAATCCAAGTCTATTAACTATATTAAATGACTTCTACCCAACAATACCCCTGTCCCCAGTTAGTGATAGTATGGAAATGATTGGGGTTAGGAGGGGGAAAGTTAAGACTCAACTTTCTTTAAAAAAGAAATAAAAGAATGAAGAATCTCACTCTGTGGTACCAGTAAGCTCTTCTACACATCTGAATAGGCTTTAATACACAACATGACACAGGCAGTCCTTTCAGTTACACTCTTACTAGTTTCTAAATAATAATAAGAACAATTGAAGCTATTTACTGTCTGACATCCACAATCACCTGTTGACTCATCGGGGAACCTTTCCACCAACAAAGTGACGCATTTAACTTCACTGCAGTTTAGTTATTGAAGCTGAATATAGAACACAGTGATGTGGGACGTGACATTTTGGTCCTATACTAGAAAGTGAAAAAAGAAAATCCCTGATACAGAAAGAGGATTGTAGTCTCCCAGCGTGTGGTCATAGGGTTAAGAATATTATTATTATGATGCATGGCTAACACAAAAGCCATCTTACTGATGTAACTATTTGTATCCCTTAAAAAAGTTGAGAGGACAGACATGTCTGCGTCAAAAAACGAAAATAAATGTTATATTAACCGAGTTAAATATTTTAACCAACATCTGTCCTGATCATAACTAGCAAATATTCATTAATTTTCTAAACGTAACAAAAATGTGTTTTTTTCTTCATGGAAAAACACAAATGTTCTGTATCCTAAATGCCAGGGGGAATTACCACAGTCTGGGATAAATCAATGATGAACAATACCATTGGTGTCGTTGCTGAAGTGGTCATGGGATAACATATTCTGGTTTTAATGGGTTTCAATGGGGACATTTTAGTCCTTAAGAGTTTGAGTGTCTGTACGGTCTTTTGGGTCCACAATGTATTATAGTCTAGCTGCAGGAGCCAAGGATCAACTTCCAAAATTAGAAACAAACCTGTATGCATTAACCAAGCCAAAATTATTTAAAAATGGAAGAAAAAAAAAAGCCAAAAATGTCTTTCTATGCACAGGGGTTGGAGGGCAATGTAACAGAATATCAATATGGAGATAAAGCTAAGAGACACTGACCAGCTCTCCCAAAAGACAGCAAAAAGAAAGAAAAACACAGCCCTATAAAACTTTATTTTGATGAAAGAGTATTCTCTCCCATGGACTATGTGGTCACTGTGCGCTCACTTCTTGTACTCTTGACACTCAAGTGGATCGAGGCTCCTCTTGAGCATATTAGCAACGAGAGGTTAGCTAAAGTTGTTTTATTGGCCCCCGTCATGCAAAAGACATTTTCATCCTTTTGGAAAAGCTTGAGCACATAAATACGTATTCCAAATTGAAAAGAGGCTTCCTCGCTCTCAGAAATGTTAGAGATTAGTATTAGCAGAGGGGCCTCAAGGACGCAGCTGCATTCAGCCTGTGTGTGCCAGCGACCCGAGAGACGTTTATTTACTGCTAGCATGTGCTTATCAGCTTTTCACAAATATGAAATATGTCCATCGGTGCTTGACGTTCAGGGATTTATGTTGCCAAGACTATTGTGTTCAACAGCAAGAAACAGAGGCTTTGGTCTTAAAATTGCACAAAAGGCATATTGTGTTCAACGCGCCACATTATTCCTGCGTGGGGCTCAAGTGGGGAACAGACTCGACCGCAGAAGAGAGGGAAATCGCTGCCAGAGGAAGAATGAAAGCAGCCAGCTATATAACCCGTCACCCTGTGATTCTGTGGGAGAGCAAACATGTTGACGTTGAGCAGCACCATCTTAGTTTGGCATTTTATCACGCTAACATTAGCCAATTGGGGCTAAACACAGAGATGCTAGCATGGCTAAAACCAACCAGTGGGTAGCACCAATCAGCAGCAGCCAGATGTTTTTGGGACCGTGAACTTCATGTCTGAACACCCCTTTGAAAAAATGGCCGCAATGACATCACCGTATCATTGTGTGAAATGTAGGATCCAGCCAGGGCGTCTCCACCTCTGCTGCGTTGACTTTGTCATCCCCTCTTTGTGACCTGAATGGGTTGGAGACAGTGGAACCACTTTTGTCCTACTTCACCGGTACATGATTTTCCTCACAGCACTTTTTGCCTCACAGTTCACGCTGATATCATAAAATGTTCCCCAGCTTTGCTAAAAATATATTTCCATCCCCTAACAGTGAGACGACCACCATCACATAACCAATTTGCTGTGGGACACCACACTAGCAGCGACTACCTCAGAGGTGCAAAGGGTTTCACTCTCTCTCTGTAATTTAGTTTTATAAACTGGAAAAACAGTTCCATGTAATACATAGCGGCAGCTGAGCTTCTATCCTCAGGCGAACTGTTACAATGGTGATACTGTAATAATAGCACACGATGAAGAAGTAGAGTTGAATAAACTGAAACTAAAGGGAAAAAAAAAAGGTGAAATCTCATTGTCATGGCAACCTTTTTTTTGGCAGGATGAGCCTTGCAACGGCATATTTCTTCGCTCTCCGGGGAGTTGGGTAAACTGTGAATATGATAATGTGATAATGCATCTGACAAATACAGGAGGTGTGATGTGATGGTGTGCTTTGTGGGTTCCCACGGTTGGCCCCGATAGTAACGCGTTTCTCTAATTTCCCGATCTTTTGCACGGGGAGGAAGGAGGAAGGAGGAAGGAGGAAGAAGGATGGAGGAAGGAGGAAGGAGCCGTCACTTTGCACACGTAATATCACGTATATTACGTGTATTTACATGCAATACGTTTAAGTACTTTTTCTATTCAGTCTGTATATTAATATTTCTCTACTGTTTTACTGCTCATTTATATTTATTTATATTACTTGTTTCTATTGTATTATTCTTTTTATTCACTTGTGAGCAAGGCTGCTGTAATCCTGTAATTTCCCCACTGCGGGACTAATAAAGGATTATCTTAACTCTCTCTTATGAGCTTTAAGTTGTGAGTACCGCCATTACCGGAAAGCGTGCCGGAACACACCCGACCTGCAGAGGCAAAGCCAATACTTTATTCAAATGGAGATTAGTGGTTGAGTAAATGTTGCTCTCTGGATCCATTAGGGCAGCGTTTTTTCTCTGACCCCCACCCCAAACACTTAAAATATCTGCATATGAATAAATACTGGAGAGTGTTCATTTCTGGAATATGAGAATCATGTTAATGGGGCCTCAGTACTGTCAACACATATTGATTGTGCAGCATAATTTTTTTTAATATTAATGGTTTTTGTAATTGTCATTATTTACCTTGATTAGTGGGATAATTATGGATCTACATTTCCCATCTTCGTGAGGGCTTTGGGAGCGTAAACAGGATGTGTAGCGTTGCCATGCAGTCAGTTGAAGCGGTGGGCTTCAACTTGAGCCCTGTTATCCTATATTCTATATCTGGTGTTTCGGGACCATTAAAAATATGCCGATTTAGTCATTAGCACTTCCTGTTTATCTTCTGCCCGAGGAAGTTTACTTTGATACTGAAGAAAAATGAATTTCTGGAGTTGTAAAGAGTGCGTTTGTTTCTATGAGTTCCAAGTGGGTCTATGGATGTTTCTTCACTGTGGATATTGGAGATATTAATTAGAACTGATTCTGAATCTAAGAATGTGTATTCAGATTGAGCTGATTTACAGGTCTGAGATTGAGTGCGATATTTAATGCAAACTGCAGCTGACGCTCTCTTCCTAAAAAACCCTCACATGTGGGTTTATGCATCTTAAATAAATAACTCACTAACTATCTCTCTGGCTGCCACAACACTTGGCATATAGCAACTAAGCAGGACTCAAAATGTCCATCTAGCGGCTTGGCTGAAGCTACCCAATGGCCACTTTCAAAAAAATGAAATTGCAGCTTTAATATTCCTGGGAGACTGTATAGTAGACAGTAGACATGCAAACGGACGCACCCACCGCCAAACACATGTGCACTCTCACAAATCCTGGCGTGAGCAAACGCACAGCAATTTCCACCACATCATTACTGTGCAGTCCCACACACCTTTCATCCTCCCTCTCCTCGGAGCCACTGGGAGCAAAATTTGATTTCCGCCTCATAACTCTCTCCATAATGCGATATCGCCGGCACTAAATTGCCAAGATAACCTTTATCAGAGTAGAGGTGAAAGCCCTGAATCGCTGAGTGGTTATTCCTCTGCCAGGCAAGAAAAACAAGTAGGGGGGATAATAGATATTTCCCCTCGAGCAGAGCCACGGACACCTCGGCGGGGGCGTTGAGCCATTTGGATCAACGCTAGGGGTAAAGAAATGTTTGGGGGAAATGGAGACGAACGGACGCAGAATCTGAATAATCCTTCCACCTGGTGCTGCTCTCAGGGCTGTATCCTTCTGCTGACATTTGCCAAGTGTGAGTGTATGTGTCTGTGTGTATAATGCATGGGCTGAGAATTATGCTCTTCAAATACATCTTTGTTTACTCAACCTTAGACAAAGTATCAAAGAGCCGGGCCTCTTGTGGCTCGCTGTCTTGGATGCATCTCTGAATATACCCAAATCAAAGAGCTGGTTTTCTCTTTGTTTACAATTCACAGGCCTTCACTTTTTTCTTTTCTTTGCCATTATATAAAATGTAATAATTCACAATATGTTATTAAAATGGGATTTCAGTGAGTTGCAAATGCATCTATGTCAGTCCCATGTACTGTACATCAACGCAAAAACAAACTGTTGTGGAAAGTATCATAGTACATTTAATCTGTACATTTAATCTGTACATTTAATCTGTACTGAACTTGATCGAATAGTTCAAATAAAAGCAAAGATGAGAGAAAAAGTCCCCCGCACAAAAGAATTGATTTCTTCTTTATCTTCCTTTAATCATCATTCAGCCCCTCAGATGTCTTCTGTATGTTGGGAACCAACCATGTATAAAGCAGTTCAAAACCAATAAAGTAAACTCTTATGCATTAATGCAACATTGCTGTGTTGTGTGATCGAATGAATCCGACCCACAATTGCCGAACCCCCTCACACGCTCAAACTCATACAAGTCACACAATCTTGCCGAAAACAGAATCGAACTCACCGAGCTGTCGGCCCGCGATTCTCCTGGTGAAGATAACAACAAGATATCCGTCACTGAGTCCATGTTTCTCCAGAAAGAAAGAAACAAGGCCGCGTTACTCCCCGAGTGGGATTTTTGGATGTCCATCTTTTTTTCGTTGTTATGTGTTTTCAGATTGTTGTAATGACATTTACTTCAGTAAATTATCAGAATTCTTCCACCATGACAATAAGTCACTGTAATTCAGGGTTTTACTATGTTATAACTCTGATGAGCCCAACGTATTACCGATGCCTCAATGCTGCCACCTATGGAGAACAAATGCACACGCGACACGGAAAAGAACATTCTGTGGTATTAAAGCAAAAAAAAACATCAAGACAAAGCAGCCAACAACCCTCTGGTTTGAAATCAATAAAGGAAAATAAACAAATAAAACGGTTCATGGGAACACATGCAGAGCGCCTCAATTGTAATTGTAACCAGGCAACGTGAACAGATTTGTATTTTGGGGAACAGCCTGGGGAGCCGAGCACCACTGAGTCACGGCTTTGTAAACCATCACCTGCGATGAGTTGCTGTTCTCGTGCCACCTCCTCGTTGTCGTCTCTTTCTCGGCTGGTCGCTAACACTACAGCGGTTACACAACGATCACACGAGTACACACTCAAAGTGTTACGTTGCTGCTGTGAAAACTGATCAGAAGTTCTATGTTTTCCACACCTGAAGCTATACTTATTTGTTTCACGTCGCAGAGTGCGTCTCAAATCAGGCAAGAGGTGGGAAATATCATTCATTGTTTGACTCGAAGGGCACTGTAAACTGTCCATGAAATAATTTGTCCAATACTTTGTTAGAATGTGGTAATAAACCACTGGCAGTCTCAAGTCTGCTTCGTGTTCAATGCTAATGAGCAAATGTTAGCAAAGTAAAATACAAAGCTAGCTAAATTGGCCAACATGGTCAACTTTATGACCAAAATTTGGCAAAGCTCACACGGCACGCATGGAAAAACATCGAAGTATTGGGAATATGTGCCGGACACATCTTTGGTCATGCTGCCTTTAAAAAGAGAGAAAAGCAGATGGGTTTCTAGTTACCGCTCTCGACCTCCAGTAGATGATGTTTAAAAGAGAAAAAAATGAAACATGTTGAGCCAAAGTGAGACGGGACTTCTTAATAGTCGCTGCTTCATTGCTGAGCCACAGTCACACTTTCAGTTTCATTAACACCGCTCATATTGCAAATGGGGTTGAAACGAGGGCCGAATTTAAAACTCTTACTGTACATCTGTGTGTGCGAGAGCGAGAGAGAGAGAGAGAGAGAGAGAGGGGCGTTGGAGGCAAAGTTCCTCTTCCAAGTCCCCAACCAGCTTATACTGCCAATTCACTCGGGCAAATTATCAATAATGTCTCTATGTGCTGTGATTTAGAATTGCATAATTATTTTTGAGCAACACTTTCAACATTGGCTCCAGTAGCTAATTATGAAATAGGGATAATTGAAGGAAAAGGAAAAGAAAAAAAGGGCTATTAAATGAGCATTATTGCATAAGAATAGGAAATTAGGATGAATACGTACTTTGTTTAGGCTGAGAAATGGACTCAGTACCTGAGGTAATAAGCATTTCGATTCTTCGCAGACAATTAGAAACACAGAGGGTTCCACATCGAGCTCAGCAGGAAGTTAATGGGTTGCAGGAAGTTAATAAAGCTGATGTTAATGGGTGGAAAGAGAAACGGGGAAATGGATTATCTTCCATTGGGTCTCAGTGTAGAATCTGGTGAACCGTGTTTCAGCCACACGGGTGATGGATGAGGTGGAGGGGACGACCCGGCAGCTCGGAGCCGACCCCGTCCGGACTTTGGCAGGCCGGGGTTGCATCGCTCCCGCTCTGCCAAGCAACCCACAACTCTTCCAGTTAACTCGGAGCCATCAGCATTAACAGGGAAGACTATATCACGGCCTCATCGATTTAAATGCAGAAGTTTACAACCATAAATATCAACGTTCACTCTCAAACAAGGAGTGCATCGGCAGCAACGCGCTGCTTTGAGAGTGGTCACGATTCAACTTAAATCAGGAGCCCGCCGGCGGCCCTGGAGCGCTGCGTCTTCATTGAGTCCAAATACGTCTGCGTTTAGAAAAAGATTAAGTTGTTGCCAAAGCTGTGTGCACTGAAAATAGGATTTTAGGTCACAGCGGGAGCAAGAGCTTATTCTGAGGATGTGTACAGGAAAAGACAAGTTGATTTTTAGCCTAATGCATCCAAGATCGCATCTATTCTCCGTCTCAAAAATCTATTAGTTCCGGGTCGTACGAGGGTAAAGATGTGATTTTCTGTTCCTGGTGTGAATAAAGCCGGAGACACCGAGCGCATATGAATCCCAAAGCCCCCCCTTCCTCAAAGAAAAGCTCTTTGGCTCAGCCTATATGTCTATCAATGAGAATTATGCGAGCACCAGTTGGCTTCTTCCTCTGTCAATGTGTCACTCTTTCCCTCCTCTTCCTCCCTGCTTTTCAATCCATCCCCGTTCTCTTTCTTCGCGGCACAAAAGCGTCTATAGCGGGCCGTCTGAGCGGCAGAAATGGCCTTAATGTTTTCAGGAAGCCGACGATGCCTCGGACATACCCAATGTGCCACGAGCCAATGGTGGCGCTGCATTCGAGCAGGCAGGGCGGTCTGCTGTTGGGCCCGACGTGAGCGGACTCGAGAGCAGTTTAATGGCCGGCGTCCGGAGACCAGTCCCCCTGGCTGTGGATGCACAATGCAACAGAAACACACTGCGCTGTTATGTGTAATGCACACGTTGGTTTTGATTATTCCGGCTTTAACCACTTGAATACAGAGCAAAAACAGCCTGAGGGAGGGGAATATATATATATATATATATATATATATATATATATATATATATATATATATATATATATATACATTGATATATACACAGTATATAGAACCGTCCAGGACTTCAGGAGCTCTGTGTCGTTTTAATGGGCAGGAAAAACATTTTCCGTATTTGCTGTATTTCTTGCCGCCATGTCAACACACTGTCCGGGCACAGACACAGACAGAGGACAGGGTCTGTGTCAGAACTTTGTTGGTTGGAACACTTATTTCGGTCCGAGGATGATTATGTCACTATTTCTTTGTGTTCTGTTTCTTATGCGGTTGATGTATTTTGAGATTCTGCCAACAGCGTTCCCAACATGCTTTGGGTGACGTGAACACAAACTATTGTGTTGCCATGCAGTAGGTCAGTTCGCCGTGGGCCTGAGCCTGTTTTTTGATTTGTTTTTGGTTGAGCACCTTTCAAGCACAGAGGCCTTTCAAAGCGCTTTGAGGCAAATACAAAAAAAAAAACAGCATTTATAAAGCATAACAATGAAAATAGAATACAATTTGATACTGATAATATAAAAAGATAGAAATAAATTGTATAGTTGCCCAGAATTAGAAATAAAAGGGCAGCCATGAAATTAATCAAAAGCACAGCCGAAGCCTATATTGCTCCTCCTATTTATCATTCATAAGCAGTATATAAACATTTAATAAATGGTTTATAGCACAACCATAATGCATTTGCACAGCATCACATTGGTCCCTGCTGACAAATACTGAACATCAATTCAGTTCACATTCCGGCAAATTGTCACAGCAACCATGAATGTACAGACAGCAATCACTTAAGGCTTTCATATGCTTTTCTAACAGATTCATGGCCATTTATCAAAGTGACATTCAGAGATTAGCAGTTCAAAGTTGGTGAAAAACAAAAATCCTCTTCTAGGAAGTAATAAATAACACCGTGAAACATTTCCAATCAGTGAGTTTTTGGGCAAAACGAGGGAGCCAAAATCACTTGGCATGATGCAAAATAACACCTCGCATGAACAGAGTTGCACAGCAGCACCGAGAGGAAACCTCCGTGTTGTGACAACTCGTCACACTCGAGGTGACATCCCGCGTGCTAAGTGTTGCTTTGTGACTTCTGATTTCTGTCGGCAGCTAGAGGGTGCGTGAAGTGACCCGAAATCCATTTGCGGGTCAAATTTCATAAACAAGATTCTGTTGCTTTTGAATCCAGGACAAAAGTGAAGACGGAGAAGTTCTAACAGCTGGACGCGGACGTCACCGCGGCACGAGGGCGACGGGCTAATTGGAGCCAGAAGTCGTGGGATTCTGGTCCCCCGGTTGAACTCGAGGCTTTTGTTGACGCTCGACCTTGCTGCCAGCGCTTTATGAAAGGAGATGAAAAACATCACTTTATCTCTAATCTCCCACCGAGTTCACGTTCCTTCCATGAAAAGAATAGTTCTGTCGGTCCGATTCTCCCTATAATATAAAGCTGTGCTTTGAAAGCAGCAACAATCCTGGCAGTGAGTCACCGGAGCGGGACTTTAAAGTTAAAAGCTGCGATAGTTGAGCACTGAGAGCCCGGGCAGACAACAGTAAACATCAACAGACTCCCACGCGACCTCTTCACTTGCACAATTAAAACTACAGCTTTTGTTTGGCGGCAATTTGGCTCGGCAAGTTCATCAAACTGCGTGGGAGTTTTTTCATTTGTTGCATTTATTAGAACCACATTATCCCTTGTTCTCATGCAGTTTTTTTTTTTTTTTAACCTTTTTTTGTTTTCATTTTTAAATCACATAGGGACGTGCAGGTGCACCAAAAATGACTGATTCAACTGTTATATCAACTGGTATAAGGCTCTCAGCATTGCAGCTGCAGGTAGTGCATGAACGCAGCACTGGATTCTGGCTTTGAAAGAACCCAGTCTTTGAACATGTAGCCGGGTAAAATATGAATATTGCTGATATTGCACATTTTAAGATTGGGAGAAGGGTGTCACAGGACATGCAGCAGCAGATAGAGGCCAGAGAATAACTTATGTTAAGGCAAACTATAAAATGGAGCCAGGATCAATAGATATTGTCATAAAGTGGCAGCACGCAGGATTTATTCACTCACAAAAAGTGACTCTTTATCAAGCAGCAGTGAGTGCTTTGTGTGCTTTTCGCCCCAGGTTCTGCCTGGCAACATAAGTGCTGCTCTAACTTCTTGGTGGGCGTGTGTGCAGCCTGGAAGGAGGCCTGCAGGCGCCACTCGGGGCTCAAAACATCCTCGCACTGGGGCACCCGGGTACAGCTCACCTGTTCGAGACCTGGATGCAGCGGCCCCTCTGCTGCATGCCATCAAAACTGTCTCCATCAAAAAAGCAGAAAGGACCAAAATCAATCAAAAACAAAGCAGTGGAGCCGTGCTTCTCTGCCTTTGTTGTGCCCTGTAGACCTTTCAAATGAACTCACTCGGTTCATCGCACTTCAATCGTTTTTATTGCAGCAAAATGGGTTTGTCAGTCAAGCAGAGCGCCTGAACCAAACACTCACATTATATTTGTTTTGACCAACTTCCTGCCAGTCCCGCTGAATTCAGCATTTAGTGGACGGAAATAGCTGCGGTATATAGATATACTGTATATTTTAATCAAAGTCACACTGAGCTACTCCAAGAACGATGCAAAGACCATTTCCCACACATAGACTGATATTAATGAATGAAATGAATGAATGAATGAATATATACTTTATGAATCCCTGAGGGGAAATTTGGTGTCGGGGTAGCAGCAACTTACAACAAAATAAATAAAAACAGCAGGATGAAAGATAAAAGATATATACAATAATAATAAAAATAATAATAATAATAAAATAAAATAGGAATAGCTGGGATTGTGCAAAATATATATATATACATGTGGTTAGTCAGAGGATCTGGCAAGCGGTGATTTATTATAAAGCCGTAATGCCGTTGGCAGGAATGTTCTCCTGTATCTGTCCTTGTTGCAGCGGAGCGTGAGGAATCTCCTCGAGAAAGTGCTCCGCTGACCCTGCAGTAGGTGGTGGAGAGGGTGGTCCGGGTTGTCCAATATGGACAAAAGTTTCTTCAGCGTCCTCCTCTCCACCACCTGTTCCAGAAACTCCTGCCTGCAGCCAATGATGGAGCCGGCTTTCTTAACTATCTTGTTAAGTCTGTTGGTGTCACCGGCTCCAATGCTGCTCCCCCAGCAGACGATGGAGAAGTACAGGGCGCTGGCCACAACCGACTGGTAGAACATCTCCAGCATCTTGCTGCACACATTAAAGGATCGAAGCTTCCTCAGGAAAAAGAGTCGACTCATCCCCTTCTTGTACACAGCGTTGATGTTGTTCTTCCAGTTCAGTCGGCTGTCGATGGAAACACCCAGGTACCTGTACTCCTCCACCATGTCCACGTCCTCTCCAAGAACACTCAGAGGTCTAGGAGCAGTCGCCTTCCTCCTGAAGTCCACCACCATCTCTCTGGTCTTGGTCACGTTCAGCAGCAGGTGATTCTCACCGGCCCACTCCACAAAGTCACTCACCACTGCCCTGTACTCCTCCTCCTGTCCATCCCTAATACACCCAACCACCGCAGAGTCATCAGAGTACTTCTGCAGATGGCATGACTCCGTGTTGTACTGGAAGTCAGTGGTGTACAGGGTGAACAGGAAGGGAGACAGAACAGTTCCCTGTGGGGCTCCAACATCACTGACCACCGTTTCAGACAGCACACGGCCCATTCTGACAAACTGTGGTCTACCTGTGAGGTAGTCAGTGATCCAGGAGATGGTGGACGAGTCTACCCCCACCACCCGCAGCTTCTCACTCAGTAGCAGTGGTTGGATGGTGTTAAATGCACTGGAGAGGTCAAAGAAAGTGACTCTCACAGAGACACCGGTTCCATCCAGGTGCGACTGAGCTCGTTGCAGCAGGTAGATGATGGCGTCGTCCACTCCCACATGAGGCTGGTAAGCAAACTGCAGAGGGTCCAGTGAGGATTTCACCTGCAGTCGGAGGTGGGCCAAGACCAGCCTCTCCAGCACCATCACATGGGATGTAAGGGCAACTGGTCGGTAGTCATTGAGGCCAGATGGGGAGACCTCTTTGGGACAGGGACCAGGCACGACGTCTTCCACAGCACCGGGACCTCCTCCAGCCTCAGGCTCAGGTTGTAGAGGTGCTGCAGGACACCAGACAGCTGGGTGGCGCAGATCTTTAGGACCCTGGGGCTGATGCCATCAGGTCCTTCAGCTCTGCGTTGGTGGAGTTTTTCCAGCTGTCTTCTCACCTGGTCAGTCGTCACAGAGAGAGGGGGGAGGGTGGAAGAGCCCATTGTTGTTGTTGAGGGCTCAGTGGGAGAGCCATTGGATGTTGAGGGCTCAGTGATTGTGCAGCTCAACAGGGGGGACAGAGGTGGAGGAGTTTGGGAGGTGTGTTGTGTGGAGGAGACGGATGGATGTCACGTACATGTCAGACCAGCGTACACAAAGTTTAGCTATGCGGGTGATTAGATAAGGAAGTGAGTAAATATGAGGGGGGAGATGTAACCTTTGTAAAACATTGTTTGTATCGCTCCTTTTGTTTACATTTGTTAATGATCTTTTCATTTGGTCCTAAATTGGCTTCACGAAGCCATTTGCGAGGCCCGTTTCAATACGAGCTCTGCAAATGAATCATAAATCACCCGTCTGACCTTTAGTAATGATGACTGAGATATCGCCGCAGTGGCGGTTTACAGATACGCGTGATGAATTAGCGACGTGGTCGCTCGGAGCGGACGTGGCCTCGGCGCTATGGTCGGGTGGAGAACGTTGGCGAGGTTGCACTCCTCCTCATCCACAGGTCTAATGAGATATGGATAGATGTGCAAACAGATGTCGAAGGGCGGTCCTCCACCCATCTATAATCCCACCTTTGGGTGCAGGAAGGGTGGCTCGTACACACATTGAGATTCATAAAGCACAATCAGGTCTACGTGCAGCTTTAGAAACCTGATGAAAAGAACATTTCTGGTTTCACAGTCCGCCCCAGGTTGGGAACCGCTGCTCTAAAGTAGTACACTAATAATACAGCCTTCAGTTTCTTTCCCCATCTGGTTGAAGAACCCCTTCACTGTGCCGAACCTACACCTTCTTGGTGCCCATTAACGCCTCTGCGATGGCCCTCGAGGAGGGCACTGGACGTCACGGTTCTGAGAACAACATCCAAAAAAGTTGACTTTCTGTCTCATCTCTTTGCACTGAGGCCTCAACTGACGGCAGAGGGAGCCTGCTACCGAAAGCTAAAGAGCAGTCCACCCACACGCGCAATTAAAACAAGCCACATGTGATGGAGAACCCTTTTGTTACGTCTTGGAAACTAGAGCAGCGGCGAGACTCGCTCCCCTCTCTGTCTCTCGCGCTCTCCTCCCAGTTTGTTATTGACCCACTTTGCAAGCGGGCCGTGTGAAGTTTTGCATTGCCTGTCATCGCCAGACGACGAAGGGAGGTGGTGGTGGTGGTTGGGGGAGCGGGGGATGACGTGGCGGAGAGAAAAGTTGTGTTCTATAAGGAGCGCGGGGCGGAGATCTTAGTGACAGCGGCGTGCTTCTTCAGCAGCATCTTTTGATTCCAGCGGTAATGAGTTCAGAGCCAAAAGCTGCGATCCTGCTCCAGAAATGCTTTCCAACCCTCGCCCACCCACCCACATATATATATATATATATATATATATATATATATATATATATATATATATATATATATCTCTCTCTCTGCGTCTCTCTCTCTCCATGCCCTCTGTTGTTGTTCCTCATAAACTGCCATTTACAGAGATGATATGCCAGCATCTGCTCACTTCGGAACCATCCTCCACACTTATCTTGTCGTTCTCTATCTGTAAACAAGGGGGGGGGGGGGGGGGAATATTTTGGAGCCCAGGCTGTAACCTATCTATAGAGAGCGAGAGAGCAAGGAGGAAGAGGGAGATCCGCAGTGAAGGAAGGAAGGAAGAGGGATGTGTATCATAGCAACTGGTGTCGATGCTGATGTTGATTATTTTCCCTTTAAGATACAGGATCACAGACCTCATTACAATGTGTTGCTGACAAGTATGGAACACGGCAGTGTTTCTTTCTCACTTTTTGTTTAAGAGGTCAATTAAAGAATTATTTGGGCACGCACAAGGTCCATATGAACAACATGTTTAATTGCTTGTTTGAATTAAAGCTGATCTTTAAAACTTTTTTCTTTTTTTGTAATCAACAATGGAGGAATTATTTTTCTTCAAATCCAAAATTTTGCAGTACTCTACGGAGGGTTTTTTATACTATAATGTTTGCTTTACTGGTCTCGTCTCACCTAGTCCCATCCAGAACTGAACGGGAACCCAAACCGTGCCACAAGCTGGATCCCAGGGGAAGAAGGAAAGAGTTGGGTCTGAGGATTCTGCACCTCATGATTTATGTCCAATCAGTGTGAAGGAGGAAGCAGTGTCCCCTTGGCAGAATGGTCCAATATTAACGGCCTTGTCTGCTGATAGGTTGGGGTCTTGAAGGCCTGGGAACCGGCCAGGTTCTGGTCTCTGTTCTGGACCCAGGCAGAGTGCAATAAATATAGCTGAAGAAGTTGTGAAGAACACAATCTTAGAAGGGAAAAGGACGAAATGTCCCGAGCCAATGCATCACTTGGCATATGGCACTTCATGCTTAATGTGCAACTGAAGGACAGCCAGCCTGTTGGATACTGATAACGGTATTCATCATGCTGAGAGGGGACTGAAACACACAACATGAGTAACCTCCGGAATAAATAGAAATTAAGACATTACCCTACTTTACAAAAATGCTATTCAATCTTTGTTAGAATAACAGTAAGATGCTGGACGAGGATGATTTACATTCATGAACTGAACTTATTGCAGTGTTGAGACACATATGTGTTATTATTATATAACAGTCATTTCTTTTTTTGATACATTTTACAATAATTTTTCTCATACATCATTATATATACCCTCCTGTTCACCTCTCATGCTGAAGTTTTTCCATTGTAAGACACCAAGTGTACAGAAGAAGAATGAAATGATTAAAAAGTCCATTTAGTCAATGTCCCTGCAGCGTTATATGCCAGGGGAGATCGCTCCTAAATACCCTTCCAATTAGAAATGGTTCTCCAGTCCATGAAAGCACAAGTAACCTTCGTAACTACAGAAACACAATGGTGCATTTGGGCTCCAGATATTGTCTTGGATTCCTCTGCCGTCTGTCTACTCAGTGGTCTTTGTCTCTTTCTGTTCTTTCGATTGTCAGTCTGGTTGATCGACTGCGTGGCATTGTCTTCTCAATGTAAAAAAGAAAGAAAAATAACCTTCAAACCAAATAACATGTATTTGTAAAGAGGACTCTCGACAACTCTCGACAACCTTTGTAAAGAGGACTCTCGACAACCTAATCCTATCTCGGACACAGATTCATTTGATTACTTTGGTTCCTTCCCTTCCCTCGTCTCCTCGCGAGGAGAGAGGAGTTGAGGCAACGGGCGTCTAACCAATCACACCTCCTCGCCTGAGAGCCGCCATTTTAAAGCAACGTCCATTAAACATGATGCGTGACACAGCTGTTCATTAGTTTTGTTCCACCCGCTGTCAGATGAGGAAAACAGTGTTTATGACAACTAGTATTCTTCATTTAAAGTCAATTCAATCAAATGTTTGTATGAAAAGTATTATGCAAATAAAGAGTGACATACAAACACAAACACAGCTGTTTATCTATACGACAACATGAAATACAGTAAGTGCTGAATGCCAGGAGCATGTCGTTATTGATAAATTGATGCGGCAGCTGTTTGCACATCGTGTTACTTTATAATATAGCAGATAATATAGTGATATACGTAATATAGGCGAAGGGCAGAAAGTTTGATCAACTTAAGTAACTTCAATTTCTGAAAACAAAAAGGAACAGTTCTATTTGTAAAGTGAGATTATTCCATCTGTGTGTCACGGCGCTTTCATCTGTCGCGGCGAGGGCCACACACACACACACACACACACACACACACACACACACACACACACACACACACACACACACACACACACACACCGGTGTTTAATCGTATTGCTCCTGCAGCGGGCCTCCTCCATCCTTCAAGATGGAGCGCCGAGATCAATTTCCAAGTCGCGAGCCGGAGGACAGAGAGGCAAGGAGACGAGGAGGCAGAAAATCGGGAAATGAGGAAGTCCCATGTTTGTCACAGCGACCCTTTCCCTGAACAGAATAATCCGTATTTCTACGGAAGCGCTTGGCTTAAAACTTAACGGCGAGGCCCGTTATGCAAATCAACGTATTTTTGTAATCATCGAAGCATCGCCCCAGCCGTAATTTTTATTCATTGCAGTGATGGAAAAGGTGGACTTTGGGACACGGACTGGCCCCGGAACTAAACCAGCGCATGACTAATTCTTGTGGAAATAGCACCCGTCCACTTCTGAAACCCCGGCGCAGTTTTGTGGCAATTATTATCTGCTTATTATTCCCCCGGAGAAGAGTACCAATTTCACAGCGGTGTTTTTCAAAGAGTAAAGCGGCGCAGCCCAACATTATTTATTTAATGACAATCCTCGGCTTTCAGCAGATGCCAAAGTGGCCCCCTGCTGTTGTTTTGACGTCACGGTTTGTTGTCGGCCATTTCCCCTCTCGGTCTCCCAGGGGGCTTATTCACTTTTAATTCATTAATTCAGCTGACGATTTCCGTCACTCGGCTATATATCGGCCCCTTTTTTTTCTTCCAATCTGGTGATGAAGACGCGGCTCTTCAGCGAAGGCATCGGCACTCCGAGAGCACCATCCTCTGTAATTTCATTTAAAAGACTCATCCAATTCTTGAAATTAGTTTTCTGGAAGATATTCCGTGCTGCCGTTCAAATAAATACAATTAACTGTCATTTTTACTTCTTTGAGAAACCGGCAATCGGCGTGATCCACGATGGGAGGGAAAGTCATGTAAAGTTCAGCCACGACTTCCGCGCACGTGCGCGTTTTGTGGATGTGTTTTGCTAGTGTGTGTGTGGGTTGCGTTCCGATGCACCCGACTCTGAACTGTCATTTGCCATGTTGCCGCTCTCACTGCAGGCGCCGATCAGCGGCGGCGAATTAGCTATCATATTCTGCAGCAAACACGACTCTCTGTCATACCCGTCCTCTCTAAACTTTATCTCCACTGTCAAGGCGTTCGCTTGTTTAATCATAACTGTCTCCCCGTCCGCAGTAATTGTTTCCACCCAGGAGGGGGCTTCAGAGGTTTAGGAAATTGGCTTTTTTTTACGCTGCATTAGTTCTCTTGCCATTTATTTGTGTCTCTCCGTTTCTGTTTCTTCCCCTCGCTGCGTTATGATATGGTTATCTCTCTCTACTTCACCATCTACCCCTCCCTCCTCCCCCGTCCTCTCATTTTTCTCTGCGGTCTAATCAGCTGCATTTATTTTCACAAACAGCCCATTTCCCCGTTTGTGCTAACGAACATGATTCCTCAGTTAAATTCCCCTTCCCAGAAGGAATAGGAGTTTTATTAGCAGGGCAACGACCCAACAACAGTCTCGGGAAAAAAAAAAACGAGGAGGCTGTCTTTGGTTGGGGAGGACCGAGGCGGGAGTCACGACACGGCTGAGCAAGTGACACTGTGCTTGCTCGACCGTGTGCACACAAAGAGAGGGAGATTTGACGCTCAACTCTGAGTCGGAAACGGCGAGCACGCGGAGGCCTTCCCACAAAATTTACAACAAAACTGTCGTTTTTGTCGTGAAAATCTTAAATCTCACGCTCCCTTCAACAATGCTCATTAAATATGAATATTTCATGCAAGCAAAAGCAAAATGAGAATCTTAGAAGTAAAACGGTCAAAAATACATCCACTTACTGTAACTTTTACTTACATGTAAAATAGTACGCATTTGTAGTGGACAATATTTCAAACGGATGAACTCAACGTATAAAGGAATGTAGTAATGTAATACATTATATTGAAGTAAAGTTATAGTATAATGGTAATGCTATGAGCAGAGTTTGAGTGTTTAAGTGTGGTGCGTTTTCCTAAATTCTAACTTTCGTTGTTGCCTTTTTTTTCTCACAAATATTTACTGTAAACAGAGGAATTCACAGGGTTTTTAATTTCGAGCGTCTTCAGCTGCTGCCTCAGCATTAGCAGATGTTTCGATAGTACAGAATGTTGTTCTCCGACTTCAACACAGCTGAAGGTCATCTAGAGAAAAGCAGACTGACGCTGCTGGTGAAGGCATCTTTTCTGTCTTCTGAACAAAAAGAAAATATGAACCTATTGACTGTTTCTTTCTATAAACCTTTTCCATTTACTGTATATGAGCACTGTACCACCTCGGCTCTCTATCTGGTTTGTTAAATCCTATTTGACATTATCAAAGTTAAATGAGGAGAACATTTCTCTGCAAGTCAACTTGACTTTACCATCTTTTCTGCTGTGTTTTTTGTATCTAAATCCTGGCTCACTGACAGATTCTAAAAGCTGGAAAACCTTTGACTGAACGGTGTCATGTCTCTCTGAGTTAATCATACAACCCCGCCCCTACCCAGGTCTCACGCCGCCGGCGGTTTTTAAATCACGTATTAAGACTCAAGCGACCCTTTTAAAGCCGGCTCAAGATTACCTCAGATGATTGACAGATGCCAGGCTCTATTTATTTAGACGTTTAATTCCCGGAGGAAAACAGAATCGGTGGCACAGTCCTCCCAAAACATATGCACGCGATTAGCAGAGCTATGTCGTTCTAATTAAGGGGTTTTCTTTCTATGGTGAATCAACAGAGTGCGCTTCTTTGCTTCTCGAACATTTTGTGCGTCTACATACACAAACATTCATGGAAAAGGAAGCTCGGACAAAAGTTGTTCGAGGGGAACTCGTTTAATCAGCGAGATGAGTCGGCTTCTAAACCTTTTAATCGTGTCGCTATGAACTGAAGCCAGCCTCTTCATCTTTTTGTTTTTTGGCCCAGCACTCCCTCTCCTTATTTTTTTTTCCTTCTCTCTTTCTGATATTGTTTGCTTTATGCCATTTCCAATTATTTAACACATTTCCTGAATAGAATTCGTTTGGATGCACAAGTATGGGGCAAGTCAAGGACAAATAAAATCTCATCAACTTGAATAGCCTTGGATAAATGCCAGGGGAAGAACAATATTGAAGGATTGTAAATCATTGCAGGGTTCTTCTGCACCCTGAACTGGGGAGACCAGTGGACCCCGGTCACCCTGCAATAATGTCTCTGCTGCAGCCCGGAGCAAATGAACCCTCTAGAGGTCAGAGCAAAAAAAAGCCGATGTTTTGTCCTTATCCACATTTCTGCGGGTGCTTATTAATTCTGCTTGTCACAACCGGTGCCGGCCCTCCTTTGGGGCTATTAGCGATAATTAAGATTTCCATTAGGCCAAGGGCTTAACATCTTAACCATCTAATGAGATCCATTCATTTGTACACCTGGTCCGGGATCGTGTAAATGAGAGATTCTTTCATTTGTTCTTCCCCCTTCAGCGTGGACCCAAAGTGAACCACCGTTTCTGTGGGAATCAGGCTCATTACAATAGCAGCCGACCGTAGCTGTGTGAGAAAACTTATTTTGGGTATTGACCGGGGGTTAGATTGGGATTAAGGAGGAGGGGAAACCATACGGTTGGTTGGTGTCTAATGCAGTTCTGATTTAATTCAAATGTTCTCACAGAACATTTCCTTTCAGAACAAATGCATATTGGATTTATGCCTGTTAACATTTTAATTTCCTTTAAAAAGATTTTTTTTTAAAGAGCTCTTTAGCAGAAATCAGCAACACACAAGAGTTGCCCTGACAATTTTTGGTTCAAGTGACACCATACAACATTTAACTATTGCTCCTCCATTCAAAACATTTAAGAGGTTTTGCTGTTACAGCCAACTTTAGATGAATATTGCCGCATAGCTGACATTACAGAATTGGTTTACTTACATCATTTCTCTGTAAAAAAAAAGTCAGCTAATAGCTTAGCATTGTAGCTAAATGCAGTAGTTTAACATTTAGCAATTTTTACGTTCTGTGCTCAGTAGACGCTGTTGAGGAAAAGTTACTCGCTTTAAACCTGAAATAATTGATCGAATATGAGTCCACAGTTCTGGGAAGCAGGTCGGATTTGTGATTTTGTACTATGTGATGAAGGCCTGGTTGAGATACAAAATGCATTTGTGCCAACGTGCAAAGCTCCCACTCACCACCACTTCCACACAAGGTCCGGTCATTGACCCCTCCGGCCAACTTGTTTCCCATTATCAGTCTTTTAAAAACACATTCTGTCATGATAACCAAAAGAAAGGGTCGATGAGTTTGAGACTGCAGCACTTTCTGTCACTGACTGTCTATTCACCTCACACTGCGATAATGTGGAGATTAGTTTGTAGAAAATCATGTCTCGGTGATGCTATTGACAGGCTGCTGCATTCACTCGGCTGATGTTCTCGCCTGTGGGAGCGCAGAGGTATAATACTTCCCCGTGTGAATGGAGAAGAACCTTGAAAATAAGGCGCATGTTATTCAGAATGCAATTTCAATAGTTCAGCTTGGTAAGAGGGCCATTAGAGAGTCTCACTCCTGATTTCAGTTAAAAGCAGAAATGAAGGCGCGCCACAGGAGACGTGCATGCATGCGCGGCCAACCACCCCGTCTGCTCTCGTGTCCCTGACGTCTATTACGTTTGAGAAAAGAAAAAACAGGGTGATGGAGACAAATGGAGGCTGATGACATGCAATATTAATGCTCAGTATGCCCAGGCCCGTGGTTTCTCGTCCCCAATGAGCTCTCTCTTTTCCGTCTCATTGTAAAGACATTCAGTGCCTATATGATGGAGAAATTAGTCACCAAGGTACATCAAACTCCCATAATTGCCTTTTTAAGGGCAAAATGCGGTTCATTCATTGGCAAGTCTCTAGCTGGCACCTTACAAGCTTTCTTGACAATATTTCCCTATTGTCCCACCCGCTAAGTCGATTGTGCTGGAATCAAACAGCAGCCCGTCCACTGAGACTGGACGCTTTCTCTCTTCACAGGATACAATAGAGTCCACCTCCAGAGCCCTTCCTACGTGGGCCGGTTTCTGTTTACGTTGCAGAAAGCGAGCGGCCGCACAATGCGTTTCTGTGGCGAGGGGTTTCATTGCAGTGGTGATGAGGCCACCCTTTGCTGCGCCCGCAATTCACGCTAAACGCTAACACGAGCATGCTAGCATGTTCACGGTGGAGACGTTAAGTAGGCACGTATGGTGTTTCATGCTTGTTTAGCGTGTTAGCATGCTGGCATGTGCTAATTAGCCGTAAAACACAAAATACAGCAGAGGATTATCCATTTCTGAAAAAATATGAATGAGAATCTAGCCACTGTTATAAAACTCGATATTCACAAGATTAGCACCTCTCAACTGTACATCTTATACATGTGCAGACCCCACCCCATTTCTCCTTGCAGTGGCTATACTTTGCCAGAGCATTGGTATGAATATTAATCATTTCACTTAATAGTCCTGCTCCAGTAGCTGCTAAAAATATTCACTCATGCATCCACCATCCCAAAAAAGAAATGTTCTAATTGTGTGCTTAATTCAAGCTCACGCCCATCTCTCCATCTGTCCCTTCCCTCCATCCCGCCATCCACATTGTGGTCTTTGATCGTGGGAAGCTGCAGTAACTATGAGCCAAGGGGCACGGGAGGCATGTGTTCAGTCTTCAGATGCGATGTTGTGCCTGTTAACGCTCCACTTTTGGGTTATGTTACAGTGGCTGATCCTTGAAACATCCTGCACCGAAACCATCACAAATAATGATCAGAATAGAAATAATTGTAAGTATTGTATGATTTGGAGCAACTATGGATCTTGAACTCCATACTGGAGATATTTGGTGACTAATGCAACAGCTGAAAGCCAGAGTAATATTACACAATGTGTAATATTAAAACTCCACAATTCATGTTTGGCTGCAGCATTCCATCAAATAGACATATTCTTCATGTCTTTTCCAATTCGGACGATTTTTACAGTACTGTACAGCTGACATTCTGTTCCATGTACTGAAAATATTTCACGACTTGGGACAACACTTCCCTTTAATGAATGAGTCTAAACATGTTAACAATGCATGTAATAATATATGAAGCACTTTATTTTCCTCCAAATCCTAAAAAACGCCATGGCCTCTGCAATGTGAAAACCCTCGGCTCAGATCACGTCACGGCCCACTAAATGAGAGTAAAATTGAACGTTGCATTTGTGTGGGATTTCTTTAAACGGCGGCTCCTTCATTTTCAAAACCAGACAGCGATGAAATTATAACATCTGCTGAGCAGGCGTTTGATTTTCTGCTCGGGTGGATGCAAGAAAGGCGGGGTTCGGGTGACACAACGGACGTGGGTGAGTGAGACCAGATCGCTGACCTCTGCACAGCCGTTGGCCTATAAGCGCTTTCATTTGGAAGATATGAGGAGAGGTGGAGGACGGCGGCCCAGGTGTGCGTCACGCCGATAAGCTTCCCCCAATTCAGCCCTCCCTCCCGCCTCACCTCCATCTGATCCCATCCTTATCCTCGCCCTTTGTCTGCCTCCTCTCACTCACTCCTCTTTCTTTCTGAAGTCCAGGTATAAGCCCAGATAGGACGGAGTGATAGGCGCTGAATAAACCCCAGGAATTAATTTTTTTAACATCTCCCCACTCTCGCCCTTCCGTCTTCTGGCTTCCTTGCTATCTTCCCATACTCTCTCTTTCTCCTTGAGCAATTCGATCACCTCTATAATAGAATATTTAATCCACCAATGAAAACATAGTGAAATTAGAAGCCTTGTCTCATACAACAATCGTGACTCTGCCTCTTGTTTTAAAATCTTCTACCACTGTCTTTCTGGAAAAAGCAAGGCCTACCTATATTGATCGCCTTGTAAAACAAGATATTCCCAAGCGGTTCACTTTAGCCTCCGCAATTGTGAACGTGTGAGGGAACTTGAATCATTCTGCTATCCGTCAGTTTGAAGTGGCATGCGAAGAGAAGAAGTCACACTTGAACTAATATTAGACTTCCCTCCACTCCGTTTTAACCAGGTGGCTCCTGAGGGACCTGACGAGCGGGAAGCGTCATCCGCCGCATCCCCATGGGAAAGTTACATAAGGACATAAGTATCACTGTGGGGGTGTTATTGTTGTTGCTGTCTGGGGAAACCACTAAAACATGAAGATAATGTGGGAAAACTTTCTCCTTCTGTAAACTGGAGTCATGCTCAGGCACATTGCATGGCATTGCATAACGCCTACCCTGTAGGATGTTTTCAATTTGTGCATCTGTGTGATAATAATAATAGCAAGTTGAACCGTTTTTTATTGTGTTAAAGATTAAGATGATTCATTTTCCACATGACAATGAGGCTGTTGTGTTCTGCTTGACACGGGAACAAGACCAAGTGGGGATTCCCATGTAGAGTGTACCATCTAATTAATCTAATTCTAATGTGTGTATATATAGTCTAGTAGTGCGAAGGGGCTAATATTTCATTGTGCATTCCTCTGTTGTAAAATGACAAAATACATGAACCTTGTCATCTTGTCAGCATGCTAACATTTTGCTAATTAGCACGAAAAACTGCGTACAGCTGAGGCATATAAACAAAAACAAAAAATTTGACCCGATGGCGCTAGATGGAAAGTTAAAGGATCTCAATAGTAATTACAATTCCCCCTGTGGGAGATAAAAGTAAAAACCACAAATGTGAAACTCATGGGTTAACAGAAGGGGATCACCAAAGTCAGCAGGATTCATCATCTGGGAACCACGACTTTCTGTATAAAAGTCTGTGCCTATCCATAGTGTAGATGTAGAGCTATTTCACTGGACCAATTACAGTTTTAGCACGAGATTAGAAGTCTTTAAGATCCATCTTCTGGGTACCACGAATGGTTGTACCAAATGTAATGGCAATCCATGCAATAGTTGCTGAGACACATTGACTAAAATAAAAATAACGTCAAACTCTTTAAAAAAAGTCAAGGAAATCACCAAAGTCAGTATGATTCAGCATCTGGGGACAATGCATGTCTGCACAGAATTCCATTAAAAAACATCCAACCGTTATTAAAAACTGAGCTGAGGATTCAACAAATCTTATCGGCGGGGGTGGGGAGAGATTTACAGTCTGGAATTTTTTTAATGTCAGCTGTGATTTTCCGATAAAGCACCCGAGAACACAGGCAGGATGGAGATATGCAGGCAGAATATGTGGCAATGTCAAATGCAAATGTGAGGTTATGTAACACTGAAAACCATAGGAACAGGGAGAAGGAGCACATATTGAGTGAGGAACACTGATAAAAAAAACATGAATTTCAAATCTTAATCACATGCCTCATACATAACTCATTGGTGTGACATAGAACATACCCCCAACCCTTCTCCCCCCACACACACAGACACACAAAACCTGGAAGGGTTCCAGCTGTTCGAGGCAGAGAGGGACTTAGTGGTGGCATTGTCAAAATTCAGCCTGGAAAAAAAACAGCATTGAGCAGAGTTCAGCTGTTCAGTTATCTTTGTTGGTGAAGAAAAAAAACGCAGCAGTATATTTTTGAGCGTATACTTTTTTGCAAGCGAACGAAGAAAGGTTCCTTTTGTTCGCTGCCTTGCTTAAGGACACCTCTGTGTAGGCGTAGAGGACACACACACGCACACGCACACGCACACGCACACGCAGTGACGGTGCACAGACGACGGCAGAAATAAATCCGTTTCCACAATGCAACACGACCACTGATAGTTTTGAGCCGCGAGCTGGGTTATCTTGGTTTGTTCCCGAGGCACAAACTCAAACAATTCCTTCATGTTGGAGGCAAACTGCTGCGCTCACTCATCAGTGACGGGTGGTACACAACTCCCCTCTTGCCCTGTATGTAATGTCAAAGTCCTCTCATCATCGGGTCTGCGGAAATGCACTTCACACTTGTTGACCTCTGCAAGATTTTTTATGGCAATGCATAGGTTAAGTGCTGCCATAGAGGGGATGACATCAGTGACCGCCCACTTAGAATGGAGGCCACTCGGATTTATTCACTGGACGTACTGGCACCAAAGGGACTTAATGAGGGCTTTGACATTTGCTCCCCTCTCTAATAATTGTGCCGTTAAGAGAATCTTCGGCTTGGCTATAACCTTCTTCTAATGGAAGTGGAGGCTCGTCTGTCAATGGGGTTTGTACTGTATAATGTGTCTGACCTCATGGGCAATCATTTACAGACAAAGACAAAAGTGGACGCGGACGTTCAAGGGTGTCGTGCACTTTGGTATGCAGCACAGGTTTGCTCTTCATACGTGGATTTCAGCAATGAGAAGCAATTGAATAAGGACTGGTGAGCCCCGAATATAACCTCCACTTATCCCACACTACACATATTGTTAGCTTAGCTTAGCACAAAGACTGGAAGCAGGGGAAAAAGCTAGCCAAGCCCCCAAAGGAAACAAAATCCGCCTTCGAGCACCTCTACAGCTCACTTATTGACACACTGAATCTATAGGCAGGCTATTTCCATCGGCTTTCGGCTTTCGGCCTTCGCCCCAGGCTCAGCTAACGCACTGCATTTTCATATTTGTTGTACAGGAGTAATATCCATCTTTTTCCTCTAATGCTCGCCAAGAAAGCGAATATTCTATTTCTAAAAACTGAAAATAGACATTTTTGAGACACTGTGTAGATCTGTCTTTTAACATCAGAGATATTTGAGGTCTTTTGAATACTTGAAAAAAGTGGGGACACAAACAAAAGTGGACCACATGGAGACAAACAACTCTTAGAAATTGCAAGATAGACAGGGAAAAGTTCCAAAAGGACTTGAGATCAAGACAAACCAGAGTTTAAATAAACACAAACTCTCCCAAGCTGTCATAAAAAGTGGTCTCAAGACCATGTTTAGGACAGCCTGCTACCATGTGTAACAACACAAAGTGTCACTGTAATCTTATCTGTCGAAATGTTGCTGCATCAGTGTCCCCGAGACAAAGCCCAGCCCATTTATTTCTTCTTTTTCCAATGAAGTTATTCCAGATCTGAAAGGAAAGACAAACTCCCAAGTGTCCCAGATAACGGCGATTGACTTCGAGCGAGAAGAAGAAAAAAACGCGACGGAGCCCGAGCACGGGCAGCGACACATACATCACCCGGAGACGCCACTTAGAGCAAAACACACCTTTAAACCGTTAACCTTTGGACGGGCCTTCTGTACGCGTGTGCGTTTTCGTTGGCTGTCCTACCGTGACAGATGAAGCTGGGGATGATGAAGCGCGCCTGTCCGCGTCTTGATCACACACATAGGCAGCCACCTACGCGTTACAGAAGCTGCATGTACAACACCCGCACAAAAGGTACACAACCCATCGTGCAGACATGCATCAATATGGTGTTTTTAAACCTGCTGGCTTGCTTGCAGCTATCCTGCACACACACACACACACACACACACACACACACACACACACACACACACACACACACACACACACACACACACACACACAGCTGGAGAACAGATCTAAGGTGGGAAACGGCAACATGTACCATAAAAACTGCTTGTGCGTTACACTCCGTCACAGAATCTGTGTGTAGGAGAGACAATGTCGAATTTATTCATGAGGAGCATTCTGCGCAACATAAACTGCTCAACGGGGAAGCCGAGGACACCGCGGACGTAATTAACAAGCAGTAGAAGCGGCGAGAAAAGAAACCACAACAGCAACACACAAATCGGAAAATCGAAAAAAAGTGTGTCTGTGTGCCGGTATGTGGGCGGCTGCATGCATTGCGGCAGAGCTGTGTTTGTGTCTTTACCATTGTGCCCGTCCCATTCCCATTCCCATTGTAAATCCATTCTCTTATGCCCCCTCCCCCCCCCTCTTTTCTCTCTAACTAATGTACATAAACAAAGACAAATAGACAAATCACCGGAGAGGCTGAAAGAAAGTGGAAGCAGCGGTTCTTGCACTAATGTTGCTTGGCAACCGGACCAAGGTGATTTAGTAATTGAATGCATTCTGTGAATATTTGTTTTGGAAGTGGCGTGTCCAGCGTTGAATCCAGTAAATGGCTGAGAAAAATGCATCAGGCAAGCCTGTTTTCTCCCAATTATTTTAGGTAGAAGCTCGAAGATGCAGGTTTGTTGGTCGTCGACTGCAACTTTAAATCCTCCGACTATTTGGGCAAATCCCGGCGAGGGCGGTTAATGAGTAATGTACCTCTCTTTAATGCCCTTTAACTTGAACCCCCAACACCTCCAGGGGAACCGAATGGAAGGCCAGCAGCACGAAAAAGCGCTTGCATTAGGCCGGACTTTGGTTTAAATGGGCTATAAGTCTGCATCAACTTGAAGGTTCATTAATGATTGAAAACATTTCCAAGTACATTTAAAGGTCTGAGAGCCGCACAGATAGAACCTACAGCAAAGGAGTCGGCAGCATCATTAATGCACCGCAGACGATTCATCTTGTATTCTGTCTCACCATCTTAAAGCCGTAGTCTTCGGGGGGATGATTTATTTAACATAACAAATGTTGGGAGCCACGGCCAACCTTCACTTCCATTTCACCAGACAAGACATATATGAAGGAAGTAATGCGGTTTGCAATCACACTAGAGCTTAGAAACCACAGTTAACACCGGGGAGTATGAACTATAACCTATATGAGCCAATAGTGAGGGGACAGCGTTTCAACGCACTGCACCATCCTTCAATCACGAAGACGCATTTAATTCACTTTCTGTCTTTTGTGATAGTTGGCCTCTGAGGTTTGGCGCAAAATAACAAGTTATGGCGATTTCTCCTCACATGTATTCTTTAGTTTATTGAAGCAAGATGGTGGCAACGCGCTCTTGTGCTTCATGGCCAGCAGAATCTGCTCCACAGCCGTATGACACAAAGAAGGGAGTTTTTCCACAAACTGTTGCAAAGCACTTACTAGGTTACAATAAACCTTTATGCTTGTTTGCTTTCATCATATAGCAGTGTAGAAATACAGCCCTCACAAGTCTCACAGTAATTGGTAAGATGTAATTAACTTGACTGCTGGAGAGATGCTGCACGCAGCACCTTTGAGGTTACGGGGTTAGAGGTTAGAAATCAATATAATCAATGGAAAGTCCTCAAGGGTACGGATACAAACACGTGTAGGCGTTTGCAGAACATGTGGTGTCATAACTTTAACTCTCTTAACCGGTACTGGGACGCAGAATAATATGTAGTACAAGTGACTACAGTAAACCAGATTGACAGCAGGGAAAAAATATAAACATAATCTTCCATTTCCCTTTAGTGAATATGATTCTGGCGCTGTCGTTTACCACCAGGTGTCACTATGAACTCACAGCAGCCCTTCCCCCATATCTCTCTCCCGTCTCTTTCTCTCTCTCTCTCTCTCTCTCTCTCTCTCCCTCTCTCTTCTTCCCTCCCTCCCTCCCTCCCTGCCTCTAAAACAAAGTAATTGCCTGCAGCACAGTTCAGAGTCTCCTACTCTGTCTGACGCAGATCAGGCTCCAGCCAGTCAATCATTATTCTCCACCACAACACTGAATACCCCGTGCGGTTCAAGGAGTCACTGAGACCTGCTGTTGCCCCTGCGTGTGTGTGTGTGTGTGTGTGTGTGTGTGTACATTCACGGACGTGACGTAGTCAGCGGTATCAGTGTGTGTTTAACCTGCACTTTTAGTAAACACAGAGAGCACTGTTGGGATCATACATGTGTCAGGCGCACAGGGGAGAGTGACAGACATCAATCTCCCACGAGCCGTCCGTCACTCAGGCATGTATAATTCAAAAGCAGCCAGTCAGGGGTCTTCGCGGGGTCTACTTACAGAGAGAGACAAATTCTTTGTTAATATTGATCCGTTTATTCATGTAATTTGTTTTGTCTCTCTCGCGTGCGCATGTGCGAGCGCAGCCTCCGTGAGTGTGCATTGAGGACCACAATATGGCTTCTAAAGGTCTGTGGAGAGCGAGCAGCCTCCACGAGAGAGAGGGTCCTCCTCGCCTGGTTTTCTAATATCTGCCGGTCTGACCAAAGTGCCGTAAGAATGTTATTGCTCTGCAATTTGATACCCGCGTCACTTTCTGCTGACGAGAGAGCGAACGCTCGCTAGGCAGAGAACGATAGAGACAGAAAAATGAAAGGGTGTGAAAGTGACAGAGTTAGACGTCAGTTAAGCCATTTATTCAACCCTTGGCGGGGAAGACTATCTCTTTTTCAAGGTAAGAAGCAGCCAAGGAGGCAGCAAATGAAAACCGCGGTGCTAAATCCTCTGAGTATCCTAAAGGGAGCCTTTACGCTCCGGGTGAAAGAGACTGGCAAACGTAAATCCATGTGAAACCCATGATCTCTTATGGATTTCCTCAATTTAATCTGGCTTCAATCACAATCCGGAGGGGCAGATGTAAAGAAAAGGTGGAGGAGAGCTCCCAAGTTAACGATAACGCCTGTGAGGGAACATGTGACGAGTAGGGTGACCAGACGTCCGGATTTAGGCCAAAATATATGAACTGGCCGGCCAGCGTTTCTGAGATTGGAGTGGTCGTGATCTTCATAATAGAAGATCTTTGATGAGTCTTGGCCAATCAGCATTAAGATGTCTCCAGCGGCCGTTTCTCAATACGCGTTCTTCTCTGTACTTGATGAGGAAACACACAACTGGTGTTGATGTTCTCTGAATACTACTGTTGTTGAGTCACAACATGTACTTTTAGGATGTTTTCAGACGACAAGTTAGTTATTTAAGCATCAAATCTGTGGTCGGCTTGTCAAGAATCACCCTACTTAAAAAGATACGCCGACGAGTTGAGTTCCTGCTGAGGGACCGTGAGCTCCGCAGCACCGGGCCGTCAGCGCTGTGCTGCCCGCTGTGCTGCCCGCTGAGATATAATTCAGTTTTGAGGATCTAACGAGCAATCTTTATTAGTTTATTATTTATTCACAGTAACGTTACATCAGTTTAATGAAGGGAAAGGTTAAGATTCATAACTTAATGTTTTAATTTAACTTTTACTTTGAACTTCAGCGGTGTCTTTTTACTTTTGACCGAATTGATTGCAATTATATGTGTATCTATAATATATATATATATATATATATATTTTAAAAAAAAGATAGATATTAATTGCCCCCGGTCCTGCCCCCTGCCATGAATCCTGCCTGGAACCGGTCTTGCCTGCTGATTGGTTGAGAGTGAGTCACAGGGTGTACTTTATTCAGCCATAAAGTACTGTACAGCCTGTTTACATTTAGAGCGTTCCATATCAGTGGCACTTAAAATAACTTTTTTAAATTGTGCGACCGTTAGTTGTCATTTCAAGCTTGACAGTTACCAAACATGTTTGGTGTAAACTTTGATATTTTGGGGGGAATGACTTTTGATGAGAATGTCAGTGGTGAATAATGTATTTGTGGTCCCTGTTCCTGCTGTACAGTCAAACGTTGATACGGCTCACCATCAGGAGAGCAGATAACGCTCTGAGAGCAGACTAGTTAGCGGGGAGCGAGTGCATAAAACCGGAAACTAAGATGAGGAATGAAAAGGGTTTGATCACAAAATCCTGATAATTTCCAGTGAGACATAATTACGTCGGTAATTTCCCGACGCGAGGCAAGTTCTCTAAACATCATGGAGGAGAAAAATTACGGAGAAAAGACGGACGGAAGCAGCGAGAGCACTTCTTTACATCGGTGGCTGAGTGTCATCTTCCACCCTGCTTTCAACCGGTCAGTTTTATAGTCCCGTATGTGCGTCCCGTACACATACGGGACTATTTTCTCTGTCGCTGAAATGCGATACACAACGTTTGGTGGCTACAACTATTTTGTGCTGAAAGGGAGCTTACTATTACTATTTATAAAGTCGCAGGTAACCGTATTATAAAAGCAATAAGGTACTCGAGGCAGTACTGTATCGACAATAATGTACTGTTCAAGGGTGTTGTTAGGCCCAACGCGCAGCAAAATACCGAATAGTGTCCTCCTTTTTGGTGTTATGGATATGGTCACCCTAGTGACGAGACAGAGATGGTGTAATAATAATCTAAAATGTCATGAGGGCTACAAGTCACGCCAGCACCAGTGAGTCTGCGACTTGCCCGCTACAATGGTCACAGTGCGTTGCAATGGCAATGGCACACATAAAAATGTCCGCCGCCTTCCTGTGTTGATTTAAGCTGAAATGTACTGCTACGTTCACAGCTATAACGTTACTGCTAACGTCCTACTCAGCGCCACACAGACGGTGGGCCAAACCGTGATGGACACAGCTGACAACCACGCAGCTAAGCCGACGGACACAGGAGAGACCTGCTGGGATAGCGGGGGGCCACGTGTCCGTGACAAAAAGCATGCGGCATCGTGGCCGCTAACTCTCCCAGAGTGGTGCAGCTACATTCAACCTGTTAGCGCTCCGGGTATCGTTGCAGCCAGGGCCGGCTCTAGCACTTTGGTTGCCCTAGGCGAGATTGAGTTTTGCGCCCCCCCTCCCATATATTAACTTAACTGCTTTACTTTGCATAGCAGTTTTTCACCCACTTATAATTTTACTATTCTACATTGCAGTTCAACAATAAATGGTGCATGCACAACAAACACCAGAATAGTTTCAGAACATTTTCTTTTTTAGTATTTTAAATAATTTATTACACACTCAAAGTTAGGATTAAATTAACTCCATAAACTGTGACAAAAACACTCTTTTGTTCAAATATGTTTATTGAACAAACCTCAAAACATGATACAAGCTGTATAGGGAATGACTATGGTTAACAAGGTTTGACAGTTTTTTTTCCCCTTACACACAAACACAGAGGGCTGGCCAGTCAGCAGGATCTATAGGTTCTCCCTGGATATCAGGAATTGCGGAGGGTGAGGTGTCTGCAGGCGGCAGTGTAGTTTCACTGGTGCCCTGAGTGCTTGATGTGGTCCTGGATGTCCCTTCACCTTCACCTGTATTCAAGCAAATTGTATAGCCAGACAAGCGGTGTTTAATATAATAAGTGAAATGATCATGAATGTGGTTGAACTTCTTTAAGAAAACAAGCTATTGTATGTAATACATGCTAACATGTTTCTATTGTACTTTAAAGTATGGATGTGGCTTGAATAAATACTATTAAATAGACTCACCTGATGCAGGCTGTGTGTTCCTGGCCCCTTGAGTACTACTGGATGTCCCTTCTCCTGCAGCTGTATTTAAACACAGAGTTCATCCATGCTGTTCGTTACACAATTGCATTTGGTCATTTCTATCATCCTACCACATAGTTGCATTGTACAAATACATTTTATCTGACCATGTAACTTGTAGTAGATAAATTACAATTACTGCCACCACTGCTACAAGGCTAAATAATGCTACTGATTACAATTAGTAGTATTAATGTGATGTGATTATGAAAGTAATAATTGATAATAATAATAACAATAAAACAAACAGCAACAATAGTACTAGTTGTGTAGGCTACTTACAAAGTTCAGAGGGAGGCGAATCAGGCGTCCTTTCTCCAGCAGGTGCCGGCCTCTGAAAACATTGCCTGAGTGCATCTGGCCAATTTAAAACAAAAATAAAAAATAAAAACAAAACAAAACAAAAAACACATATACATTTTAGTATATTCCTGGGGAGGAACTGTACAGAAGGGTGAACACCACCACTATCCCCAGTTGTGAATTCACTAAACAGAATTTATGCCATTTATAATGAATGTAGACAGCAACTGTACTTTTCATAACCAGCATACATTGTCCAGATGCTGGTCTTTTGACATGTACATCCATGTAGGTTATCATTGAAGTTGCGTTTGCTAGTAATAGCCTACGTAGCAAATTAGCAAAGTAACAGTTGCTAGCTAGCTATAGCTAGCCTAAGTGACAGTAATGAAACGTCCAATATTAGGTGATGCACAATACTAAATGTATTTCGTTTGACACCTTAATGGCTGAGATGAGAAGACTTACCTCTATACTTGACTTTCTTTTCCTTTTCTTCCTTTTTTCTTTTTCGTCCCTGTGCTCCAGATGGTTTAGACCGCTTCATTTTTGCAAATGTCACGGGCCAGTCAAAGTGGCCGCGCAATAGATTTTTCAGACCCCACAAACGATTTTTTTTTTGGAGTGAGCCATCTTTGGAATAGAAGATCTTTGATGTGACGTGTCGAGTCTTGGCCAATCAGCGTCCCGTTTTCTCGACAAAAAAAATCAGATTTTTGGCCGAGTTATTGTCATCTCCGTAATAGAACATCTTTGATGTGACGTGTCTTGGCCAATCAGCGTTAAGATGTTTACAGCGCCCGTTTCTCAATATGCGTGTCTCTCTGTACTTGATGAGAAAACTCACAGCTGAATCGCCACCCGGTCGCGTGGTTGCGAATTGCTCACAGTGCTGAAATGTGCTCTGTGAGGGCGTCCCCAACCCATTTGCCGCCCTAGGCAGTCGCCTAGTTCGCCTATAGCAATCGCCGGCCCTGGTTGCAGCCGGGCGGCTTGTTGAGCCCTTGCCCCTGCAGGCACGCCACTAATCTTGTGGTTTAACGGTTAATAAAAAGACACCGCCATGTTATTTCCACCATTTGCAATACTCTCAGCTAACTGTTAGCTGAACTAAGCTAAATGTTTTTTTTTCTTAAATTTTTTCTCCCCCAAATTAGCTGAGGAACAATTTGTCCACGTCCCTTGCTGGAAACTGCAGAGGTATACCTTCCTGGAGTAAAAGTACCCCGGGTTTGGGAATAACTGAATAGAAGCAACATGATCTTTTGTAGAGGAGAAAACAGTGAGGAAGAGAGTGATGTGTGGGAATGACAGGGGGAGTCAGAGTTGTTTTCAGATTTACAGACCTCGCTGCTGTATGCTGCTGTCAGAGAGAGAGAGAGAGCGGCAGCAGAGGGAGGCCTAATTAACACAGAGAGCACCAGCATCCTCAAACAGAGGGAGAGATTCTGATCCAGCAGCATCATCGCCCTGCCATAACACTGCCGGTCCAACCTGAAACGGCACCGCTGAGCTGAAAAGCCTTCCTCCCCTCCCCAAATCATCTGAGGTCATGACTTACTGCTCGCGCCTGAATGTACAAACAACATTTTCTGTATAGCGAGGGCCCCACATGGCACATCATCATCAGAGTTATTTCTGCTAAATGCATTATATCAACAGGGGTTGCACTTTTCAATTCAATTCAGTTTATTTTATATAGCCCAACATCACAAATACAAGTTTGCCTCGGAGGGCTTTACAATCTGTACACATAACATCCTGTCCCGGGACCTCACATCGGATCAGGAAAAACTCCCCTAAAGAGATAGTAAAAACCCTTTCACAGGGAAAAAAGGGAAGAAACCTGAGGGAGAGCAACAGAGGAGGATCCCTCTCCCCGGATGGACAGAAGCAATAGATGTCATGTGGCCAGAATGAATAGCGTAGTTACAGCACATTCAATGAATATGACAGAAATTATTCATATAATGAGTATTAGGCATGGTCCATGATCCTGATAATCCATGACGCAGAAGGCGGTAGAGAGCAGATGTAACATCATCAAAATCAGAATCAGAAACTGTTTATTGCCAGGAATTTTTTCACAAACGAGGAATTTTTCGAGGCGGAAGGTGCATACATTGGACATGGGACGTTAGACGAGACAAACAACAATCAACAATCAACGATAACAACAGTGCAATGGGTATTAAAATAAGTGTAAGATAAGATAAAGTGCTCAGACAACAGATACGTTAATGTGAGTGTACGTTAAAGTGACATGTGTGTTTAAGTTGAAGTGTATGTTAAAGTGACGAGTGTTTAAGTTAAAAGTGTATGTTAAGTGGCATGAGTGTTTAAATATGAAGTGTGCAGAGGAGTGAACGGTAAAGAGAAAGAAAGAAGAGAACAAATAAAAATGAAAATAAGAATAAAAATAAAAAATAACTGGGGGTGACAGAGTCAGTCAGTGGGGGACCCGAGCCCTGTTGATGAGCCCGACTGCCGACGGGAAGAAACTGTTTGTGTGGCGTGAGGTCTTGGTCCTGATGGACCTCAGCCTCCTGCCAGAGGGGAGGGACTCCAACAGGTTATGTCCAGGGTGAGAGGGGTCAGCTGCAATCTTCCTAGCTCGCCTCAGAGTCCTGGAGGCGAACAAGTCTTGGAGGGACGGCAGATTACAGCCAATCACCCTCTCAGCAGAGCGGATGATGCGCTGCAGCCTGGCCTTGTCCTTGGCAGTGGCTGCGGTGTGCCAGACGGTGATGGAGGAGCAGAGGATGGACTCAACGATGGCAGTGTAGAAGTGCACCATCATTTTCGTCGGCAGGTTGAACTTCTTCAGCTGCCTCAGGAAGAACATCCTCTGCTGGGCCTTCTTGGCGATGGAGCTGATGTTCAGCTCCCACTTGAGGTCCTGGGTTAGGGTGGAGCCCAGGAAGCGGAAGGACTCCACAGCGTCGACGGGGGAGTCACACAGGATGAGAGGGGCGGGTGGAGCTGCGTTCTTCCTGAAGTCCACAACCATCTCCACTGTCTTCAGAGCGTTGAGCTCCAGGTTGTTCTGGCTGCACCAGGTCTCCAGGTGGTCAGTCTCCCACCTGTAGGCGGACTCAGGGACCCCAGCTTCACGTGCTGCTTCCTGTCAGTCAGGAAGTCTGTGATCCACCTGCAGGTGGAGTCGGGCACGTGCAGCTGGGAGAGCTTGTCATGCACCAGAGACGGCTGAAGTCCACGAATTCCACATCATCATCATAATCTCAACCATGCAGTAAGTGATTCAGTATCATCTCAAGGAGCGCACTCATTTGTATTAATTCGGTGCTTTAAGTGGTTTCTCAGGTGCTGCTTTTTAATAATAATAATATCTTTCCAAAATGACGGATCCACATAGATTCAAGGTCAATGGTATCATGAAGCGGTTGAAAATTCTAGTATGTTTTGAAGATGAAGCCAAAATCAGGGCATGATGGTGGAAGCATAACTGAAACAAAATTGTTGGGCTTTACACACACACACACACACACACACACACACACACACACACACACACACACACACACACACACACACACACACACACACACACACACACACACACTTTAATTTCCATCTGGCAAGTATTTTTGTGCATTTAAAAGGTCAGCACCCCTCAAAAAATAAACACTTTTAGAGCTCCTATACAGAGGTGACCACAGGGAGGGAGAGAGGGCTGCAAACAAATTAAAAGCGACTGTGACAGCGAATGGAGGCTGTTAAATGTGCCATTTGGTTGGCCATTTTTTTCTCCTAAAGCAACTGTGGGCAACTATGGGGTTAATTCAGTCTCTTTAATGGCGGAGCAGCCGACTTAAAAAGATACGCCGACGGGTTGAGGTCCGGCTCGTGGGACAGCTGAGTCCCGCCGGCACCGGGCCGAGAGCAGCCTGATCCCGGCAGGACTTTTTGAAATGATCTGCTGGCTCCGATTTCTCCGTAGCGGTTAAACATGAGATATAATTCAGTTTTGAGGATCTAACGAGCAATCTTTATTAGTTTATTATTTATTCACAGTAACGTTACATCAGTTTGACGGAGGGAAAGGTTAAGATTCATAACTTAAGATTTTAATTTAACTTTTACTTTGAACTACAGCGGTGTCTTTTGACGTTTGACCGAATTGATTGCAATTATATGTGTATCTATATAAATATAATATTAAGTATTTATATCAAATGTATTAAAAAATACATATGAATTAATTGTGAATTACAATTAATTATTACATATTCATAATATATTACATATAATATATATATATATATATATATATATATATATATATATATATTCAAAATAAAAAATACATATTAATTAATTGATAAAGCAGGATATGCTCCAAGGAGGTCAATTACAGTAAAAATAAAATCAATAAAATCAATGTTTAACCGCTACGGAGAAATCGGAGCCAGCGGATCATTTCAAAAAGTCCTGCCGGGATCAGGCTGCTCTCGGCCCGGTGCCGGCGGGACTCAGCTGTCCCACGAGCCGGACCTCAAACCGTCGGCGTATCTTTTTAAGTCGGCTGCTTCTAGATGAACGGATCACAGATTTGATGCTTAAACAACTAACTTCTCGCCTGAAAACATCCTAAAATGTCATGTTGTGACTCAACAACTGTAGTATTTAGAGAACGTCAGCTTTCAGTTGTGTGTACCAGCGCCATTGTTTGACTTATCACCTCCGCAAATTCCGTAACTGTACGCTGGCACCGCCCTCGTGGGTAGGGGAAGGGGGAGCTGCACTCATGTGATTGGTTGAAAATGAGGGCGACGTCTGATTGGCTACGGATAGGTCCATATAGAAAAAATGCATTTACGAATCCAAAGGACGGCAGGGGAGTCTCATAAAAGCCACTTGTAAATGTGAAGCTTTTCACAAACAAATGCAGAAATATATTTGTGATTTTTTTTTTATACATTGATATAAATCATTGGAATGTATTTGTAAACCCTTCTGTGTGCATTTGTAAATCAAATATATTTGTGAATTGTTCTGTGCGCATTTGTGAATCTTTCTGTGTGCATTTGTGAATTGAATATATTTGTGAATTGTTCTGTGCGCATTTGTGAATCTTTCTGTGCGCATTTGCCATTAAAGAGACTGAATTAACCCCATAGGCAACATGCTGAGTGCATATTTCTCTTTTGGCTCTCAGGGACACATGTGCTTTCAGAGGCCTGAGAAAGTACCTCAATACTTCTGCCTCCCGTCCTGGCTGTTAGAACAGCTATTTCACTCCTTTGTTGGACCAGAATGGTGCAACCTCACCATTCGGGCCCCAAAAATTCTAAATGCTGAATGATGTTCTGCAAAATTGGTGTTACGTTATTTGCATGAAATGTCATTGGTCTCAACTCCCCCACTGGTCCGGTTCACCGTGTCCTTGCTTTACCATCATCAAAAAAACAACGGAGTAGCAGTGAACTGGCCGCGGACATTTTCACCAGATTGCAAGTCTGGGTTTAAGATCATGTTGTGGCATTTGGTTGTGTAATTGGCCCTCAAAAGGAAAAGGCCACAAAGCGGACATTTTCAACATTTGCACATGTTCGCCAGGAGTTTGGGTGATGGCGGAGGAGAGCGCGGTTCAGCCAGTAGCTGGCCGGCAAGCGAGACTCAAACATTGCCGCGTCCCGCTTACTGCCGCCCCGCTTCTGGGCATCGCCGTCACCTTGGACCGCTCTCCGGCCAACAATACGAGTCCATTCTCCCTGTTTTTCTGTGATTGTGCCCTGCACTGAATGCTCATTAGCATTTCTCCGCTTCCCCATAACTGGCTTGCAGTGTACCCATCTGTTGACTGGATTTGTAAAGCCAGGTGTACGTGTAGGCATTTGTTTGCTCCTTTTATTTGGAATCAAATTGTGTTATTAATGCTAATTTGCACTGTGATGCTGGCCACAGTCAGAGCTTGTAATCGCTCATCCTCGCACGCACACAAACACACACACACACACACACACACACACACACACACACACACACACACACACACACACACACACACACACACACACACACACACACACACACACACACACACACACACACACACACTCAATGGCACTACAACCGGCTCATATTGTAAGGAGTAGGTGGCAGTATTTTTTTAAAGTTTATCTCATTTTGGATGGCAACTCTTTGCAGCCTCTCTCCTATAAAGCTCACTACATAGGGGCCCCTGGCGGAGCCGGGTTAAGACTCCGGTGCAACTGGTTTTATGGGCCCCGTGCCCGTAAACTTTAACAGCTATTGTCATGGCTGTTGTGTGAGAGGAAGAGGGCAGCTTTTTGCATTTTAGGAATCAAAATAACCTGGGATGGACATTGAGCCATATCTTCCTTAATGCATTTCATCAACCCCGCCACAATATTGTTTCACCTGCACGTGAGATTTAACCAATATCTCACTTATTGTATCACAACGGCGACTGCTGAGATTATAAGAGCAGCCCACCGGAGATGAATGCGACAAATTGCACAATGCTTTGCCAATTACTGCTGTTCAATAATGTAAGCCCGTGGAGACTCGGCCTTTTCACCCAACTCTCTTCCTCCCACAGCAAACGGGTCACAGGAACAATGACTGTAAATCAATGCTCTGTTTGTTCTGGATGGCAGTCGCCACCTGCCCGCGTAGCGTCGTTTATTTGCCTATTAGAAAAGAGGCAGCATGTTGTGTCACTTGCACTTACGCTGTAAGAGAGAGGCGTATTGATTATGTGTGTGGAGATGTTCAGAACCTTCCAGCAAGACAGAGGAAGAACAAACACAGGTTAAATGCTTGTAATTTATTAATGCAGGGGTGTCGCATTATGAGGGATTTGCCTGGATGTATACATTTAATTAAAGTACAGAAGTTGTATTATTAGTGATACCAATGTGCTTACAGTATTGAAAGTAGAAGTTATTAAAAAACAGCCCCTGTGACTAATACGTTATTATATATCACATTATTGGATTGTACATACTGATGCAACAATGTGTGAGTAGTATTTTATAGAGCTTTCAATACTGTATACAGTTCAGTAGCTAATGGTAGCTAGGGGTCGAAAGATAAACCTGAGGGGTCATGAGATTATTAATTGGCAATGAGAGAAGAAAAAACACATTTCTGCTCCACAAATGTATAATGCATGTAGTTGCATGCTGCTCTCATATTTGTGTCTTTGCATAATATTGGATCATTAATAAAGTAATGTAATAAACTCTGCCGACGAGATTATGTCTTGTTTGGCGGAGGTCGGCGTTCCTCAAATTCCCGTCGTGTTAATAATGTAATGTCAATATTAATTCATCTTTGACAAGGACATTTCTAAATTTATCGTATATGTAAAATCCTAATCTGTAAAAAAAACAGTAAATTATAACTGTAGCTGTAAACGGTGAAATATTCAATTTAAGTTCAAGCACATCAAATATATGCTCAAGTACAGGTACTTGGGTTATGCACTTTCCATCACATATTTTTTTGGGAATAAACACTTTTGCCCTAATCATACATCGATCATACAGCACGGATACAGCATGTCCTCCTTGGGCAGAGTACATGCATACTGAATTTAATTTGCGGTTATTGACTAACTACAGATAAGTCTGAAATATATTTATTTTAAAGGAAACATGGCAAAAGAAGGAATTGGCAATATGAATATCACAGAAATGGAGCCTGCTTCAGAACCCGTAACGTGTGAAATCTATTTAATGAGCAAATAAATCACACCCATCAGATGCTGTCAAACACAAACAAGACACAGCTGAGGCATTTTTTTCTTTGGGGAGATTTACTCTCACCTTGCGCGCGCGCACACACACACACACACACACACACACACACACACACACACACACACACACACACACACACACGCATGTCCTCTCCTGCATCACTCAAGTTCATAACCCCGCTCGCAAGCACAGCAGCCACTTCCCCAACCAAACACATGCAAATACAAGTGCATCCTGTCACCTTTAGCCCACTCATGTACATATCTGCACACACACACACACACACACACACACACACACACACACACACACACACACACACACACACACACACACACACACACACACACACACACACACGTGCACACGCACACGGTCGTCATCCCACTGCTCATCTCTATTCCCCTGGCTGTCCAGTCTCGTCCAGGTTGGTCGTCTGGAGAGTGGAGGCAGGCTGAACCTGTCCGCTCTGCTTACTATCATCGCCTGGCAGCAAACCTACAGGGTCAAACACAACTTCACTTCCTCTCAGATGCCTCAGCGGGGCTTGATTGATCCCGCTTGGCACCGCGGAGGCCAGTGGAATGGAGAAGGGAAAACTGCAATCCTCTGCAGATCTGGCACCAGATTGGGGTCAGATTGCTATCGTGAATGGATTGAGTTAGAGCGACTGATTGATGGATGGGTTAGGATTTGGGGGATGTAACAATTATGAGGTGCTTCATAGCTCTCCAAGTGCAGGCGCACGTTAAACACGAGGCATGGGTGTGCTGCCTCAAGCGGGCGCCAGGGTCAGTGATCCCGGAAGATGTAAGAAACCACCGGTTTAACTCTACCTTTTTATGTAGCAGAACCATTTCAGCCTGTGCACATTCATTAATTTCTCTTTTTATAATCTTAATAGCTGCCAAAAGAATTAAAAAGACTTGGTGGTACGTTTCTTCGTAGGTTGAAATTGTAAGATAGAGAATATTGTTCAACCGTTTGGAACTTGAGTGAGAGGAAATATTGTTGGCTGTTGGCATTCAAATTCAGCCAACAATGGCATTTAAATTCCCGAACCTCCTCCTCCATGCCTCTGATTAGCCCTGGCAGCAGCCACGGCAGTCCATTGCTGCATGTCTCAGTGAAATGCCCAATGAGTGGGATCACTCAATGGCGACTGGCAGCCGGTCACCAGTTGGGTACAATGGCAGTTATTGGGAAGTGTTCACGCTCCAAACTAGAGAAGTATCTCTGGAAGAAAAAGTGTGTGGTCGCTGTGCACATTGATTTATTTTTGTGTGACTTCATGTTAAAATATTGGTATATTTAATGGAGGGTAATGGAGGCAATAAACGCTGGTATAAATACAATGGTCACCCATAGACTTACATTTGATCATAATGAGCTCCTGTATTGTTAATCAGCGTACTACAATGATCATGATGAAATATCAAAGGAGTTTGTACTGTATAGAAGTCGAGATATAAATACAATGGACGTCTATGGGGAGTTCCTTTAAAACAAAAACAAAAATGGCATTCAATGCTAATGAGAAAAAGCAACCATCTAAGAATGTAACATATTCATCATCTTGCAGCTTTAAAACTGTAGGCGGAGATACAAAACAAGGATGTTTATAAAATGAGTTTTTCCATATATAGCTCATTAAATACGCATTTCATGCATATTTTATGAAATGATTAGAAGATGTTATCACTCAATTGGGACCAAACTTACTGCACAGGCCCCCGTCGTTCATGTGCATTTACACATTACCACCTGAAGGCGGGATGATAGAGAACATAGAAACATTCTGGTGCTGCATGTTGACGTGCAACATATACATCACTCTGTCAGTTCCAGTACGACACACGACATTTACATTTGTGACATTTGCTCACGCTTGCCCACAAGGGACAATTCATTTTCCAATCTCACACCTCCATTTTTGGTCTGCAGGTCCTCATGTTTTGGGTTCTCCGTTCGGTCAACGTATCCGCCGTCAGCGCTCCAGAATTCAGCCAGTCGCTGTCAGATCAGCGTAGAAGTTGGAACGAATCAAAGTAAAGATGGCAGGGGACGAGGGGGGAGAAAAGGTGGACTCATTAGATGTGAGGAACTTGTGACCCCGCTCCCTGACACACAGCTGCATCGAGGCGCCTCCAAGACTATATCAGTACTTCCAAACAGAGTGGAATGTTTTGTGGGGATGTTGCTGGACTCGTCCTTGTTGACAGGTCAACTGCAAATCCAGATGGCCGCTCCACCTCTGACACCGGAGTGGCTGCAGCCACAGAGAGGCTTAAGGGCCTTGTGTCATGGAAAGGGAGCTGGGCTGTCTTCGGGATGAAAGCTGAGGGGTTCCAGTCATTAAGTGGTCTCTTCCTCCACAGACAGCAAAATATGTGATGTCCTCGATACACTCGAGAAAGTATTGTGAGCTCAAGATAAGGCTGAGGAACACCAAATTGCACATGTGCCCTACATTGTTAAAGCTTATATTGTGATGTAAATTTTTTTTTTCAAAAAAGACCCAGATTGGAACTTTGTAGCTCGGTGATTGTGTTTTCTAAATGGCCGCCGAGTGCCTCATCATTCCTCACACTCTCCCAGGCTGAAAGAGAGTCTCCAGTGACAACCCAAACACTGGATGGAGCAACAGTGCATCATTACACTGTTGCCATGGAGCCTGTGTTGTTAAAAGTAAAAGTATCTACAGTTGTTACATACGTAGGAGCTGGTGAAATAACTAAGTATAACTTTTTTTTGGCCCCCGATGTGGCAAAGTGGGCATATTGAAGCAAGCAGGCCAAGAGTGGAAGGAAAAACCTCGCTCAGGAAGAAAAGAGCTATTCCTTTTAGGAGGCACACGTGCTGCATTATTGCAAAAAGCCTGGATGCCGCTCTGCTTTGACTCATTTTGTATTTGCACATTCACCACATTGGGGCTGCCTCCCTAAATCCATTGTCACCAGCGCTGGTGGCGGGATGGTTTGCGAGCCGTTGAGCTTCCAGAGCCGCTTCGCTCATGGCTGAAGGCAGGCAACCTGTGTCCAGGCCACAAATTAGCAAGTCTTTTCACAACATTTGATGTCTGTGTGCTCTACACTGCTACACACCACAGACACCCCTGCCAGATCTCATCATAAAACCTGAGTCATCATGTGGCTATTGAGGGAGTGTGAGAGGGGAGAAGAATTGATGGGGATGGATGCAGACAAAGTGTTGAACTGTTCAACTCTAAGTGTGTCTAGTTTTGAACCACGGAGTCGTTTGATGTATAGACTCAACATATATGCATGACCTTCAAGGTTCGATGGAACTTCTTGGTAGCTGTGGAAAAATCAATTAAAAAGTGTCTCCGTTGTTACGAGGGTTGCAGTCATACCAGTGTCAGGTATCGGGTTACGATACTGTGCTCATGCAGCCAAAACCCCCACGGCAACGCGGCGTTGACCTCCCTCCCGCTGAGCCATGTAAGCTGCCCGGCTGTAACAATTACCGGACGCACAAACAGGTCGAATCAATAATTTATCGCCGGCTGCAGGAGCATGCGCACCAACAGGAAGTCTCCGCTGCAGCCGTGAGTTTAGCTGCGAGCTGCCAGCTGTGTGTCTGCTAGTGTAAAACATTGATGACTTACTTAAACGCCAGCATAGGGTGGTTCACAGCATTATGTAGATTTCACATATGGATTGTTGACAGTAAGTTCAAACGTGTAGTGCGGCCTGAAACACGATACCCACGTGCTTTGACGAGGCGCTTCTGTGAATGACTTCAGACAGACAGTGGATGCGATGGAGATCACGCTAAAATTTATATTTTTTATAATATGTTTTGTTTTCTTCTACATTTCATCCTGATTTAAAAAAAAAAGAAAAAAACACCGCAATTTATCTGACAGACGGTGAAAAGGATGAAAGCCGAGAACACAGAGCCGTATTGACATGGCCTACATGTCGGAATCGTCTAATGCCAACCGATTCACTTTGACGGTGCTATTTAAAGTATCACAGCAATGGCTCCTCTCCCGCTTGCGATTGCTGCTATTGTCCTCCGTGATGATGATAATGCCAGCTTGAGAGGAGAATGTCGTAAAAAAGAGAAGAAGAAAAAAAAAGATGAGTACAGTTACGCACGCTGCATTTGCTTTTATTGCTCACATGCTTGCATCTTGCCCATTCTCCCTGCTGTATTAACTCTCAGTCAAAGACACCAGCTAATATGGTTGCAGGAGACACTTTAATGACAACTGGTGGCGGACGTGGGTCTGTGAGTCGACTCATCCGGTCCAGACTGGATTGCTGTGAAATTTAGGACAGACCTTCATGGTCCCCAGAGGACCAATTGTATTGTCCTTCTGTTGACTTTTCATCCAGCACAATCGTTAGGGAAATACTTTTTTTTTTTTTACTTTTGCTTGTGACCGAAGATGCAAAAAGTAATGAGTATGTGTGTAGTGCTAATTAGCAAATGGTAGCAAATGGTCACTTCCACATGCTAGCATGTGGAAGTGACACGATGACCACGGTGAACATCGACTAACAACAGCATGTAATTATCGTCAGCGGGAGCACAGCTTGCTGCCATTGGCTTTTACATTGTGAATAAGTTAGCTAGGGTGACCAGATTTGAGTTTGTGAAAAAGTGGACACTTCGCTCCAGGGGGGTAGCAGTAGTGTGTAGCATGCCGTGAACTTACATTTACGTTGAGATCGGTCGACCAATGACAGTTCTCTCTACAGTCAGAGCTTGCGCAAGAAGGTGGAACGTGAGGGAGATACCATTTCCAAAACTTGTAAAGGGGTAATAACTATTTTCCCCGACGTAGCAAAAAAACGTTTTTGGAATC